>JAHHUM010001742.1:138295-433811 GCA_036173005.1 Crenichthys baileyi
GTTTAAATGCGTAAAACATTTAATCGTGAGTGGAAAATGGTCACTGAAGTCCTAAATCTTAAAAACATTGATTGAAAAAGAGTTTTCATGATCATTTTAGAGTTTTGCCTGAACTTTAACATCTGCATGCCCCCCTCAGTTGGTATCTCACTATTTATTGTAATTTTGTTAAGCACAGATTCACAACTAATCATCTTTAAATTACACAAGCGTATGGCATCCTGCTTTGTTTCCGGAGTCAGTGGGCATTATCCTTGAACTGAACTGTAGCGTAAATTTTTCATCAAGAGGAAACAGTATTGGAAAATATTTGATATTCTAGATGTCCCTTTTCTGTTACTGACAGGCAATACGTGGGAGGAGTATTCCCATCTCTTTCTCCCTATAGACAGCATCTCACAGCTCCTCAGAGATCCAGAGCTTTTAACAAGTGTTTCTCTGTATGTTGTGTTAGTGTTTGTAAAGTGCCTTGCAAAAGTATTCATACACCTTTAACTATTTTACATTTTGTCATCAGAGTATTATCTGGAACTTTCTGTGATGATCCAACCCTAAGTAGTGCATAATTGTGAAGTGGAAGGAAAATTCTGATTTTCAGAATTTTTTACCATCAACACTCTGAAAAGTGGAAAACATTCATATTTAGCCCTTGAGTAACTACTCTGTTGCACTAGCTGTTGCTGCATGTCTTTTCAAGGTAAATCTCCAGCTTTGCAAATCCAGAGAAGCTCAGTTGGAGAAAATGGAGAGGTATATGTGCGCATCAATTTTTCGATATTGCTAGAGATTCTCAATTGGATTTTGTTTCATTCTAACAGATGAATATGTTTTGATCTTAACCATTCCACTGTAGATCTAGTTGTATGTCTAGGGTTGTTTTGCTGCTGGAAGGTTAATGGTCTGATTTTTTTTGCAACCTAACAGAATGATGCTACCACCAGTATAATTCATGGTAGGGATGAGGTGTTTAGGATGATGTTATGTGTTAGTTTTCGCACATAAATTCACCAGAAATGTACACTTTGAATTCATCTAACCAAAGGACCTACCCACATGTTTGCTGTGTCTTATAGTGGACTTGTGGCAAACTGAAAACAGGACTTCTTATAGGTTCTTTTCAACAATAACTTTATTTTTGCCATTTCCATAAAGCCTATATTTGTAGAGTTTATACCAATTAATTGCCTTGTCAACAAATTCTACTGCCACAGTTACAGTACTAGCTGTTTCTCTGATTGCATGCTCTTTTTGTCCACCCTGCCACATTAGACAGAGGACCATGTAGGTTTGCAATGTTGCGATACTCTTCCCATTTTCAGATGATGGATTAAAAGCATCTGTGAGATGTTCAAGGGTTTAAACTCATAGACACATAGATTATGCTTTGTCTTGAACTTCCACTCAAATGTTATTGCAATTATTATTATTATATAATAATAATAATAATAATATATTATATTATTATTATATTATTATTATTATTATTATATTACAATCAATAACAGCTCTTCCTCTGTATATACCAACTCATACAGATATCAATAGATATCTGATCAAGGAAACAAGCAAAGCAACTGCTCCCTCATTTTCAAAAGTGGGGGAACGACCTTTTTTTTTGCTTACCCAGTTTTTTGGCGGAAAAATTTGATTACTCTTTGCAATAAGGCAAATTAAGTCTTTATTAATTATCTTTTTTAAACTTAAAACTAAAAGATAAATATCAGAAATAATTGCTAAAGTCAAGGTTCAGTCTGACCAGGTCATCAGCCACAATATTCTGGGGAAGCAAAAGTCTCAACATAATACATAATACATAATCTCAGCAGTGCGTCATTGACCGTCCATCCGTCCTTTGGGGCAGGATGCGGAGTACATCCTGGACAGGCCGCCAGTCCATCGCAGGGCAACACACAACAAACAAGCACACACTCATTTACACCCCTAAGGGGATTTTAGAGAGACCAATTAACCTAACAGGCATGTCTTTGGACTGTGGGAGGAAGCCGGAGGAAGCCACACATGCACGGGGAGAACATGCAAACTCCATGCAAAAAGACCCCCGGCCGACTCCCGGCCGGGGGTCTTTCTTGCTGCAAGGCAACAGTGCTACCAACTGTGCCACCGTGCAGCCTCAAATTTAAGGTTTTTAATTTTTTCAGTGTGGAATTATGCACCATTAATACAAGAAATATTTATTTAAAGGGTTTTTATGCATCTTTACCAGAGGTGCCAACAAATTTGGTGCTAAACTCCAGGATGAAGATTGCAGAGGCTCTTCATTAGCTTGTTGACCTGCGCCTTGGAATGCAGGGGGGGCACAGATTTAAAAAAATCCTCTGTATATGTTTGGCACGTACTTGAGGTTAATTGCATGGATGCTCAGCTATGATTAAATGACGGAGTCAAATGGCAACCAGCATTAATGGTGAATAAATTTGAGGGTTGTAATGGCTCATGTCATTTCTTTTAATGAAGGGTGGATTGAGCTTGTGTATAAATTTGAGAGCATCTATGCATGCTTGCGTAGTTGAACTTATTTATGCTTGCTAGCTTATATCATTTCACATCACAGATTTGATGTAATGCAGAGTTTGAATTTTAAGTATGAACTGTTTATGTATGGCCGCACATCCATGCATTACTCTTCACTGTGAAGGTACATAGAAATTTTTCTCCCTCCCAGAGGAATCACATATTTTTCTCTCTTTGCGCGGTGATACAACCAGGGCTGTGATGCAGCAGTGAGAGGCCTTGAATGCTAAACACATCATAAGAGAAAAGCAGAGGGGAGAAGGGGAGGAGAAGTAGGGGGAGGGGACACAAAAAGAGAAGTGAGAATGGAGGATAGTAAAAGAGAATGGATACAGTAAAGCCAAAAATGATAAATGAGAGACTAAAAAACTGACTAGTGGACTTCTAAAGAAGTATGAAGCAAAGCTAAGAGAATCCCTGGGAATATGAGTAATATGAGTAATAATAAAAAGGAACAGGAGAAAGAAATTACTTAATCAATAACTGGAAAACAGCAGGTGATTGCAGATCACTGTCTGTTTCCATTGAATCGGAGAAAAAAATTTATTTCCCTTTTATGAAAGAAGGCTGATCTCCTTCCCTATGTATTCTTTTCTCGAAATGTTACTTTATGAATCCACCTCACTGCAATTTCCCAGAGTTTTTTTTTTGCATTCCTAAACCAAAAGGCCACAGATAGTTTCCAGTTTTTTACTTTACTCCTTACTAAATTTGCTCCAATACTTTATCCAACATTAGGCTGAAGGATAGAGGAAAATCCTCTGTGGGTTGTGTTGTCCAATGTAGAGTTTAACTGCTGCATGACAATGATTTTGCTCTTACTCTGCACCACAGAGTGCAGAGTGAGATGAATGCAGGCATTTGCTCCTTTCTGACTCATCTTTGTTCATCTAATTTTTTCAGCATTTTGCTTAACATCAACTCATCAGACGAACATCTTCAAATTCTTTACAGATGTATCCCGATAAATAAGAACTCCATGTGTTTTGAATTGATATAATATAGTAGTTATACTTTTTTAATTGAATTAATGAAATGTATTATCTTTTGATGCCATTCTACACCTGTATTCAATAAATTCAAGAACTTTCTAAAACATACAGGAGGAACGACAACTCTGGATTGTCCACTGTTGAAAGAACAGTAGTCATCAGAAGCTGATTTTTTTATCTATATTTATCATTCCTTCTTCCTTTTACTAGTAACAAGGTCATCCAAGCATACTTTAACTGACTGCACAGGTTTTACACTCAAATGTTTGGCTGTGTGAAAGGGCTTTCAGATCATTCATGGATGGATTTAAATGGGTTTTTTTTTTGTAATCAGAAGAAAAAATGGTCCTAAAAATTTAAGGGTTTTCAGAATCAGAATCAGAATCAGAATCAGAATCAGAATCAGAATCAGAATCAGCTTTATTGCCAAGTTTGTACATACAAACAAGGAATTTGACTCCGGTACACTTTGCTCTTTGGTTTTTGTTTTTGCACTACAGAATATACATATTTACAATGTACAATATACACATATATAAATAAAAAGGTGCATTTGCAACATCTGTATGCTGTTGTTTTGTATTTTATTGAATGTTCAACAGAGAAACAGCCTGGGGGAAGAAACTGTCTCTGTGGCGGCTGGTTTTTGTGAACAGTGCTCTGTAGCGGCGGCCTGAAGGCAAAACTCTAAACAGTTTATGTGCAGGGTGTGTGGGGTCTGCAGAGATTTTAGCAGCTCTTTTCCTGACCCTAGACCTGTATAAGTCCTGGATGGAGGGAAGGTCAGCCCTGATGATTCTCTCTGCAGTCCTGATTATTCGTTGCAGTCTGGACCTGTCCTGTTTTGTGGATGAACCACACGGAGATGGATGAAGACAGGACAGACTGAATGATGGCAGTGTAGAAGATGACCAGCAGCTCCTGTGGAAGGTTGTACTTCTTGAGTTGCCTCAGGAAGTACAGTCTCTGCTGGGCCTTCTTCCGAACAGTGTCTATGTGTGAAGACCATCTCAGGTCCTCAGAGATGGGGGTTTTCCTAAGAACCTGAAGTGATCCACAGCCGACACGGTGTTGTTGAGGATGGTGAGGGGGGTGTATGGAGGTGGTTTTTTTCCAAAGTCCACCACCATCTCCACAGTCTTGAGTGGGTTTAGCTCCATGCAGTTCTGACTACACCAGTGTACCAGCCGATCCACCTCCTGTCTGTATGCAGACTCATCACCGTCCTGGATCAGTCCAATGACAGTGGTGTCATCTGCAAACTTCAGGAGTTTCACGGACGAGTCTGCTGAGGTGCAGTCATTTGTGTACAGGGAGAAGAGAAGTGGGGATAGAACACACCCCGGGGGGGCACCAGTACTTATTGATCTGGTTCGGGAGAAGATGCTCCCCAGCCCCTCACCTGCTGCTGTCGGCTCCGTCAGGAAGCTGTGAATCCACTGACAGGTGGAGGCTGGGACGTTGAGCTGAGTGAGCTTCTGGTGGAGGATGTCGGGTATGATGGTGTTGAAGGCCGAGCTGAAGTCTACAAAAGGATCCTGGCGTAGGTCCCTGGGTGGTCGGGGTGTTGCAGGATGAAGTGTAGACCCAAGTTAACAGCATAATCTGCCGACCTGTTTGCTCGGGTACGCAAAACTGCAGGGCGTCCAGTAGAGGGCGGTGATGTCTCTTCAGGTGCTTCAACACCAGTCGCTCAAAGGATTTCATGGGCCACAGACGTCAGGGCTACAGGCCTGTAGTCATTTAATCCTAGGATGGTGGGTTTTCTTGGGCACTGGGATGATGGTGGATCGTTTGAAGCAGGAGGGGACCTCACACTTCTCCAGTGACTTGTTGAAGATCCGGGTGAAGATTGGAGCGAGTTGATTTGCACAGGCTTTCAGGCATGATGGGGAGACATTATCAGGTCCTCCAGCTTTCTTTGTTTTCATACGCTGAAAGAGCCTGTTTACATCTTCCTCAGAGATCTTTAGTGCAGGCAGAGGATCTGAAGGTAGGGGGTTGGTTGCTTTGCTGGTCGAACCTGTTCCTGAATGGGATGTGCAGGAGTTGGTTTGAGGTGTGAATGGCTCATTGTCATGTCTGCAGTAGAAGCCATTCAGATGGTTGGCCAGGCGAGGACTTTGTTCAGGAAGGGTGGTGGGGCTTCTGTAGGCAGTCAGGTTTCTCAGACCAGTCCATACAGCCGAAGTGTCACCAGTAGAAAGGCTGTTTTTCAGCTTCTCACTGTAGCTTCTCTTGACTGCTTTGATCTCCTTTGTTAGTCTGTTCCTGGCCTGCCTGTACCGCGCCCAATCTCCACTGCTGTGAGCTTCTTCCTTGTCCCTGCGCAGGTTCCTGAGGTGTGGAGTGAACCATGGCTTGTTGTTCCCAAAGGTGCAGAAGGTCTTGGTCTGCAACACACATGTTGTCACAGAAAACTGATGTATGATGTCACCACATCAGTTAGTTCGTTTAAATCAGTGGCTGAGGTTTCGAAAACAGTCCAGTCTGTGCATTCAAAGCAAGCCTGTAGCATCTGCTTCGATTCCTCAGTCCACTTTTTAACAGTGTGAACCGTGGGTTTGGAAGCTCTTAGTCTCTGTCTGTAAGTTGGGATGAGGTGGATAAGGCAATGATCCGAAAGTCCCAGAGCAGCCCTGGTAACAGCATGGTATGAGTCCTTAAAAGCTGTGTAACAGTGGTCCAGTGGTGTTTTGTCTCTGGTGGGACACTTAATATGCTGTCTGTATTTTGGGAGTTCATTAGAGAGATCTGCGCTGTTAAAATCTCCCAGTATTATAATGAAAGAGTCAGGGTGTTTTTTCTCCACGTCTGTAATCAGCTCAGCAAGATGTTTTTCCGCGGCAGAAGTGCAGCCATGCGGAGGAAAATATGAGCCGATTATTATGAACGAGGAAAACTCTCTCGGTGAGAAAAACGGTTTACAGATTATGGAAAATTACTCCAGATCCGGACTACATGTTTTCCCCAGCACTTTTATGTCTCTGCACCAACCTTTGTTTATATAAAAGCAGATTCCGCCTCCTCGCTTCTTCCCTGATAGCTCCGCGCTGCGATCCGCTCTGAACAGCTGGAAGTCCGGTATCAGCAGTGAGCGGTCCGGGATGTTGTCACTCAGCCATGTCTCGGTGAAGCAGAAAACCGCTGATCTGCGGAGGTCCGAGTTTTTACCGGTGAGAAGAAGTAGCTCGTCCATCTTGTTGCTTAGAGAGCGGACATTTGCCAGGTGGATTGAAGGCAGTGGAGTGCGAAGTCCTCTTTTTCGGAGCTTTATCAGGGCGCCAGCATGCTTTCCCCTCCGACGCCTCCGGCGCAGTATCCCGTAGAGTGCCGCCGCTCCGCTTGCCAGAAGCTCAGTGAACCTCGGATGGATGAAAGATGGTGAAAAAATCCCAAGAGAGGACTCTCTGATGTTGAGAAGTTCCTCTCTACTGAATGAGACCACCGAATTGTGGCCCGAGACCACAGTACTGTGGCTCGAAAAACATATAAACACACAAAATACAAAAACAAGGAGAGAGCGAAGCTCCGAGGCTGCCATCGTCGGCGCCATCTTGTATGAAGTCATCTTCCACAATCTCTTTTCTGTTATAACCACCAGTAAATGGCATCCATTACTCCATCTGCTGCCTTCTGCATATCCGAAATCAGGTCACAGAGGTAACGGATTGGTAACCAGTTCATTTTTGTGATCCTGGGAACATAAGGTGTTCCCAGGCCATAAGGAATATACAGTTCTGGGTCTGCCCTGGGGTCTCCTTACATTGGGACCTGGACCACATGGCCGAAGCACCTCAACTGACCCTTTTGATGTAGAGGAGCATCAACTGTACTTCGAGTTCTTCAACAATGATGTAATCCCTACCTTATCTCTAAGTCTCAGCTCATTTAGGCCTAGATATTTTAGATATTTGTAGAAACAAAATTTTCTTCCAACATTTGAATAAATTTCAATGTCTAGACATCAATTAGAAATTCCAAGAACAATGCTGAAAAAACTCTCAAGACAATTACCCATGTTATTTATTTTGTTTATTATCTGTGGTTCACAACTTCTATCATATGTCATATTGAGGGTTTGTGGTAGGACCAATGTGCAGTGAAGGAGGCAGGAGGCAGAGGAATGAAGGTAAGACGAGTCTTTAATTGTTCTTGTACGCAGACCAGGCCGGAAAACTAGAATCAGGCCGAACCAGATCTAGGACACAGGGTGACCAGACATGACGAGGGTAACAACGACATAAACAACACAAGGATCCAGCCCCAAACACTGAAAAGAAAGGGGCTTAAATACAAACTGATAGTACAGGGAGAACCAATGAGAAACGAGGACCAGGTAATTAGATAAACAAGGAACAGCTGGGCTAAGCTTCTATACACAGTAGGATAGAAACAGAGGGTAAACAACGACCAGACCAGGAAACTAAACAAAAACAAAACACAGAACACAACCTGGCATGACATCATAGGTATTATTATTTCAGCATACCAGTGTTAACTAAACTGTTTTCTCCTAAATTGTCATTGGCTGCTTGACATCCGGTTGTGAGTAACGTGGGGTGAACCAATCTCTAAACTTTCACTTTTAATCTCAATAGACTCTACTTGTCTGCACCCAAGCTGCTAGATTTTATTACATGGACTAAATACAGTAAACATATAAATACAGCATCTTTCTCCTTTCTATTTCTTAAAATTTTTCAGTTTTTCCTGATGTTTTTCCTCTTGTAGTGTTTTGTTTAAATTAAAACTACCCTCACCTTTAATCCTGTGAAAGTAATGCATGTGTAAAATACATTACTTGCATTTGGAAACCATTACTTTGTTGGTAGATATAGTTAGAAGTCTTTTTTTTCCCAAAGTCGCACATCTGTGAAGCTCTCCGGCATTACAGAGGAAGAACAGTCTCTGACTTGCTAACTTCAAACTCGGTTTAACTCGTTGGGTGGATAATATGATGCAACTCTCACATTGATCAAAAGTCACATTTTGATTGGTTGACGTGGTCCTGGCAGAAATATTGGTGCTGGTCCAGAACACTTCTCAGAACTGAACTCTAAGGAAATATTTCTACAACAAAGAACCTGGACCAGACAGCATGCCTTTTTTGATTTTGATTGAGTTACAGAAACTGAGGTGATTTAATTTGGCCTATTGTAAATATCACTAACCCAAAATCACTCTGTAAATGCTTGGGGTCTTATTTATTATGTCAGTACAACTTGGTGCAAAAGTTCCCCAACTTACAGGAAACTAGAACCATCTGTCAGCAAACTATGTTTTCTAAAGCAACCTTAAGATTTTATTTTACCAGCTGTGACATTTCTGACAAAAACAGCAAGTTTTCAGCCAACACCGCCAATATTGTTTAAATCCCAGTGTCATTCAAAGTAAACAAGCAGCAACACATTCCCTCCCCAAATATCAAATGAAGACCAAACAAGGATCAGAAAGTCAATGGAATTGGCAACAGTCGGCCAGATGATTTCTTTTCTAGTCATTTTCAGTGAGACATGTGAAGCAATAGTGGTCTGTATAATAAATGCTTTCCTTTTCTGTAATAGTAAATCTTTAAAATCTAGCAGTTTAAATTGCTGTGTCAACTTGGTGACAGTTGATGATATTTTATCTCTGAAGCCAATTATCTGTGCCTCCACTTTGACATGACATTAGGTCATTAGAGCAGGCAGAAGCTGAACTTTCTCCCCTACTGCAGTCAGATAGCATTTATCATCATTGCCTTCTCATTTGCACTTATTTGACCCTTCCATCCAGTAATAAATGGGTTAGGTTAGCTTGCTTAGATTGATTTACTCTGCTTATTATTTATAATTATTATTATATTTTGTTTTCTATTGTGCACGCTCTAATGCATTAATGTTCTGCTAGTATGGTCTAGGTGAGCGCTTTCTAAAAACGTCCTATTAACCTGCCTTATCCATTCCAAAACTAGTTTTGATGTATGTTTGGGATCTTGTTGGAACATCAAACTGCGTTTTAGTTTTGACCATCTGACCCAAACTGTCCTTCTTGGATGAAAGAAAACTGGTTTGGATGAACTGGGACAGTCAAGGAACCACGGAGGCTGATGTTTACCTTTAAAATTCCTGGAACACCAGTGCCACTGGTCCTACTGAAGCCAGTTTTAAATCAATGTAAAGTGAAAAGGTGCTAATCAACAAAAGGTGATAAGAACAACACCTTTGGATTCCCTTTAGTTGAAATTTGAGCCAAGTTGTTCTTAGAAGAGACAAAATTTGAGCTGTTTGCCTAGGACAGGGAATGTGTTTGGAGGTGTCAAAGTAAGGCTTTACAATACAAGAACAACTCGCCCACTCTCAAACCTGGCGGTGGGAACATCATGATGTGAGGCTGTTATGCTGCCAATTGTCGTGGTGACTGCACAAAGTGGATGAAACAATGAACGAGGACGACTAATTCGTTATTTTTATCTTCATCTCAAATCAGCAGCTAGATTGCTGAAGCTTTCGCAAAAGTCATTCATTGGACATTTTAATGCACCCAAATACACAACAAAACAGGTTTTAGACTGGACAAAGCAGGCCATCAACATTTCCTGACCAACCCTATTATGAGTACTTTAGCTTTGTTTCTGTCATTTGTTTTGTTTGTTTTTTTTACCTTTTTGGTGCATGATATTATTTATTCAGCTTTTGTTATTTTCTTCTGTGTTCTCTTGTAGTCTTTACATAGACTGTCATAATAATAATAATAATAATAATAATAATACATTTTATTTAAAAGTACCTCTCAGCACACTCAAGGACACTGCACAGCACTGAAACCCCATTTCCAATGAAGTTGGGACAAATAAGTGTTTTTTGAGCATTTCTTAACTTTCCCAGTCTTTTATTGCCATTGTCTCAGCTTTTTTGGAATGTGTTTCAAGCATCACATTCAAGTGAATATGTGCAAAAAAAACAATACATTTAATCAGTTTCAGCATTAAATATGTTGTCTTTGTAGTGTATTCAATCGCATATAGGTTGAACAGGATTTGCAGATCATTTTATTCTTTTTTTATTTACGTGTTAAATAACGTCCCAAATTCATTGGAATTGGGGTTGTACAATGAATTTAAACATTCTAATGTTATAATGATAAAATTATTACGGAAACTATGGAAAATTAGTATGACGGAAACAACACTTGAGTAAATAGAAGGATGGACTGATCTAAAGAGATGGAGACATGGAGACATGTAGAAACTCAGATACATATGGAAGGGCTAGTGTGGATAGCTTCAGAAGCTAGAAGAAGAATTTTGAAAATGATACAAGTCATAGCCATTCTCCCTTAGTGCCTCAGTTCATGCTCCCTCACAGCTCAATGCTGCTCATTCAGTTTGCTCAACTGTTCATTGTCCTCCCAGTTTATATACTTTTTTATTCAGTTGTTGCTGGCCTCTCCTGTTGGTTTCTATTCCTGTGTGTTTGCTACCTGTTGTGTTCCATTTTTTGTCTTATGAGATAGATTCCAGCATTTGTTCCTTGCTAATATCTGTTTTGGACTTTTTATTTGAATAAATATTCACTTTTCTTGTCATTCCTCGCGCATATGTAGGGGTCCTTCACCAACACACAACATGACACTAGAATACTGACAACTTGTGGACTCTGTGGACCCCGATGCTAACCAGTTTAAATGTAGTCTACGATTTCTGGTAGAAAGATCGATCAAACATCCAACCAGAAATATACCAGAAGCTTGTTGATGGCTACAAGAAAATGTGTTGACATTATCGTAGTGAGAATATATACATAGTTTCAAGCCTGTCCTGCATTATATGCCGCCATTCGCTTTTGGTGTGAAAATCAAAGTTGACATGATTCTCAGTTCTATCTTAATTTCTCTCCCTCATCACTTCTCCCATAGTAGGCGCCTGCTAAAAGTAGGGTGAAGCAGCAGGGCATCCTTTGCAATTCAACTTCTTTGGTCCCTTCATTGGCCTCCCTGCCAGACTGTTGTGTTTTACTCATGCTGTTACATGCTTTTATATTTGTTCTTGCATCTTGTATCCCATGCCACATAGAGGTTTTGGAATTAAGTTAAGAGAAAGTTTGCCCAAGGTCACAATGAAAGCATTGCATGGAAAAAACAACAAACAGATCTTATTGACTTGATTGGATATGCTGCTTAATGATGGATAAAGAAACACATCAAATTCACGTTGAACAGCTGTTAATGTGACAGCCTGTCAGTATCACAAATCCTACTGCAAAAAAGGTTTTAAAGGGAGTTTTTGATTGATGTATTTTTCTTGAGTGGAAGCTCTGCATCTGTCATTAAATCATGACACACTTGGTTAATTAAAGGTTTAATAAAATACTGATGGACTAGTGACTTGTCAAGGGTGTACCCTGTCTCTCCCCCAATGATCGCTGGAAATTGGCACCAGCCCTCCAGCGGGTATAGACAATGAATGGATGGATGGATAAAATAAAACAAATTGAAGAGAGAGTTTCAATGTATTTAGCGAAAGTAATTTGAAGGAGAAGTGTAAAATAAAGCAACAGACATATTAACAGCCTTGAAATGTTTGTGAAGCAAAGCCCATTGAGGAGTCACATGGCGTGGGCTGTAGCTGCAGTCGGTACTTTAGGAGCTAGAACTCTCTTAACTCTAACTCTAAACTCTTAGGAAAACATTATTTCATTTTCCAGCAGGTCTTGACACCTGCCCACACTGCCAAAAGTATCATTACCCGCTTTAATAAGCTTGGTATCATTATCCATCTCTGGGCCGTGGTCAAGAGGAAGGTCAGAGACAACAGAGCCAACAATACAGATTAGCTATGGCCATTATTAAAGGAATCTGGGCTTCCGTAACATGTTATCAGAGCTGTATTAGCAGGTTATCAGATCTGTATTAAAAATACATTTGTATAGGTCTAATACAATATTCAAATTTTATGAAAAGCTGAATTTTTATTCGGTGTAAGCCATAATCATGAAATTAACAAAAATTAATGCTTGAAATATGTCACCCTGTTTGTAATATATCTATAAAATGTTTCACTTTATTAAATGAATAACTGAAAAATGTCCTCCTTCTATTTTTCATGTTAAAGGTTCCATCTGCATAAATCATGGACATTGTATCTAAAATTCCCTTTCTCTCCAGCTTCTTCCTCTTCACTTTTTGGGGAAGCAATTTATTGTAATAACCACAAAAAAGAGAGAAATGGAAGAGGGGAGTTTGGCTACTTCCTAATTGATCTGTTGTGTTTGCAAGTTGCACCATCTGCCGAGCTTCTGCCACTCGTTCAATTAAGAGTCTTAGATCGGGAAGATTTGAGTTTTACTGCTCAGCCAGTGTTTGCTCAGATAAAATCTGCTGCAAAAGCACTGGCTTTCACAAGTTATAATTACAGTGACACAGTGTTCTGCACTCAGCAGTGGGATATCACTCAAAATCTCTGTATATTTCTCTCTAATAATTGTTATTGCTTGTGTGGAAATAGTGGTTTTCACCCCCTGCCATTCCCGCCACTGCAATGTGCAAGGCTGTAAATTTGGCGTAGCAGTTACAAGTCGTCCCACAGTGTCCATAAATTTTGCATTTACTCAAACAATATAAGCTGCTTATTTTTAATGTCCTGCACACTGACACAGCAACTCACTCAAATTTGAAGTGTTTCATGTATTTGGGATTCTATTTAGAAAGCTATCAATAGATTGGTTTAGTTGCTGTAAAAGCTTTCCTTCATGCTGTGAGGCAGATATGGTTGATGTCCTAGCTGTTCTAGCTGTGGATGTTGTAGTGGTGCTCAAAAGCAGCATATTAAAATGTGGACAGAATTTTATCATGAAACTGAAAATTAAACTATTTTTAGAAACACATAAGTCTACTCTTATTTTCATAAATAGTGTAAATTATTTCCATCATGTAAAACTGATGGCAACATTTTTGTCAAATTTTGGTGGGTTTTCATCAAGGACTAAAAACAGCTATCACAGAGTCAGATTCAACATCTTAAAGAAGATTTCATTGTCTTCTTGAAAAGTAACCTAGTTGGAAGAAACAGCAGACAAGGGTTACATTTCTGCTTTTATACAGGTATGCTATGTCCTCTACTGCACTATCCTGATGCTTTGTTTTTTCTTACCTCCATCTTGGAAAAAATTGGTGTCAATTGGAGTTTTATAAAAAAAAAAAAAAACGCTATAATAACTGTGCCCCGGCATTTGGGGGGGGATTACATCGACATCATTACCCTATTAAGATAGTGTCTTGCCCACGGCCAAAATTGAATAGATTAAAAAAGTGTCTAAAAAGAGGAAATCAGGAAAATCTAATAAAAATAAACACAATTCAGACTAAAAATAAAAATAAAACAATTAAATGTGTCTTACTGAACATAAGATCTCTCTCTTCAAAGACTTTGCTAGTTAGTGACCTGATTTGTGGACAATCAGATTATTTATTTTGCCTCACAGAAACCTGGCTGCAGCAAGAGGATTATGTTACTATAAATGAGTCAACTCCTACTAATTATTTAAATTTTCACATTCCTCGAAATACTGGGCGAGGAGGAGGAGTAGCAACCATCTTTCTGTCCGATTTATTGATTAGTCCCTGACCAATCAATAGCTACAACTCTTTTGAATATTTAATCCTTAGTTTCCTTCATCCACATTGCAAAGCACTAAAACCACTTCTGTTTGTTGTTTTGTACCGTCCACCAGGCCCTTACTCTCAATTTTTAGATCAGTTTTCAGACCTTTTATCTGATTTAGTGTTAAATACAGATAAAGTTATTATAGTGGGGGATTTTAACATTCATGTTGACACTGAAAGTGATAGCTTAAATATAGCCTTTAATGGTATCTTAGACTCAATTGGCTTTACTCAAAAAATTAACAAACCTACCCACGTTTGTCTTCATTCTCTGGACCTTGTGCTGACATATGGCATTGAGTGAAAAGACATAACAATATTTTCTCACAACCCTGTGCTTTCTGACCATTTTTTAATAACCTTTGAGTTTAATTTAACAGAGTACTCCACAGCTGAAAGAAAATTTCATTATAGTAGATCATTATCAGACAATGCTGTAACAACCTTTAAAGAATCTGTTCCACTTTTAATTTCCTCATTATCACAGAAAAACAGAGTGGAGGGCAATATTTTTGTTTCTTCCCCTTCACAAATTGATTCTCTTGTTCATAGTGTTACTTCATCATTGCGTGGTGCATTAGACAATGCAGCCCCCTTGAAAAAGAAGGAAATTATTCATAAGAGGCAGGCTCCTTGGTTTAATTTAGATCTGCGTACTTTAAAGCACAATGTTAGAAAATTGGAGCGAAAATGGCGCTCTACACACCTAGAGGATTCCTACTTAATCTGGAAAAATAGGCTACTGTTGTATAAAAAGACACTTCACCAAGCTAGAACAGCTTATTTCTCATCCTTAATAGAAGAGAACAAGAATAATCCTAGGTTTCTCTTTAATACAGTTGCTAAACTTACACAGTCATAGCTCTGTTGAGCCATCCATTCCCTTAGCTCTCAGCAGTCATGACTTTATGGGATTCTTCCAAAATAAAATTGATTCTATTAAGAAGAAAATCTTTGACATACTCCCGAAGATGATTACTTTATCCTCAACAAGTGAGAGAACATTGGAAGTAACTGTAGAACCTGATCTGTGTTTGGACTGTTTTGATTCTGTGGAGCTTCCAGAGTTATCAGAAATATTAGCTTCATCTAAACCTTCAACTTGTATGTTAGACCCAATCCCAACCAAATTATTTAAGGAAGTGTTCCCTTTGATTACCAGCCCCATTTTAGATATGATTAATTTATCTTTAGTAAATGGATATGTACCACAGGCTTTTAAGGTAGCTGTAATTGAACCTTTGCTTAAGAAACCTTCGCTTGATCGAGATGACTTAATAAATTACAGACTGAAATCCAATCTTCCATTCTTATCTAAAATTCTTGAGAAAATAGTTGCTAATCAAATGTGTGAGCATTTACACAGCAATGACCTGTTTGAAGAGTTTCAGTCAGGCTTCAGAGCTCATCATAGCACTGAAACAGCTCTGCTGAAAGTCACTAATGATATTCTTATTGGCTTAGAGAATGGACTTGTGTCTGTACTGGTTCTGTTAGATCTCAGTGCTGCATTTGATACAGTCGATCATAATATTCTCCTAGAAAGGCTGGAATATGCTGTAGGGATCAGGGGAACAGCGCTAGGCTGGTTTAAATCTTATTTGTCTGACAGATTCCAAATTGTTCATGTAAATGATAAATCATCTTTAAACTCCAGGGTTAATTATGGAGTACCACAGGGTTCAGTACTTGGGCCAATTCTCTTTACTATATATATGCTTCCAATAGGTAAAATTATCAGGCAGCATAGAATAAATTTTCACTGTTACGCTGATGACACTCAGCTTTACTTATCCATACATCCTGATGAGCCCAACCAGTTAGATAGACTACAAGCATGTCTTGAAGACATAAAAACTTGGATGACTTAAAATTTTCTGCTTCTAAATTCAGACAAGACAGAAGTTGTTGTCTTTGGACCGGAGTCTTTAAAAAAGAAACTGCTTAGTCAGTCACTTAACCTAGATGGCATTAAATTGACCTCCAATAATAAAGTAAAAAACCTTGGTGTTATTTTTGACCAGGACATGTCATTTAAATCCCATATTAAACAGGTTTCCAGGATTTCCTTCTTTCATCTCCGGAACATTGCCAAAATTAGAAATATCCTGTCCAGGATTGATGCTGAAAAACTGGTCCATGCATTTGTTACTTCAAGGCTGGACTATTGTAATTCTTTACTATCAGGATGTCCACAAAATGCAGGTAAAAGCCTTCAGCTGATTCAAAATGCTGCAGCAAGAGTTCTGATGAAAATTAAAAAGAGAGATCATATTTCCCCTAGTTTAGCTTCCCTTCATTGGCTCCCTGTTAAATCCAGAATAGAATTTAAAATTCTCCTCCTCACATATAAAGCCCTTAATGATTTAGCTCCATCATACATCAGAGATCTGATTGTTCCATACATTCCTAACAGAGCACTTAGTTCTCAGACTGCTGGTTTACTGGTGGTTCCTAGAGTCTCTAGAAGTAGAATGGGAGGCAGATCCTTTAGTTATCAGGCTCCTCTCCTGTAGAACCAGCTCCCAGTTTTAGTCCGCGAGGCGGACACCCTGTCTACTTTTAAGGCTAGGCTTAAAACTTTCCTTTTTGATAAAGCTTATAGTTAGAGTGGCTTAGGTTATCCTGAGCTATCTCTGTAGTTATGCTGCTATAGGCCTAGGCTGCTGGAGGACATAATGACCACTTTCACCCTCTTCGCTACTTTCTCTACTCTTCAATTTTGTATTATTTGCTGTTATTTCAGCTTTTAACTTTGTTCTCTCTGTTCTCTCTTCCTAGAAGCTACACCTGGCCTGACTCTGTGTCTACCTGTAACACCTTTCTGGAGAGGGGAATCCTCCAAGCTTCTGCTGGCAACAACTTAATGCTCACCCTCTACCGATGATCCACATGGCCCTGTCTTTCAGTGTTTAACCCTTTCTCTCTCCTAGACATAGCTACTGACTGAGCTTTTACTGTAACTAACTCTATGTGCTCTTTCCAAACTCTAAACTTGAAAACTGGCTCAGAGTTTATCTGTTCCTTCTTTCTAGGTGAAACGACTAAAGGAGCTACATCCATTAACATTTACCTTTTCCTTCCCATAGAAAGTACTCCTGGATCAGTGCTTCTTTGTTCTCTTTGTGTCTCTGCTCTGTTCTCTCTAACCCCCAGTCAGTCGTGGCAGATGGCCGCTCACACTGAGCCTGGTTCTGCTGGAGGTTTCTTCCTGTTAAAAGGGAGTTTTTCCTCTCCACTGTCGCTACATGCATGCTCAGTATGAGGGATTGCTGCAAAGTCAACGCCAGTGACTGTTCACTGTCTCTACATGTTCATCCGGGAGGAATGAATGCTGCAAGTCACTGACTGGATGCAATCTGCTGAGTTTCCTTTCCTTACGTAGAAAAACTTTTTATCCAATTTGAATAAATAACAGAATCTGGCTGCACTGTTCAATGATTAAGATTAATTGGAATGTATGTACCTGACTTTTGTGAAGTGCCTTGAGACGACGTGTTGTGAATTGGCGCTATATAAATAAACTGAATTGAATTGAATTGAATTGACATTACTGATGTCAAAATTCAACAGAAAGAGATCTTGAGCATTGGAAAAATGGTGCTTGGCTAAAGGGCTTGTACCTCTTCACTTCTTTGTACCAAAGCCACTTGGACCTTGTGAATCAGAACACACCCAACAACCACATTCCACTCAGTGACATACAGTTTTGACTACTGCCTCTTAGGAGGCAATAATGCACTGGTTTATACATTGTCTATTAAAAGAGGAGAAGAAGAAATTAACCAAGATGAAGATTATTGTTGTCCTGCATCCATGTACAGGTAACATGGACACAAAAATCTGGACTGAAAAAAAGAATTTTCAAAGTAGGCTCATTCTTGGCGAACTGACAGCAAATTAAGTTTTGAGGTCTACTTTCTCACCTAAAAACATCTTATACTACTCTTTGTGACAATTTAATGGAATAAAAACAATACATTTGTACACTTACCTGCGCCATTACTGAAGCTAGCGGTGCCATGCCCTACTGCAAAGAACTCTCCCCCATAACAATCCCGGGGAAATCTGAAAAGACCTACTTCAGACCTGGACCTCTTAACCGTGAAAGTAAAGCTCCGGGAAAGTGAAAATAGCTAGGAAAATCGGTATCAGAATGTGCCCTGGGCTTTTCAAAAGCATGGAGCTTTCTATAAGGAATGGAAAATGATCTATTTTGAAGAACATGTCTGTTAAAAACATGGATTAAGCCCCAGACTTAACTTTTTTTCTCTACAAGCATATTTGTTTCTGTTGTATTCCATACAATCACTTAGACCGCCACCTAACCCTGTAATAAATAAAAATTAAGAGAAGACACAAAATTGTTATTTGCGCACATGCAGCACTGCGACTTTACAATCTATTTCAAATACAGAAATAATAAAGTAGCCTGACTCCTTTAACAAAAGTAAATGATTCAGTAAAAAAATAAATAAGCAGAGAGCTTAACCAACCCAATGCTAAACCGTAAGCCATTAACCTTTTTAGCTTTCATTCAAAATTGATTGGAAACTAAGTTTGGACGAAGTGAGACAGCTGTAAAAAAGCAAACAAATTCTGTATTATTGTCATGATTTGTAACTATTTGAGTTTTGTTGTGGGTCTTGGCTCTGATCATGTGTTAGGTATTAATTAGTCAACTCAGAGGAATGACACAGAGTCTCTATTTTTCTTGCGCAAGAGGTAGCTCACACTGCAGTGCAAATCTACAAAGTGTTGGCACCCTCTCTCTTTATTTATATATGTGGTTCACACACACAATTTAACAGACAGTTCAGGCATTTAGGGGGTGTATGTGTGTCTGTGTGTGTGTGGGGTCAGACGGGTTATGGTACATGTGTTTTGCTTTTAAACAGAGAAGGAGTGGGGACTGGTACAAGCAGCCCCCAGATGTTGGTGATAGTAGCATAACTCACTCCTCTGCCCCATCCCCCTTTCTGTGGCATGTGGGAAGGAAGAGCACTTTGTACAGACATGAGTGATAAACAATACATGAGTTTTCAAACCCTAACAGTCCCTCCTTTTTTATCACGAATAGTGACGAAAAGTCATGATTAGATACATGTAAAAGAAATCACTCTGTGTGAGGGAAAAAACCCACGGATGGAAAGCAGATTATAATGTGGGAAAAATACTCACACGGCCCCTCCGCCCAAGGCGACCACCAACCATGGTAGAGTACAATAATAATAAAACAATGTAATAAATCAAGGAAAACAAAATGTAATAAAAGTAAAAGAATTAAAACAACCCTTGTTCATGTCATCATTGTAATTTTCCTCATTTCACTTAAATAGCAATTTCTTTCGATTTTCTGCTATAAGGTCATTTTATGAAGTACAATTATGATAGCTGATGGCAATGGAAAAGGTCTTCCATACACTATTTCAAATGGAGTGAGACCAGTTTGATTTGGAGTTATTCTCATTCATAGTTTAACCAGGGATAGGCATTCGGGCCATGGCCGCCCTGTTTCTGCCATTACTTTCCTTAATCTTGTTTTTATTGTTCTAGTTGTTCGTTCAACCAACCCACCAGATTGTGGGTGGTAAGAACAATGGTTTTTTAACTGAAACATCAGTCGGTGATTGGGACCACAGTTCAGGTGGGACAGCAGCTAGGGCAGGGTGCCTGTTGCTCTGTTTGCTTTCAGCTAGGCCCTGTATTGATCACTAAATGTGTCTTTGGATGGACTTTGACTGTCCACCCTAAAGTGAGTTTCCAGATTCCTGTGTTAGGATCTACTTTCCAGTCAGAGTTTGATGATGCCTCATATCTCCCTCTTTCAGCATGCTGTATAAAGTTTTCTGATTCTTGCCACTAGCCCCACACGGGTTTAGTTAATGATAGATGAGGTGTACTGCCTTTAAACTGTTGGAGCTGTTTTCCTGACAGTATAAGTGAGGTGGAGGATTTCCCTGTTTTGGGGTCAACATACAGGTGCTGTATGATAACAGTCTGATTATTTTCTCTGTGAAAAACAGTGTCATACTGATAATCTGGCCCTGGAGTACCTTTATATCTCATGGTTACATGGAGCTCAGTATCTGGCATGTACTGTGCCTCCTGGGAAGTTTGTTTTTCTCTGGTTCTCCTCAGCAGTTCTTGAGCTGTTGGTGTGGGGCCTAGATCGAGGGACCAGTAATAATGCGGCTGTGAGAATTCATTTAGGACCAGGGCCCCTTCATCCACCACAGCTTTCATACCTGTTTCTGTTGATACTATACTTATATGCAACTTTTGCATAAGATCTCTTCCCAGCAGGTTTACTGGGCATTTTTAACTTATCAGAACGGGGGCCTGACAAGTAAGTTTTGTCTCAGGCTCTGTTATTGTCACTGGTGCACTTAGGTAATGTACCTCTGATGTGCCAGCTGCTGATCTAACATGCACTGCGATGTTGGAATATTTTACTCCGGGTGGAGGTTCAGTTAGCACAGTTCTGCATGCCCCTGTATCAAACAAAAAATTATATCCTGTGCCATTTATTATTATATTTTTATATGGCAAATCTTGCATCCTACTAAGTGCTATAAGTTCCAGTGCTGCTTGTATGTCAACTTCCTCCATTTCACTACTGTTTTTCTCTGCTACTGGGGAAGGAGGTGGGGGCTTTGGCTGTAGTTGTCAATTCTGGGAAGAGTTGGGGTTATACACCCGCTTTTCATTATATTCTCTTGCAAAATGTCCTGGCTCATTGCAGATCCAACAGTTTTCATCTCTTGCGCCAGGGTTTTGTAAGTTTGTTCTACATTCTCTAGCATAATGCCCTATTTTGCCACACCTCAGGCACACATTGCTCTGTGTGTGGGTCCTCCTCTTCCTCCTCTTTCTCCGCGACCTCTGAATCCTCCCCTTCCCCTTTGCCTGTTTGTCCCTGAACGATGCAATGCTATTAAGCCGTCTTGCATTGCAAATGTATCTGTCTTCCTATTTTGCTGTGTCTTATGGGCATGCTGTGCATACTCTAAGGCTTGGGTAACAGTTTCTGTATTTTGATGAACCTAGTGTTTGTCTGTATACCGTCTGAGTTCAATCTTAAGGCCTTGCAGAAAGGCTCTCTTCAACTGCTGCTGATAGGCTCCTGGCTCTGCTTCATCATATGGTATAGCAGAGTTTGCTCTAAAAACACGTCTCATCCTATCTAAAAAATCTTGTGGGTCTTCTTCATCCTTCTGTTTGCATTGTGAGATTTTACCATAATCTGCTGTCTGTATATAAACTCCTCGAATTCTTTCAAAGAGTAACCGTAAGGCGTCCCTTAAATCTGGTAAATCATGTGCTAATGTGTCACCATTGTCATTGCATCTAGTGAAACCTCCTGCTACTCTGCACCAGCGATGACCAAACGGCTGGGTAAAACACTGGAGCATTTCTCTGCCATTAAGATGGAAGCTTCCTCTCAATTCTGTAATAGCTGCCAAAAACTCCTCTACACCTTCCTGTATCAGTGGGATACCCTTTTGTTATGATTCTGGCACGTCTGCTCTACCCTGTCTCCCTGGCTGCAATCAGCAGATGAGATGCACCTGGTGGCTGCTGCAGTGCAGTGCAATCTGTGGCATTCCAAGCACCTGTGTCTTCCCTGATATATACTGACTCTGACAACCAGACGGTGCCAGATTTTTGAAAGCCATCGTGTGAGTAGATATACAGTGGTCCTTCCTGTCTGATCATTGTTTTTTGACCTTGCCTTGCTTCTTGGATTTTGCCTCGCTGCCTTCCCCTTGTCGGACTGTTTTGGATCTTGGTTTTCGTCCCTGTTTCCTGCATCTGGGTCATGCCTCTGCCTGCCTCTTGCCTGACGTCTCTTGTTCCGATCATTGACCCAGTTTCTGTCCCTGGATTATTGAGCCACCCTAGCCCTTGGATTATTCAGCCTAAAGTCACCTGCCTCTCTTGCCTGCGCTGTGGAGATCCCTGCCTGCTACCCACCGAGGTTTCCCCTCTGGGTTTCAAGTTCAATCAGAGACAAAAGCAGTTCTGTGTCTGGCTGAATCTTGGGTCCGCCTTTTTCTAATTCCTAATACCTTTAGAGCAGCAGTTCTGTCTTCCTGTGTCCATGGCCTATATACTAGAATAGTTGGCGGCTGTCAGTGATTAGCGTCACCTATGTTTGGATTTGCTACTTCAACTAGAGGAAATGTGTCTTCCTCTAAATTTTTTCCAGATGGATGAAATTTATTTTTGTGAGCCATTAAAGCTTCGCCTGGGTATATGCAGGGGTCAGTAGTAGATTTCTTATCTTTACTCCTAGTTCGCACGCCTGTGCCCCCCCAGAAATTAGGAGACCAGGACTCACTAGAAGAGCTCTGTTCTTCTGTTTTAAAAGGATTGCTTAATTTTTCTTGCTTTCTTATAATAGTTTTAGGAACTGCTACAGCTCTTTCCATCTCTCTTCCAATTTGCTGTCCTGCAGCTGCCTGCATGATTATTCATGTTTTCCAGGTAGCGCTTTAGTTCATTCCTATAGGTTTAGTTTCTTACTTGTTCTGATTATGGTGCGTTTTAATTCTGTTATTTTTATGATTTATCCTTTGGTTTTATTGTCATTGTTTCTCTGTTCAGTTCATGTTTCGATTTGTCTCTCTGCCATTGCACTCAGCCTCATTCAGCCCACCTGCTTCACGCAGTCAGTCTCACTGTTTTCACCTATGCCATGCTCTACATTTACCCTTCTGTTCTGTTTACTCCTTGCAGGCGTATATTGTTTGCCGTTCCACGCCTGTCCATGACTGTTTGTTCATGCCATGCCAAGCCCGTCCATGTCCGTAATCCATGCCATGCCTGCTCACGTTTGTTATCTGCTTCTGCCACCTTATGTCTGAATGTCAGTTTTCACTTTTATTTATTAAACATTTTCTACTCACCACGCTGCCTCTATCTGCCTGTCTGCACTTGGGTATGCTCCACAAACCACACTTGTGACAACTATTGAATTTTCTAGCTTCAAAATTATTGTAGGAATGTGCAAAAAAGGCCCCTCTTTACTTATATATTTTCTGTGGGTTCAAACCTCCCTACACCTATTTGAACTTCACACCACGGATTTTTTAATTTATTGTCTCGTATGCAATAGAGCTTATTTTCCGTTTTGTAACTACATCAAGCATCAGTTTGAAAGAAATGGTAAGCCTTGTCTTTCAGAAAACTTAAATTCTGAATACAGAATAATGGAGACAAACTTCCTATTTTGGGGTTAGTTTGGATACATTTTATTCTCTGTAGAGAAAAGATGTCATATTTCAATACCTCCTGTGGTCTAGGTCATAATCCTTATTGTCAACCCTTATACATATAAAGCAGGAAAGACGTTCTGTGCAGCTTGTTTGAAGTTGCACTGAAGAAGAGAAAATGTTATTTCCTCAACTTTACTGGCTTGTAATCTGCTGTAGACATGCTTCAATGAGCTGCCTGTTTAAACGGTTAAGCTACCATTTGTTTCTGTTTTTAATGTAAAACATTTGTAAGAATCTCCAAGAGAGTCTGTTCTTAGGAATGAGAATATGATTTAAACTGGTTACGCACTCTTAATAAGAAGGATATTTATATTGATCAGACAACAGTTGCTTATCAAAAGATGCATGTTTAGAGGATTATGCTCGGTGTGATATCCTGCTAAGAATAAAGTTAGAAGAGAAGAAAAAAATATTTATTTCATTCCCTGCCTGGTGTGATGACAGCTCACTCAAATGAGCTTCTTCGGTGCCGGTGGAAATGCATGAACTTCTCTGAGTCTAATTATGATCCTGATGCACTCATTAGGAAAAACTGTTCTGCTTCAAGGCAAGAAAGCAAACTGGAAGTTTAAATTGTGAGGATTTATGCTTTACAGCTTCATAGTAGAGACTCACGACTATTTTTCCTGACTGTTGACTGCTTTGAAAAAGACATGTTTTTAAATGTCAACATCTCTTAAAAAGCTTCAGTTAGAGGTCCATACAAATAAATTAGAATATCATCAAAAAGTTATCAGTTGTTTAATTCAAAATGTAAAACTTATTAAGAATGATTACACCTGTAGTTATATAATTCAAGCATGTAAATTGTGTTAATTATGTGTACATCATGTAATGAAAACTCAAAATTCAGTTTGTCTGAACATTTCAATATTACATGAGAACAATAAAAAGTGACACTTAGAAATTACTAAATAAAAAGTAATTCAATACTTAATAAAGAAGCTGACAAACACCTGCATTGCTGGTTCTGGTGTTTCTCATCTTCTTCTTGACAATACTCCTTGGGTTCTCTATGAGGTTTAGGTAAGGCCAGTTCGCTGACCAATCAAGCACAATGATACCATAGATATTAAAGTAGATATTGGCAGTTTGGGGAGGTACCAAGTCCTATTAAAATGTAATCAGCTTGTCAGTAGAGAGAACCACAAAGTGCTCTTACATTCATGGAACACGGCTGCTTTGACTTTGGACTTGATAAAAATAGTTGACCGACACCAGCAGATGACATGGCACTCCATATCATTACATACTGTGAAAACTCCGTAGGGTGGCCGGACACTCCCTTAGAGATAGGGTGAGGAGCTCGGCCATTCGGGAGGGGCTCGGAGGAGAGCCGCTGCTCCTCCACATCGAGAGGAGCCAGTTGAGGTGGCTCGGGCATCTATACCGGATGCCTCCTGGACGACTTCCTCGGGAGGTGTTCCAGGCACGTCCCAGCGGGAGGAGGCCCAGGGGACAGCCCAGGACACGCTGGAGGGACTATGTCTCTCGGCTGGCCTGGGAACGCCTTGGGCTCCCCCTGGAGGAGCTGGAGGAGGTGTCTGGGGAGAGGGACGTCTGGGTGTCTCTGCTGAGTCTGCTGCCCCCGCGACCCGGCTCCGGATAAAGCGGAAGACGACGAGTACGAGTACTGTGAAAACATTCAAGTAACTTGAGTTCTGTGACTCTCTAATCTTCCTCCAGACTCTGGGAACTTGATTTCCAAATGAAATGCTAAATTTACATTCATCTGGAAATAAAGCTTTGGACCACTGAGCAACAGTTCAGTCCTTCCTCTCCCTAGCTCAGGTAAGACCCTTTTGATGTCCTTGCTTCAGGAATGGCTTAACAGAAAAAAAGCAAAAGTTTTTGCCCATGTCCTGAATATGTCTGTGTGTGGGTGAGGTGATGTACTGACTCCAGCCACAGTCAAGACGTCTGAATCTCCTCCAAACTTAGTGGGCATTGCTTCACAATCTTTACTTCTTCTTCCATACTTTTCTTCTCGCTCAACTTTCCATTAACATGTTTCTTTAGCAATAACATTTTGGGGTTTACCCTCCTTGTGGAGGGTGTCATTGACTGTCTGCTGGACACCTGTCAAGTTATCAGTCTTCTTATGGCCATAATATGGCCATAACATAACATATATTTTTGCATTAGCTGAAACTCATAATCATTAAAATGACCAACAATAAATACTTGAAATATGTAGCGGTTTAAACTTCTATACTAGTATGCATGTAATAATCTATAAAATAGGAAGTGTATTTTCAGAATTGAATTACTAGCATAATTAAATTTGCAAGGATACTCTGATGTACTGAGATGTACATGTATCTATGAACATTTCAAACCAGAAAACAAATCCCTGCTTTATTTTTCTTTGCAGGATACTTTGCTGCCCCGCAGCTTCATAAATCATACAGAAGGTGATGCTGCATAGAGTAGACACAGTACATGTAAAAACATTGTGTTATGACAGTAAATATAAAGAAGAATATGTGCGTATTTATAGTCACACCCTGAATTTCTTACTGTGTTCACCTGACCTTGGTTTTGCAGTCTTCTTTTCCCACACAGCCCTTCATAAATATCCAGTTATCACTTAAGGAGCCACAGAAAACATATTTTTGGAAGATTTTTCCGCCTCAGTAATAATGTGTTTTATCTCTTTAGTGTTATTGGTCATTTTAGTATCTCCATTGTATATCTTCAGTGCAGCGGCATTATTGTAATCCAGTCAGAGTAAGTAAAGAGAGGTGTAAAATAGAGTTAAAGGTCTAGTAGAGGTGTGGTTATATTCCTTTATTACAGCGCAGTGAGGTCAACTGCTACAGTAGTTATCCTGTACTGCTGCTTGTATTTAATCTGCGGTTTATTGTCCATGTCCTAAATCGAGGCACCTTGTTTTTCTTGCCCCAAATTAGCTATTACATATTCTCAAACTGAATCCAGTAATACCTGCACTAGAAAGGCAGGAGCCTTTACTCTGTTAAATCTAACATTGACCTGCTGCAGTAGGTGAAACAAGAGCGGACTCCATTAATTATAATAAAAAGAGTTAGATTTCTCTGCACAGGCCTGGAATTTTAATGCCCTATCAAGGATCAGTTTGTTTATCTCTGCAGGAGTGTGGAGATGAAGTTGTTCCTGACAGTTCTTGTGACACTGTTTGTGGGTTTATGCATCCTAGTTAACTTAAAAAAATAAAGGTGTGTTAATCTTACTTTTCCAGATCCAAAGCCAATCTTATGTCTTCCCAATAGTAATGTGTTTTTATTTCCATTCTTAAAAAAAAATGACATATTTTGAATACAGAGCGAATGAAGCAATAGTAGGAAGACAGCAGACTATACCCCATTTCAATAATTGGGTTTCACATATATGGACCTAATGGAAAGTATGTGATCTTTAACAGGTTTTGAAATTATTTAAATCTAACTTCAACTGTACTAAAATGCACAACAGATATTACTGTTTTTTGAAGATACCCTAAAGCACAGATTTTCTGGATGACTTTTTCAGTCTCTCACATTGTTGTTTTTTCCCATTTTTCTTCACATTGCTTCAGTTCATTAGAGTTTGCAGGCATTCGGTTCTGCCCCGCTTTCTTACTGATCAACCTCAGCATTTCCTTTGCATTGAAGTTTGGACTATGACTGGGCCTTTGCAAACTCCGTTATTCTTTTCATTTTCTTTTCCATATTCTTTTCAACTTGAAAAATTGGATTTCTCTATGCAACCTTGTGTTTAATACCCAATGTGGCTGCCTAGCACATAAATCTTGCTGGTTTAGATTGTTTATAAGCAATTCTTGATACTTTGTATCTCATTAAATCCAATGTCATGTGTGGTACTGTACAACCTCAACTTGTGAACATGTTCTTTAAGTGTTTGAATTCATAAAACGAGGAGAAATCTATTATTGTTGGTTTGTAATGCTACTTTAACACTCTAACAAGTAGCAAATTAATATCCTTACCGCTTGCAACTAGATTGTGCTAAACTTGGTTGTGACATTGTTCTCAGAGCTCCACTTTCTTTGACAACGTCAACACAGTGTTAGTCTGAACTGTTTAAAGGACATCGTTCCATCTGTCTTGTAGTTTATTTAAATGCAGTTTTGCAAAAATAAGTCATGCTGCCTTATTCTTTTGAGAGAGAACAAGCTTTCTTCAAACAGATTTTCCAAACTACTCATTCTTGTCCAGTCCTTTGTTAATAGTACTTAAAATTTAACATGCTAACTGCTGACTGTTGATTGTGAGATTGAGCTCTTGAGTTATTTGTGATCTCTGAGGGAATTGCATGGCCTGACAATTTATTTGCTGGGACATCCACCCCTGGGAAGATTGTCAACTGTCAGCTCTTTTCAAATTCCGAATAATCTTTCTCACTTTAGAAGGATATATTTTAAATAGTTTGGAAATGACCTTATAACCTGTTCCAGGTTTATGGGCAGCAGCAATTGCTCATCTGTTGATGTGTTTCCAGCTTGGCATTGTGCTAATACACACTTGCATGTTAAAGCATCCAGCAAACAGAAAAAAAAAAAAAACTGAGAAAAAAATCCAGCTTTTACAGGGGTGACAAATTTCATCCCAACACACTCTGAGTATTCAAAACTTGAATACTCAAGTGCTTTTAATTAGCAGCACCCGGGTGTTACTTACCCTCTTAAATCACATGTACTTAGACATCTTCTTTTTCTTTCGGCTTTTCCCTTTCAGGGGTCGCCACAGAGAGTCATCTCTCTCAATTCTGTTGTGATTATTAATCTGACAATATTATTTAATATTTAATATTAATATTTTAATATTTTATCAAATAGTATTTTGGTCTGTTAAGGGTTGTCCTGTGAATACCAGCCCAGTAAGGCGATGGCATTAGGACAAAGTTGAAAGGTGTGAGCCAAGCTCTGACATTATTGAACAGCATAAACTCTGTACACACATGGAATGAATTCACACAATTTCTTAAAATACAAGAATGTATTAACAAAAATAAGTCAACTCAAAGTCAAACATATTTCAATCAACAAACTCTTCACCATGCTAAAACAATCCAACTAAACTACCAAGCAGAATTAAAGAATAACGAAGACTAATGGGCTATGTACAATATAAACAAGTTGTTTAAAGATGGTTGAAACCATGACCAAAAGAGTGATGCAACATTACCATGCAATGTTTATGTTTGAGAACCAAGGATTATCTTGAAGAATCTGGAAATGAAGTTAAGTTAGTCTTGGAACCAATTTAGGCAGTAATCAGCATACCTTTAGACAACCATTCACAATGCAAGATAAAAATATTATTTTATCAAAATATTATTTTGATATTATTATTTTATCAAAATAATGCTTTCAAGAATGATCTGCTGAATAAAATCAACCTTCTGGATGAATAATTTCTCAATGGTGTCTGATTAGTTGCCTTTATTTATTAAAATAATATTTGAAGAAATATTATTAAGGGAATATTTGGAAAAGAGCCAAATCTTTCTGGAGAAATGGGGCTTAATGGTGTTTACTTAGTTATCAGATTTAGTAGAATAATGTTTAGAGACTATTATTCACTAACTTGAAAACTAACAACCTTTCTGTTAAATATTCTGTATTAAGCACATGTTCTAAAGCTGTTAGCAGTTAAGCTAACAAAGGAGGCCGATAGCTTAGCACCAGAACCAAACACATACCTTTAAAATAGAAGGGTCAATAAAAGGGTTAAAATGCATAAGCGCGGGCGGCGCGTTATGAGCAGCCTTCTGTGTTTAAAATCACCCTTTAAATAAAGTTTTTCTTAACTTTAAAAACACAAACACAGAACACAAAGCTGATCACGTGTGGTGCAGATAGCCTGCTAGCACTAAGATAGCAGTTTCACACAAGCAAAACCAAACTTCATAAAATGAAAAACGTTTAGATCATTTCATCCTAACTGTTATTCTGCCCAAACCTAACCTCTGACCATGTTGAGGAAAAGATGTCCAGGGCGGCGAAGTTTGAAGAAACGTCCACAGTCAACAAGCAGTTAGCCTTCGGCTAACCTAACGAAGCTGTGGGTGGGCGGCCCGTTCTGTCGGCCGGCCAAAACTGCACGTTACCGGCGATGCGGCTACTCGTCGTCCTTCTCTCAGGCAAGGAAGACCGCTTCACTCGGGTTGTAGAGACCGCGTCTCTGCTGGGGACTTTTCTCGAACACCGTGTGCGTCTGCAGGGCTCGGAGAGAGAGTCAAACAATGCTGGTACCTTAATTCCCCGTACGTGAATGAATACTGGATACACAAACAGCAATTCATTCCATAGTCAACTTTTGCATATGATCGGTGGTCATATGAGACTCCTGGATCCAGTTTGAAGAGTTAAGTCTTTTTGCCAGCAAAAGACTTCAGCGCGCTGTGTCTGCTCCTTGTCCGATGGTCAGCCGGCTTGGAGAGATCGGGCCATTGGAAAGAGGGTGCTTTTATACAGCCAGTGACATCATGGGAAGTCTGCTGCTACCCCCCTTTTCTCAGTTGCTGGAAGTCAGTTAAATGCAATTTATTTTGAAAACTCCAGAAGAGTTAGTACCAGGGCTTTAATGTTGAAATCCATGGCTTAGGGTTCCAACAATTCTAATTTTGCATTTTCTTCTCTTACACCCACTACCCTGATGTCCTCTTTCACTCCTTCCATAAATATCCTCTTTGTTCTTCCTCTAGGCCTCCCGCCTGGTGGTCCCAGTCTCAGTATCCTTCTACCAATTTACTCACTGTCCTTGCTACTTAAATGTCCAAACCATCTCAGTCTGACCTCTCTGGATTTATCTCCAACACATCTAACATGAGCTGTCCCTTTGATGTACTCATTCCGGATCTTATCCCTCCTTGTCACTCCCAAAGAGAACCTCAACATCTTCATCTCTGCTACTTCTAGCTCTGACCTCTGTCTCTTCCTCAGTGCTGCTTTCTCTAAACCATACAACATTGCTGGTCTTACCACCGTCTTACTCTTTTATCACACAGTACATCTGACACTCTTGTCCACCCATTCAAAACTGCTTGGACACATTTCTTCATCTCTTTTCCACACCCAGCGTTGCTTGGACTGTTGACCCTAAGTACATTAAATCCTCCACCTTCTTTATTACGATTCCATCTAACACACATCTCTGCTAATCCAGACTTCCTCATACAATACCAGAGCTCCTCTCTCAGCATCCTGTTAAATGCTTTCTCTAGATCTACCAAAGACAATGCAGCTTCCTCTGATCTTCTCTGTACCTCTCTCTTAACATGCTCAAAGCAAATATTGTATCTGTAGTACTTTTTCTTGGCATGAAACTATACATCTTCTCACAGATGCTCACTTGTGACCTCAGTCTAGCTTCCACTACTCTTTCCCATAACTTCATTGTATGACTCATCAACTTTATTCCTCTGTAATTGCCACGACTCTGCACATCTCCCTTGTTCTTGAAAACTGATACCAGCACACTTCTCCTCTATTCCTCAGGAATCTTCTCACTCTCCAAGATCTCATTGAACAGCCTAGTCAAAACTCGACTGCTGTCAGTCCTAGACCCTTCCATACCTACGCAGCTATATCATCAGGACCAACTGCCTTTCAACTCTTCATCATTTTCAACGCCTTCCTTACTTCGTCCTTTCACAATAGTCTCTTCTTCTGCTGTTTGTTCTCTCTCATTTTCCTCATTCATCAACTCTTGAAAGTAATTATTTAATTGTTCTGTCATACTTGTTACACCTGTCAGTACATTTGCACCTCAATCCTTAATTACTCAAACCTACTGAACATCCTCTACATCTCTGTCTCTCTTCCTCACCAACCTGTATAAAAAATTTTCTCCTTCCTTTTTTGCAACCGCTCACCCAAGTCACTGTTCCATTTTTGTTTCACTTAGCTACGTCTACCTTCAGTTTACGAGTACCTTCACTGAGCTACCTCTGCCTTCACTTGATGCTGAGTCTCCCTGTACTCCTGATGACTCTTTAGTCCTCACAGTGTCCCACTTCTTCTTAGCTGATCCCCTTCTCCTTACACACTCCTGTACTTCGCCATTCCACCACCAGGTCTCCTTATCAACTTTCCTTCTAGAATACATACCATACCAAGTACTCTCCTACCTGTCTGTGTGATGGCATTAGCTATGGTAGTCCAGTCATCCTCTTGGCCACCCAGAGCCTGTCTCAACTCCTCCCTGAAAGCCACACAACTTTCTTCCTTTGTCACCTTCCATCATTTTGTTCTCCGTCCTCTCCTCTCCATCAAAGCCATTTTCCACGCCACCATCCTGCGCTGTCTGGCTACTCTCTCACCTACCACTACCTTGCAGTTACTGAGTTTCTTCAGATTACATCGTCTACAGAAAATGTATTCCACCTGTGTGCTCCTACCTCTGCTCCTGTAAGCCCTGTGTTCCTGCCTCTTCTGAAAGATGGTATTCATCCATTTCCTTCCTGTTTGCAAAGTCTACCACCACTTGTCCTTCTGCATTCTTGTTTTGGATACCAAACCACCCTACCATTTCCTCATCACCTCTGCTCCTACATGTCCATTAAGATTTGCACTAATCACCACTCTCTTACCTCTGAAGATAGTCTGCATCACTTCATCTAACTCGCTCCAGAATTTCCTTTTCTCCTCTAACTTGCATCCTACCTGTGGGCATAACCACTAACAACAATGAACATCACGCTTTCAATTTCTAGCTTCAGACTCATCACCCTGTGTAGCACTCTTCGCCTCTAGAAAAGCCCTGACAAATTCCTCCTTCAGGATAATTCCAACACTATTTCTCCCCCCATCCACACCCTGGTAGAACAATTTGAACCCTGTTCCAAAAATTCGAGCCTAGCTACCTTTCCACCTTGTCTCCTGAACACACAGTATGTCCACCTTCCTCCTTTACATCATGTCAGCCAATTATCTAGCTTTTCATAGTCTCAACATTAAAGTCCCTACTCTCAGTCCAAGTCTCTTGCCTTTTATCTGTTTATGAACACGTCTTCTTCCTCTTCCTCCTTTTCTTCTTTGCTGACCATCAGTAGCCCAATTTCCACCGGTACCCTGTCAGTCACCAGCACCGATGGCAGTAGTTGTTAACTGCGCCTTGACCAATCCGGAAGAGAGATCATGTTGTTCACTTGCATTGTATACATGTCAAAGGTTTTACGCTGGATGCAAATGACTGCATTTATCTGGGACTAGAACTTTTACAAATAGGACACAGGACATTGTCCCCCCTTTGAGGCTGCATTGAGGTTAGATTTACTGGTGATAATCTCAGATCTATACTAATCACATGACTAATTCTGATAACTAAGTCTCATTAAAGCATTAAGTTATGTTATGCTTGATGACTTAAGTACATTTGCTTCGTTCCTGTACATTATTCCATGATACATGTTTATTAAGAAAAAAAAATATTTAATTGCTGAGAGCACAATTCTGCTAACAATCCAAGTCACAATTTGTGTCAATCTACACACAGCCCTGATTGCCTCATTTCTCACTACTAATTAAAACTAAGATCTTAGCCCAATAATTACTAATTACAGTAAATCTAGAAGAATTAGTCTAGAAGACAAAGAAGCAGAAACATTGCACCTATAAAGTAGTGGTCAAAAATTGGTTCTTGCCTCTAAGTGAACAATGTACAGGGGTTGGACAATGAAACTGAAACACCTGGTTTTAGACCACAATAATTTATTAGTATGGTGTAGGGCCTCCTTTTGCGGCCAATACAGCGTCAATTCGTCTTGGGAATGACATATACAAGTCCTGCACAGTGGTCTGAGGGATTTTAAGCCTTTCTTCTTACAGGATAGTGGCCAGGTCACTACGTGATACTGGTGGAGGAAAACGTATCCTGACTCGCTCCTCCAAAACACCCCAAAGTGGCTCAATAATATTTAGATCTGGTGACTGTGCAGGCCATGGGAGATGTTCAACTTCACTTTCATGTTAATCAAACCAATCTTTCACCAGTCTTGGTGCATTGGTGTATTGGTGCATTGTCATCCTGATACACGGCACCGCCTTCAGGATACAATGTTTGAACCATTGGATGCACATGGTCCTCAAGAATGGTTTGGTAGTCCTTGGCAGTGACGCGCCCATCTAGCACAAGTATTGGGCCAAGGGAATGCCATGATATGGTAGCCCAAACCATCACTGATCCACCCTCAATGTTTCACTCTGTGCATGCAACAGTCTGGTTGGTACGCTTCTTTGGGGCTTCTCCACACCGTAACTCTCCCGGATGTGGGGAAAACAGTAAAGGTGGACTCATCAGAGAACAATACATGTTTCACATTGTCCACAGCCTAAGATTTGCGCACCTTGCACCATTGAAACCGACATTTGGCATTGGCATGAGTGACCAAAGGTTTGGCAAAGCAGCCCGGCCGTGTATATTGACCCTGTGGAGCTCCTGACGGACAGTTCTGGTAGAAACAGGAGAGTTGAGGTGCACATTTAATTCTGCCGTGATTTGGGCAGCCGTGGTTTTATGTTTTTTGGATACAATCCGGGTTAGCACCCGAACATCCCTTTCAGACAGCTTCCTCTTGCGTCCACAGTTAATCCTGTTGGATGTAGTTCGTTCTTCTTGGTGGCATGCTGACATTACCCTGGATACCGTGGCTCTTGATACATCACAAAGACTTGCTGTCTTGGTCACAGATGTGCCAGCAAGACGTGCACCAACAATTTGTCCTCTTTTGAACTCTGGTATGTCACCCATAATGTTGTGTGCATTTCAATATTTTGAGCAAAACTGTGCTCTTACCCTGCTAATTGAACCTTCACACTCTGCTCTTACTGGTGCAATTTGCAATCAATGAAGACTGGCTACCAGGCTGATCAAATTTAGCCATGAAACCTCCCACACTAAAATGACAGTTTCAATTTCATTGTCCAACCCCTGTACGTGTCAGCGTTGTGGGTTTCTTGGCAGGACCAAAATGCAGATCATGGCGAGGAGGCCACATGGTGAGTAGAAGACATTTTAATATTAAAGCAACGACTTACAGGCAAGTAGTCCAGGCGTATAGTCAGGAGATAAACAAACCATAAGGAGAAACTTGGGAATACAACAACGTTTGTCAACGTAGGGAACCAGCAGGGAACAATGAAAACTAGAGAGCTTATAAGCTGAGGGAAGTGGAGTATGGACCAATGAGACAGGGAGGCAGGTGATCAGAGGAAACATTAAACTGGTGTGGACCAGGCTGCAGGGAACTGAGGAAATATGTTACTATGGAAACGGGAACTAAAGAACACAGAGACAGGAGGGGAAAACTAAACTAAAGACAACTCTAGGGAACATAAATAGTAATTTTAGGAAGGATTAAACAGGGGCATGGGGAAAAGCTAAACTAATGGAAAACAGACCTAAAGAACCCTATATAATATGAACCCTAACATAAAACACAAGGCTAAATCTGGAAGGAACACTAACCAGACAAAGCAGGGACTTGAAGAACTATACTAAAGAGCTAGGCTGGGAAAGAACAACTAATCTTAAGGGGAACAAGCAACTGGGTAAACAACAACAAAAAGGGGTCTTAGGACAAAGGGAAAGGGGGAACTAATAAACTAGAAGAATGCAGCACGAACAAATAACCTAACAGTAAACAAGCACAGAAACACTGAGCGAGAAACTAAACTAGAAAACCCAAGGAAGCAAAGAGAACTGTTCTAATAATAATAATAACCAGAAGAGAAAACCATTCTAAGTAATGAATAATGAGAAAGCAACCACCCAGGGAACTATGGGCGAGGGGAGAAAGAACTACTAAAACTAGGGGGCAGGAGAGAGAACAAAACTAACATCAGGGTAACAGAAGGAATAAACAAACATAACTACTAAATCCAAAGGAATAGAATCACGTAACTGAAAAGTAAGCAAAACACAAAACCAAAGCAAAGTCCAAAATGGCAGATCCTGACAGTACGAGCTCGGGTAATTTTCCCAGCATTGGTCTAACTGTTTTTCTCAAATAACAGGAGTTATCTAATTATCCTTTCTGCTCTAAGTTTGTTCTTTCTCCTCCTCCCTCTCTCTTGTGCATGGCAAAGTCTCCAACCTTTCCCCTGCTGCATAATCCAGTACAGTGCAGCTCTGTGTTCTTAAGAGCATAAGCAACTCCCAGCCCCACTAATCCATGCTGGCGCTCTCAGCCCTTTCTCCTCACAGTGCCCAACACAAATTCTAAGATGAGGGATCATGTGGATGTATTTCCCAGAAGCTCATCTTGTTAGCTGGCTTACTCTGCATTCATGCTGCCTCTGGCCATGTTGTTTTACTTCAGTCTATTGACATACATATGTTTTAGTCAGCTTGTTACAGTGGATCCAGGGCTGTTTTACGGAAATTAGAGGTATTGTGGACTTGGTGTGGATGCATGGCTGGTAATTGGGGATTTGAAGCAAACCGACAGGCTTATTAAAAGAGGAAGTCTCTGTCAAACTATTTGAAGGCAGTTAAAATGTTGATACCATGCCTAAAGTACATCAGAATATTTCATACCATTTGAACTTATTTGAATTTTGTCACATTACAACCTTCAACTTCTCTATACTTTATTGAGATTTTGTGTGACAGACCAACATAGAGATTTTTTCAAATGAAAATCTGAAATGTGTGGCGTGCATTTTTTCTGATACTTCTAAATGAAATTCAGGGCAAACAACTGCTTCCATAAATCAATTAATTATAGTACATTGAGTGTGTGATTTAATCTAAAAAAAGCATATTTTCTGTGAAGGCCTCTTAGGTTTAAAGAACATTAAGAAACAAATAGCACGATGAAGGGAAAGTTTTGGAGAAAGCTGGGTTAGGTTATAAAACAGTATTCTAAGCTTTGAACATTTCATATAGCGCCGTTTAATCCATCATGTGGAAATAAAATATGAGTATGGCACAACTGCATATTTACCAAGATCTGGCATCTCACCTAAACCGATGGACTTAGCTCTAAAGGTATCATTCAGAAAAGCAGCCAAGAAGCCCATGATTACACTGGAGGAGCTGCAGCGATATGCAGGTCACATGAGATAATCTCTTAATAGGACAACTATTAAACGTACACTCCACAAAGTCAGTCTTCATAAAGAGAGGCAGAAAGAAAGGCCATGCAGGAGGACATAGAAAACACGTGGAAGAATGTGTAATGGTCAGATAAGACCGAAACTTCTCTTTTAGTACACATTCGAAATCCTATGAGTGGTACCAACATTATGGTGGCAGCATTATGGTGTAGATATCCTTCTCTTGAGCAGAGACAGGGAAGCTGGTCAGAGCTGATGAGATTGATGGAGCTAAATACAGAAAAATCCTGCAAGAAAACATCTTTCATCTTTCTGCAGGACAAGTCTAAACATACAAGAGCTATAATGGAAGCTCAAGTGTTATAGCCAGGTCAAAGTCCATACCTAAATCCAGTTTGAAAGCTTACGCTCACAGGCATTCTTTGAACTATTTTACAAAGGATGGGCAAAAATTTCACTGTGCAGAGCTGGTAGAGACAACCCTTGAAGACTTGCAGCTATAATGTTAGCAAAAGGTTGTTCTATGAAGAATTGACTCAGGAAGACTGGATACAAATGCAAACCCACTTTTCAAATTTTGTTGTTAGCAAGTTTTATAAAACATATATAATTTTCCTCCCACTTCACAATTAAGCACACCTTTGTGTTGTCCTGTCACATGGAATCCCAATGAAATACAATAAAGTTTAAGGTTGGAGTGTGACAAAATGTGAGAAAGACTGAGCGATAGAAATACTTTTGTAAAAAAAATCCTAGATGTTGTAGTTACAGCAGTCTGTCCTACTTCATGGTTTTTATAGCATTATTCTGTGATCAGAATCTGAGTAGAATTAATGTCATTTTAATGATGAATGATGTAAGCTCCAAAAGACTAATTTAGTTGTAAGATTTTGTTCAACTGGTTATAAAAGCAAATCTGCCTTTAGCAAGGACAGTTATGGTGAAACATTCTGCATAATTAGCACAACATACCCTTAAGTCATAGCAGCCTTTTTTTCTCATGAGACTTTTACTTTTGGTCCTAAAATGTCGTACAAGCAGTTTTTTTTATTATTTAATATGGATAGATACCAGTTTGAAAAGCACTTACTTACATAAACTCCCAGGATGTTGACCATTAATCTTAATACTGCAACATCTATTCATAAATTACATTATTTCCCCTGGTGAGCTCTTAGCCTTAAGGCTTTCCTGCAGGCTATTGGATCCTCCAAGCCTTCTACTGTTAAAGTGTCTAGTTAGGCACTAACGTTCCATAGTATGTTGGGGTGTATCAAGTGTTACATTTTGTTTTTCATGTTAAAGATGGCTTCTTTTCGTTTGATTGTCTGATTAGGGATGTGGAGGTATACAAATAAATGAAATGTATGGGTTTATATTTTATTGCCATAAATCTCAAGACTTTATTTAGAAAGAGATTGGATTAATGTTTTGAATTGGATTTACCTGAAGTTTATACAAAAAGTGAAATAATTTTGCCAATTATTTGTTTTTTCTGAGGAGCTGAATTTGTCTTTTTATATACTTTCTGATCTATACTTAGAAGGATCAGGTAGGACCTCTTTACTTCAAGGCTCTCTCTATTTAAAGCAAGCAGAGGGTGATAGTGGAAAGAAACACTTTTAGAGTACAAGTGTCAAACTCCAGTCCTCGAGGGGCTGTGTACTGCAATGTTTAGAGGTGTCTATCTATTAATATACCTGAATCATATAGTTATACCATTTGCAGGACTCTGTGGAACTTACGTTTATGAGGAGTTGATTTAGTCCATTGATTTAGGTGTTTTAGACTTGGGACACATGATAACATTATAGGACACCGGCCCTGGAGGACTGGAGTATAACACTTCGGCTCTAGGGGAACTAGACTAGAGATAGTATTACAGATAGACAGCAGAATAACGAAAATTGATCATTATATCCTCCATCAATCAAAGCCTATAGCAGCACAACTACAGAAGTAGCTCAGCTTCTAATGGGTTTTCATACCTCTATCTATCATGCCATCCTTTACAGACCATCTTTCTTGTTGCTTCTCTTCTTGCTGTAGAAAAGCACGCCCACATGTAACTGCGACTAGCATGTTTTATTGTGGTGATGTGTCAAACAAATTCTATTAATTTTAAAATTCTGTACTACTCTATATTTGTCTGTCATATACACTCACCAGCCACTTTATTAGGTACACCTTGCTAGTACCGGGTTGGACCCCCTTTTGCCTTTAGAACTGCCCTAATCCTTCGTGGCATAGATTCAACAAAGTACTAGAAACATTCCTCAGAGAGTTTGGTTCATATTGACATGATAGCATCACAAAGATGCTGCAGATTTGTCGGCTGCACGTCCATGATGTGAATCTCCCGTTCCACCACATCCCAAAGGTGTTCTATTGGATTTAGATCTGGTGACTGTGGAGGCCATTTGAGTACAGTGAACTCATTGTCATGTTCAAGAAACCAGTCTGAGATGATTCGTGCTTTATGACACGCGTTATCCTGCTGGAAGCAACCATCAGATGATGGGTACAGTGTGGTCATAAAGGGATGGACATGGTCAACAACAATACTCAGGTAGGCTCTGGTGTGACACATGCTCATTTGGTACTAAGGGGCCCCAAAGTGTGCCAAGAAAATATCCCCCACCCATTACACCACCACCGCCAGCCTGAACCATTGATACAAGGGCAGGATGGATCCATGCTTTTATTTTGTTGACACAAAATTCTGACCCTACCACCCGAATGTCGCAGCAGAAATCGAGACTCATCAGACTAGGCCGTTTTTCCAACTTCTATTGTCCAATTTTGGTGAGCCTGTGCTAATTGTAGCCTCAGTTTCTGTTCTTAGTTGACAGGAGTGGGCACCCGTTGTGGTCTTCTGGTGCTGTAGCCCATCTGTCTCAAGGTTTGACTTTTTTGGGGCATTCAGAGATGCTCTTCTGATGCCTTGGTTGAAAAAGGGGTTATTTGAGTTTATGTTGCCTTTCTATCAGCTCAAACCCCAGTCGGCCCATTCTCCGCTGACCTCTGGCATCAACAAGGCAGAACAAGGCAGAACTCCCCGCTCACTGGATATTTTCTCTTTTTCGGACCATTCTCTGTAAACCCTAGAGATGGTAGTGCGTGAAAATCCCAGTAGATCAGCAGTTTCTGAAATACTCAGATCAGCACGTCTGGCACCAACAACCATGCTACATTCAAAGTCACTTAAATCACCTTTCTTCCCCATTCTGATACTCGGTTTGAACTGCAGCAGATTGTCTTGACCATGTCTACATGCCTAAATACACTGAGTTGCTGCCATGTGATTGGCTGATTAGAAATTTGCATCTGTGTCCTAGTTGGGGGTTACCCTGTGGGGAAATTCAAGTCAGGGTTCATTAGGGCTGGGGTGCTCATGGGGTTGGGTTCAGAATTCATTGGGGGGTTGGGACAATTTTATTCTGTAGCGGCTCTGGTTGGCGGACTGGTTTGGACCATGTAGACCCCTCTTTTGTACATGGCCTCCTCTCTGGATGGGGATGGTGGGTCGTAGGTTCAGGTGCTGGGGCGGTCTGCCTGTCTCCACCCCCGGAGGGAAGGGGACCACCTCCTGGGTCCAGGAGCTGGTTGTCTCTACGGGGTATCGGCACCTGGACCTGGGAGTAGAGAGTATGTGTGGAGAGTGTGAGTGAGTGTACAACGTCCATTGTTGTTTGTCTTTACGTTGGGTGCGTGGGTGTGAGTGATTTTATGTGTACGCATGAGGGTGGGAATGTGTGATTGTGACTGTGTTTGCCTGTTTTTTGTGTCAGGTTGGGTTTTGGGCTGCTCCCTCTCCTGGATCAGTTTAGGCCCCCTATCAAAAGTGGGGGGGCCTAAACAAATTTTTGGATGTCTGTGGCTTGGATCTCCTCCGTATCTGTCCCGGATCCAGGGGGGCTGGTCTGTGGCTCCTCACCCTCACTATTGCATATTTTTATGGAGAAACCTTGTATACACAAGCACTCACACTATGACCCACAGGTGTTTAGATTCAGGTGTTAACAGATACACAAATGTTCTATATTGAGCCGCATTTACCACTAAATACATCTTGCATTGATAAGTACCGTCCACTTTTCGGTAAAAAAGCTGGTAATATGAACGTTTCTGCAGGTGTGGAAGCAAGCAGGGTATTATTTTGTATTCTCTTCATCCTTCTTTCTTTCCTTCATTCTATTCTCCTCTCCCTTTTTCCTTTTTTGCCCACCCTTTCTCTCTTTTGTGCTTCTTTTTTTTTTTCCTTCTCATATCTGTCTCCGTATCCATAACAACTGAAATTATCCCAAAGCAGTTTCTAATAAAGTTTATTTTCTTAAATATCAAGCAGAGCTTTAAAGCATTAGCTGTAATGCTCCACTTGTGAAAGTAAATTTGTTGGGCTTTTTCTTGGCAGTCAGACAACAATTTCTGAGCGCTACTCTGCCGGACAGGACACGGTTAAAAAAAAAAAAGAGATTTGCGTTAACGAGCAGTTGGACAAGTGTAGCTAATAAAGTGGCCGGTGAGTGTAAAACCCCAATGTCGTTGCAGTTGCAGTTGTAATGTGACAACAATGTGAACAGTGTCATACTGAACCCAGTGGAATTCTGTAATTACTTTGGCGCCCAATGAAGATTCCTCACTTTATTGAACTCACTGGAATCTCTTAGATATGGCTTTGATCAGCCTAATGCTGATCCTCTGATTCTCTGACCCCTACAATGTGTTCATTGTTAGGCAACAGCTTTGCCAGTTTAGGTTGTTTTGTGAGCCGTTTCTCATGTTCTGCAGCATCCTTTGCTGTTACAGAGTGCACTGGGGGGGCGTCATACTGGCTTTAAATAATTCACATCATAGACCTGCATAGCGAGGTGTTTGTGACCATCTTCCAGTTCTGCTCTTTTCTGAGCTGCTTTAACAGAGAGGCACGCAGATAGTGAGATGTGTTTCTGTCCAGGCCGCTGGACAGTGGTTGTTCATAATTCATAAGAGTTTGATAAGGAACTAAAAGCCTTCTCTTACTTACAAAAAGCTAGCGGCATAGAGGTAGAGAGAGGAGAAGAAAATTGGTGAAATTAAGGTGTGTTGAAGACACTTAAATGCATTAATGCATTAATGCATTAATTAGAACATTGCATAGAACTGATAAAAAAATATTTATAGTACACAAATGTCATGTTTGAAGTAAAATAAATTAACTACTTTTTCACTATCTTTTTGATGGTATTTTACTTTATTTAAGATGCACCTCTAAATCAGGAGGACAGAAGAAGAGGCACGTAGGGTAGCTTCAGGGTGCTGAATCAACAGGGTCTTGGTAATCAACAGAGTACATAAAGCCCCAGTCAATAATGTAAATTGTTTCAATAATGTAGGGCCAACCACCAGTACCTCAAGACAAACTATATTCAAAAGGGACTATCTATTTTATACAGTTTGTTCAAGCGAAATTAAATAGTGTGATTATTGTGAATGGCAAACAGAAATAGTACCCTCCTCACTCTCCTGGAAAAGGAACAAACTGCAAGTTTGCAGTTTGCTTAAGCCATCTGTCTCTTCTGGTATTTCTGTATATGTATTTACTCCTGGCTTTCCTTCACTGTAAGGCAATCATTAGAGAACTTTGCACCTTGCTGCAGCAGCATAGCATAGCTGTCCAAGGCTCGTCCAAGGCTTGTCTGAAAAGGTCTTTCAGTAAGACAGGATTTAGCACCATTGCACTAAACTAGAAGAGGGGGTATGTGTCACCTTGCTTCAGAACACTCATTAGCTGCGTTTCCAATACAAATGTCCGCAAAACTTTGTCAATATTCTGCCAATGTTGGAAAAACACAATTTTGCAATTGCGGTGTTTCCATTAAATAACAAATACAATTAAAATCACACGTGAATAAGTTTGCTCACGTGATAACTCATGAATCAACATGGCGGCAATGGATTTTAACTTGGTAATCTTGGTAAATGCTTGCATTTCTTTGCTTTTTGGAATCTAAAATGCTGGTAATGCCCCTGTCGCGATCTAAATTAAAAAAAAAATACTCCATCTCCTGGTGAATCCATACATGCCGCGCCATCATCCTCCTACTACTTCCTGCCGTCTTCTTCATCTTTTTTGCCAGTAGTACCATCCGGTTGTTGATCACGTGACTCGTGTGATGCGAAAAAAGTTTTTCCATTGCAGTTTTGCGAAATACACCAATTTCGATTAGGCCAAAAACCACCTCATCCTAGTGCAAAAACGTTTTATCGAAAAGGAGAGTTTTTGAAATTGTTGTGTTTCCATTAGGTGATTTTTTTTTCATAATTACAGTTTGCGCAACATGATGGTCAATGGAAACGCAGTTAATGGCACAGAGGTGACGCACTGAAAACAGAGTGATATAAAGGGAAGTAGGTAAGCAGTAGGGGATAAAAGATTAGAGCAACAATCACATAAAAAAGCAAGTAACAGATGTCTGCTGTTTTTTCAGATCAGACACTTCTTTGCAGTTATACTTCGGAGGACACTGGATAAAAGCTGGGGAACAATGTAAGCAGAGGGTGTTTCCATGATATGTTTCTCATCAGAACACTGTTGCTAACTTTTTAAGAAGGAAAATGTTGTTAAACAGTCTGAAAAAGTTCCTCCATCCAGGAAGAAAATCACTACCAACATAATTCAACAAGCCGTTCTGCTGTTAACATGAGTAGTCATTAATTATTCACGAGCAGAGGGGTGTTTATGTGTGAAATTGAGTGACGTAGCAACAAACAGCTCAGTGAAATAGGAGTTTATCATTTAAGTAAAATTAAGTGAAGACCATATAATATTGCAAAGGTGTTTGTGGCACAAGGGCCTGTATTCATTAGTAGCTGAACTGTAAGATGAGCAGAGAGAGAAGAGGAAGACATGCAGCAAATGGCCCCGGACCAGGAATTGAACCAGGGACAACTGCATTGAGGACTGTAGCCTCTGCACATGGTCCTGCTTCTCTACCACTGAGCCATGTGACAACCCCATATAATATTTTTTGACTGTTTAAAAACTTTTGTTAGAAAGTAGCACAGATAGCCTTGTTAACAATAACCCCTGTGTCTTTCTATGTATTTTTAAGATGTAAATAACTACCTTCATTCAAAGTCTGTTAACCTGCTGCTAACATTTTCAAATTCTATATTCACCATGACAGATAAAGGGCAAAACATAATCAGGCGTACTTGACTCTGTGGACGTAACGCGGATTCCGAACCGACTCAAAGTGGATATCCACCACTTGTCCACGCAAAGTTCAATTTTTACAACTGCATCACTCAATAACCTTCTTAGTGGGAAAAGGCTTCCACATCAATGTGTAACATTTTATATGTGACAAACTGCTCCGAGCAGCCTGTCGCAACTATACGCAATATCACGGTCGCTCTCCGCGCTGCACTGACAGGTGCATTCCCCTTCTTCGTCCCTAGTCTCGTGTAATGACCTATAGTGCCACCTTCTTTTCTTTTTGTTTTTCCAAAGCTACACGGCATGTCAGCTCTGCATCCCCATTCGATGACTCCATGGAAAGTGTGGGAAATGTAGGAATTTGTCATCAGCAATGGAGGAAATTGGTACGGTCAGCTATGAAGCCTCAAACGTCCGGAGTTCGTGGAGTTCTTGCAGAGTCCGCTCTGCTCACAGTAGACCCGACTATGTTCTGCCCTTAATGGTTAAAGTCCCAAAATTAACTCTAGTTGTCCCTCCAGTTGTGACTGAAGGTTCAATATAAAGGTCAGACTGTTACTGTGACTATACTACTTCACATTTTTCATGTGGAATTTTTCTACAAAGCAGAAAACTTTCCAACATATGTATTCAATCAGACAGGTTCGAACCGTAAAAACAAACAGCTACATTTACTGTCTCCACTGTTTACTTCTTTCTTATAATACATATGTCTGCAGAGCTAAACATGTTGCAGCAGTGCATAACACAAATTAGGGATAACACTAGTTTACAAAAGGCAACAGATAAAGTAAAGAAGAAAATCAACTGTGAAAAACAATTGGATGGATTAAATTTGATGTATTCTATACTTTTCCTAAAGTTTAGGTATCTAAATCAAAATAATAAAATAATGTGATATTGACATAACTATAATAATCTGTTGGTTAGAAGTGTTTAGTAGCTGTAAGAATAATTGTTGCTTCTCTGTTATAAAAGTAGTTAGATGTTGTACATTTTAGTTGTAATCCTGTGTAAATATGATTTAACTGTAGTAAATTTATAGAATTTTATAACATGGTGAAAATCTCATACTGACCCATGCCTAGTTGTTATGAGGGAAATTTGTATTGTCAAATAATGCTGCTGTGTGACATGGAGACCCCTTATTTCCTCATTCCTCAGGACATGTGCTGTCACATCTCATTAAGGTAGATCAGCACTGGGAATAGCAGAGAGGCTGATGGACTGAGATGAATTTAGATGTAGCGATCTGGCCTGGGATAAGCTTTAATAGATTACATTTTATGGTGATGTGGTCTGTCGCGTTTTTTCACTCTGTGTGCTTATCCTCTGAGCCTCACACATGCAAGAATGTGCACACAAACACCAATCACAAACAAGTACGCCCCCACCCACTCTCATCACTCTATCTTTCCATATCACTCTCTCACTGTCAATAATAATGTCTCTTACTTGTCCTCTCATCACAGTGTTTGGTTTGTTTTCAATCTGTGTCTCACCTCTTATGAGATATGGAGTCTCCCTGGGTGATATATCTGTTTACCCTGACATTAAGGAATCAGGTGGGCTAATGGTAATGAAACCATAATTGGATAGATTTAATATGTTGTTGTTTTAATTTGACCTCTTTGTGCTCCATGTTTTATCAGGACACACCAGAGGTGACTTAGTTGTTTGGAGCACATGGTGAAAAAACAACAAAAGGGAATAAACAGCTCAATGAACATCAGTTTTACCCGCTGCTGCCCACCTGTTCACTTATCCGAGTTATCTCTAACACATTTATTTCTTACCTGTTGCCCTGCTATTCTCTACTTTTTCATAGCTTTGAAGTTAAATCAGCTGACCTAAGATGGAAGCCTGTTAATTTTTAAAGTGTGAATTACTTTTTACACTACTTCTATCTAGTACCTTTAAGGTTTGCCAAAGCAGATCATCTGCCTCCATCTCACCCCATCCTCCTCTGTCACACCAACCCTCAACATATCCTCTTTCACTAAATGAATTTATCTTCTCTGTGTGGTCTTCCTGTTTTCGTTCTCCCTGTCAGTTTCATATCGAGCACAATTTGTCCCATATATTCACAATTCATTCTCTGCACATGCCCAATGTTTCTCTCCTATGGCTATCTAAATTTTCTTTCAACCTGCTCAATCTAAGCTCTTCTAGATATACTGATTTTTAATCTGGCCGGTAGAGATTCTGTTTTTTTTTCACTAAAAAACATTTTCCATGCAGTGTCGAGTGAACAGTGGTGTCTTCATGCACATCAGCAAAGGCATGTCCTATGTGAATCAATGACACAGCGCTCTGGCTATCTGAATTTGTTTTCATTTTAACATTTACAGCTCCACCTCCTGTCTTTTTGTTAGATTCATACAGATTTGAGAATCCCATATGAGAGACCAGTTTGACCTACCTCAACCTATTAACCTCAGACAGAATTACTGTGACGCAGAAAGTCAGGGAGTATGTATGCTACTTTCAATGTATATCATGGTGGTAACGTTTCGTACTTGCAATATAAATAAAATACATTAACTGTTCTCAGAGTTTTAACTTTTTTAATTTACTTTTCATAGACATTTAAGTGATTTATAAGGCTATGAACTGCTAGTAAATGTGTGGATTTAGGACCCAAATGCAGGCAAGTTGGGTAGTTGAATTCAGAAAATTCAATTTGTAAAGAAAACTTACTAACAAATAGCCCTAAGAAAAAAGGAGAACCTAAATCAATCTCTGTGGTTGTAAAAACAGGAATTGCACAAAAAAACAATGTCAGAGACATGGACGTTGGTCAACAAAAGGAACTAGCAAAGTTAGAACAAACTATAAATGAACAGGGTGGAGTGATTAATTGAACAGGAACAAGTTGACAATATATACCAGAGTGGAACATCTGATAAGACATAAGACACTGAAACAACTGAGGGAAACATAAGAGGGAATGGCCAAACAGAACCAAAATTTGAGAAGTTGCTGCAAAGTTAAAGGCTTGATGCAATCAACCATCTGAAAAAAAAATGTTGCTCAGCAGGAGGGTTGCTGGGATTGCCTAAATAGATACCTTTTACTAATTAGCATAATAAACTGAATTTAATTAATTTGGTTGTGAATTCCATTGGAATTACTATAAATGAATTAAATTTTGTCTATATAATTAAAATGTAGTGGTTTAATTTTATTGTATATCTCTAGATTGACCAGTTTTTTGCAGGAAGTGCTTTTAGAAGACATTTGTTGTAAATTAGCACCATATAAATAAACTAATTTAAACTAAATTGAAACCTCAACACAAGAATGACTGAAAAGAAAAAGACAAAAGGTGAGAATAAACTTCAGAAACAGTAGCTACTAGGGTAACAGAAGTGAAATATAATACTGCACAAGGGAACCAGACTACCTAAGTTAAACAGGAACAAAGAGAAAATAAAACCCAAAATTGAAACCTTAACAAAGGCAAAGACAAAGACTTAAAAGGCAAAACATAAATATATACAAATGTCACGATCAATGGGTGTTTGGTTTTCATTTGTGTGTGTATTCTGATCATTTTTGGGTTGTTTATTGTTGTTATTTGTGTCTTGCCATTTCCAGTTAATTCCTCTGTGTTGAGCTTCCTTTAAATTTCTTGTGTGCTGTTCTATGTGAATTTTTCTTTCTACTTTTCCCTTTCTGATTTATAGATTATTTTGTGTTTTAGTTCAGCTTTTTGCAGCATATTTGTCAAGCACATTCAGGATGGGAATCTCCCCCTTCCACCATATCCCAAAGGTGATCTTTTGGATTGAGATCTGACTGTGGTTTCGTTAAATACAGTAAACTCTTGTCACATTCAAAAAAATAGTTTGAGATGATCTAAGCTTTGTTACATGGTGCATTGTACTGCTGGACGTAGCCACCATGGGTAGACTGTGGTCATTAAGTTGATGGATATGGTCAGCAACAATACACAAGTTGTGTCTCTGAAAAAATGCTCTGTTAGTACTAAGAAGCCCAAGATTTGCCAGGAAGACATTCCTCGAAACCATTACATCAGCATCCAGCAGCATGAACCGTTTAAACATGGCAGATGGGATCCACGCTTTCATGTTGTTTTTGTCCAATTCTGACGTTACCATCTGAATGCCACAGCTGAAATCAAGAGTTATTGTACCACAAAGCATTTTCCCAATCTGTTACTTTCCAATTTTGGTGAACCTATTTGAATTGCAACCTCAGTTTTCTGTTCGCAGCTGATAGGAGTGGGACCCAGAGTGGTTTTCCGCTGCTTTAGCCCACGTGCACGACATGTTGTGCATTCAGAGAAGGCATTCCACATACCTTGGTGGTACGACATAGTTATCTGAGCTACTGAGGCCTTTCTTTTGTTTCCAACCAGAGTGCCTATTTTAATCTGAACTCATTAACATGGCATTTTTGTCCACTCAAATTATGCTCATTGGATGTTTTTTTTTTATGGACTACTCTACATAAAACCCAAGAGATGTTCTTGTTTTTGTTTGTAAACCCCATTAGATCAGTAGTTTCTGAAATTCTCAGACCAGTGAATCTCTCATCTACATATATGCAATGTTAAAAGTCACCTAAATCCATTATCTTTCCCATTCTGAGGCTAGAGATTGATTTTTAGCAGATTTTATTTACCCCTACTAAGTGTCAAAATGCATAGATCTCAGGCCATATGATTTGTTGAGTTGTAATTTGTATCAACAAGCAATTAAACACGTCCACCTAATAAAGTGGCCTGTGTCTGGCCAGTTGAATGGACATTTACTGCTCCTGTTTCTCATACTTGAGATATTAGTGGCCAAGACACTATAGCTCCTGGAGAGGTGGGGACATCATGATGATCCAAAAGAAATAGAACAATTAGTGTTCTTGCAAACATGTGAACAAACACTTCTTCAGTTTTTTACCGGGTTGCCTGATGGGGGAAAACTTCTCCTGCTCTAGCAAGTCATAATTTATTCATTAAAAATTACTATCTGATTATCTTATTCATCAGCTTTGTGTGTTCCTGTAAACAGAATGTGAGGACAATGAAGAGATGCACTTAAACTTGTAACCAACTCTGCTTTGCCTGCTGGGCTTAAGAGCACCCAACAGGATTTGGTTTTGTGTAAGTTGATTAGGAATTCATATCATGGGATGTGTGGTTGGGTAGGGTCCCTGTAATGAGGGACACTGCACAAAACAAGCCACAGTCAGACATGGAGCCAAGCCTCTCCTGGAGCACACGAATAATGTAGCAGAAGGAGACCCTGCATCCTGTTGTTGCACCACCGATGACAAACAGGCAATTAACATTACATTGAATTACATTGAAGACCCGTATCCGAAATACCTTTTTAAGTTGCTGCTGAGCCAGGATTTTATACATGTGTACACAAACCCCAAATTACTGAGTGATACAGATGTTTATTTTTTTTCTCTTCTCAGTCCCCTGGAAACTTTCAGGGTGCCCTGCTTTTAAACCTGTCCTCCATGTGCCCTCCAAAAGTATCTTTGTATTTTTATCTATATTTATTCTAATATCTTAATTCCTAATTCTGTCTGTGCCTTCTCGTAGATTCCCTTATTCTGTTCTAATTTTAATACGGGTTTCAAGACAGCTCTCCTCCCATTCCTAGATCAGGAGTTCTTTTGGGTAGCGTCACTATGAGGTTGTGTGGCATCATTTATTTTCTGCTTATTTTTGCGCCAATTAGGGCATTAGCTGCTTAAACAGCATGAAATTGGGAACAATAAGTTCTCTCACATGAGCGTTGCGATATTTGTGTAATGCCCCATCCACGTATTATCGGAAATATAGCTCATTCTATATTTGTTTCCTAATCTTCTCAATTTTAAAAAATCTGAATGCCAAAACCACTTGCAGGATTATAGTATGTTGTTTACTAATATGTTGATCTCTGTCTAAGGGACAGCCCATCTTTGTCTTAAAATGCTAACATGGAGTTTAAACGAAAATTCAACATGGAAGAGTCACCACCCCCGCCGTATCCAATCACTCTTCACTGGCTGCTCCAATCAATGGCAGGTCCGCACTTCTCCTCGGCCAATCATCTCCCAGGGCATCGCTCTTAAAGACCTTCTGCATGGAAGACACTGCTCTTCTGCTGAGCTTCGACCCTCCTTCACCCCTTCTCCACCATAGACTCCCAACTCCTTCCAAATATACCAAGGCCTACGCCACCACCAGGATCGGGTCCCAGGGGGGAAGACGTACCTAATCATAATCCCAAGATATTTATTCAAACCCACTTCATCCTCAGCGTTTACGTCTTCATCCGGGGTCCGAGCGCCAAAGAAATAATCTTTCATTAATAAACTCTCTAAACGTCACCCTGTTGTTTCTCCATTTTGTGAGTCTTTCCAAGTTGAATTGTTAGAAGTTATCTGAGGAAGGCCAGCTGTGTGCTTTAAATAATTTACTTTTTTAGCGATCTTTCATCCTGAGCAAGCATGTGATGACAAAGGCTAGGAACAACTCCGTTTTAACAGGAAGAAACCTCCAGCAGAGCCAGCTCAGTATGAGTATTCTGCCGCAACACGCCGGAGTCTGAGAGGACAAGAATGAGGCACAGCTAAGCACTGAACTAGGACTACTTTCTACTGAACAAAGTACACAAAGTGTACTCTATCAACAGGCCTTTTCAGGAAAGGGACACAGCTGAACACAGAGGCCCTGAGCAAGTTGTACTTTCTATGAGTAGGAACTCCTGTCTACAGTATGCTGCTGATATTTAGGGGTATAACAACAAAGCTTTCATTGTAGCAGTTCAGCAGCATTCCACTTTACCACCATGAAAACTCTTTAGTCCCGGGCCCAGGTGCTGTCAGAAATACAGTGAGTGAAGAAGACTGGATAACACACAACTTGACATGTGATCACAAATACCACTAGCAAAAAATATCTCATCTTTAACACTTAATGTACGTTCTCATCGGTTTCCTCAAGACCATCATTAGTCACATCTACTGTCTCATTCACTATTAAAGCTTGTTCCAGCCCTGACATTCCCTCTGCCATTACATCATATAAAAAATTAAGCCTTTTTTCACATCAGCTTTTCAGCTTAGCCTGAAATGCACATCGTCATAAAGTATGGATATGGAAATTATTAGCAGAGGCTGTTTATGTATGAGAAATAAAACAAATCTTTTTATTGCAGTCGCATAAACTCTTATTTAACTAGTTAGAAAACTTTAACCTTTTCAGTGATCTGTAAGGTCCAGAGGTGCGATGTCCGAGTTGGTCTGAGTTTGAGTTCCAGGAGGAAATTGCACAGAGTTGATGTTGAGAGTGTGCAGGCCGCTTTCTGCAGGAGAAAAAGGAGTTCCTTTTTTCATCCGGAAAGGTCCTTGAAATATCCCACTCTTCAGAGTGGATTCTTATAAACAAGACAGCAACAAAAAACTCCAACTTGTGAGGCAAAGAAAGCAGCAGGTGGTAAGCTGGAGGAAAACAGGCAACAAACATAAAGACTTTGCAGAACTGTTACTAGAAAGGTTTCACAAGAAACTAGGAGCTTAAGTCTACCAGCAAGGTTGACCATCAGACAAAGACTGGTTGACAAACATCTTCTTAAGTCTCTAGCAACCAGAATGAGACGATAGATGACAAGTGTGCAGTCTGGAACCTGCCACCATACCCACAAGCAGAGATCCTCAATTCTGGAGAGAATTCATACTCCACACAAAAGCTCATACATACACATACCCTACATACATACAATGCTGTGTGCTGCACATGTGAGAAATACATCTGCAAAGGCCATTCTCACGTTTGCACCTACTGTCCTACATGTGCTAAATAGAGTTCACAAAATCAAGGAACATTTTGTTGTGTTATGAGAGAAGTATCTTTATAATTCAGTCAGTCATTTTCTACCGCTTACTCCACAGTGGGTCGCGGGGAAGCTTTTGCCTATCACTAGCAGTCTACGGGCGAGAGGCGGGGTACACACTGGACAGGTCGGCAGTCCATCGCAGGGCAACACACAAACAACCAAGCACACACTCATTCATACACTTAAGGGCAATTTTGAGAGACCAATTAACCTAACAGGCATGTCTTTGGACTGTGGGAAGAATCCGGAGTACCCGGTGAGAACCCACGCATGCACGGGGAGAACATGCAAACTCCATGCAGAAAGACCCCTGGCCGGGAATCTAACCCAGGACCTTCTTGCTGCAAAACAACAGTGCTACCAACTGCACCACCGTGCAGCCCCTTTTATAATTCACTTCCTAAAAAATATAAAAGAATAAACTGTTGACAAAAAAGTTCTACATTGTTGACTGTTTTTTTCCTTTTCAATATAATTAATTCAGAAGTAATTACTTCACATTTATATAATAGCAATAATAAACCTTAACTGTGTAAAAGAAAACTGTTATGACAGTTGGTTTGTGGTAAAAAAAAAAAAATGTGTAATACTGTTCACTGGGATCGTCTTTTTGTATTGTGTAACAAAAAATATTTGAAAACAAATGAATTAATTGAGTTGAATTGATAAATAACAGGTTGTTTCATCATGCAAAATAGATTTTGGACTTACAATTCAATTAAGCTGCTTTATTTTAAAGTTTTGGTAGGGTGGGTTATATTTGACCCGTAGGACGAGGGGAGTAAACAGAATGTTAAGATCGCACAAGGGTTAACACAAGCACACAGAATTAATAGAAAAAGTGTTTAAGTCTCCCTTAAAGTTTCTTGTTAGTTCCAGGCATTAAATTGGTTTTGAGATCTAAAGGTCAGAATATTGACTGTGTGAAATTAGATTTCATCCCCTGGTGCTACACATACTATTTTGATGAATGCCAGTGTAATAAGGTAAAATGGGACTAACTGCAGGTAACCAGTTTGTGCATGAGCATAGTCTTTATACATGCAAGCATTTCCAGAGATTTGCCTTGCACTGATTTGGTTTCTCGCATCACGTGTCTCTGCCTGTCTCTGCCTAACTCCCTCTATCACACTTTAATCCAGAATTCGAGGTTAAGGAGTTACCTGGGGTGCTTTAGCAGAGTGAAAATTACATTTACACTGACATGGAAGGGCAGGTCCATCCCTGGAGTGGAACTAAAGCCTGGCTGGGGTCGACTGCTGTCTGGCATCCATTCTCATTCCAGGCTCTCTGGAAGCTGTGTGTTTGCAGATCACATTTTCTCAAATTCAGGCCACGATCATCACTGTGGTCGTCTCTCTGTGCTTTATGCTCCATTCATGTTTTGAATTTTACCTAAAACAGAAATACACTGAACGGTGTAATACTGATTTAGAATCCCGAGTAATGATAAAAGTCAAACCAAAATCATCACATCTTTAAAAAGCTGCAAAACCTGTCCATTAGACCACAGTCTTTTCATTTTTCTTTTTTTTTTGGTTTTGAAAGGTCACCAGTGCAACATGTCTTTAGCACCCATGGCAATTTTAGCTAAATAAATATAACTTAAGGACATTTTTAAAGAATACTTTAATTTTTAATGTTAGGCCAATGTTAGTGCCTAGGAACATTTAATTAGTAATCTATGATTTTCAGTTTTTTGGAGTATAAATCTGACATAAAACATTTCTTTCAGTCACTCTTCAAAATGGAAAAGACATGAAAACATGCAATTTCAGTAATACCTATGGGTGTTGACCTTCATAAGTTTGTAAATTTCTATCATAAAATGCTCGCATAAATTTGCTCTTATCTAATGTCAGAGAAATAATTACAGTGTTTGAAACAAATGGAACTGCTACTGCAAAACAAAACAAAACAAAAATTGCTAGGTCTTTTTACACATCTTTAACAAGGATGCCAATAAATGTGGAGGGTGCTGTAATACAATTTTACCGGTGCTGCTAAAAGTTTTACAACATAAAGAAAACCCATTTGTCCCTCCTATTGTCCTCATTTTCTGTATACACCCTGTGTCCTCCGGGTCAAAATGACCCGTCTTCACTAAACCCCCAATATAAGCAGCTTAATTGAATTTTAAACACCAAATTTCATCTTGCATATTGTCATTGAGCTCAAAATGCGTGAATACTTGAGTTTTCCCTCTTCACTTGAATTTCTATAGCTTAAGAAAAGAAAAAAAAATGTGCAAAAAGGAGTTTTGAATACATTTTTATTCATCCCAATGACTCCCAATTTAAGACAATGTACAATACAAAAATATGAAAAATGGCATAACCCATTCAACTAATAAGCACATGTAGGGCAGTATACAAGTGCACAGCCCTTGCAGATATATTTCTTACACCTGCAGCACACAGTGTGTGTTTTACAGTCCTTCTTTTGAGGGCAGAATTGCCATCTCTTCCTCTTTCTTGCCCTAGCTGGGGAAGTGGCAGTGGTAGATGGATCCTCAGGTTTACCAGGAGCTCATGCACTCTGAATAGCTTTCACAACTGCTGCTGAGGGTTCTGTGCAGGGGACATGCTACCTTCTTTCAATGAGTGGAGTTACTAGTGCCTTTCGTAGCTGCTCCAGGAACAACCTCCTCTGGTTCTGCTTATGAGACATCCAGGTTGGGTTGATCTCTCTCCAAATCACAAAGGCATTGTAGGAGGAAACATCAATGATGTTGTGGAAGATGACCAGGGACCAGCGGGCAGTCATTCTTCTGCAGCTATATGTTCCAATCACCTTATCCAGGTTGTCCATACCTCCTTTGATGCGGTTGTAGTCTAAGATGATGATTGGGTTCCTGTCCTCAGGACCGCTAATGTCACCGTCTGTGTGCAGTATGCTCAGAAAAACTACATTGTTGTTTTTCTTTGGGAGGTAGGAAACTAGAGTGGTGTTGGGCGTGAAGGCAAACTGTGAGGAGAAGACCTCTCTCTCCTTTGACGCAAGCAGTGCAGGTGGGAGCTCAGGCTTATTCTTTCGAACTGTACCAACCATGGTGATCTTCCTCTTCAGGAGCTGCTGTCCGAGTTCATAAGAGGTGAAGAAATTGTCACATGTCACATTGTGACCCCTCAGTCCCTCTGTCACATCAAGCACAACTCGCATCCCCTGGTTCTTCTCTGGGCATCCACTGGTCGGCTTCCCAGTATAGACTTGCATTTTCCAAGCATAGCTTGATGTGGCATCGCAAGCCACCCATGACTTGATCCCATATTTTGCTGGCTTGCTGGGCATATACTGCCGGAAAGGACAACGACCTTTGGACAAAAGACATTAGCATCAGTGATTAGTATCAATGTCACAGAAAACAGTCAAAGAAATCAATAGTGAGAATCACTTTTATTACAAATATGAAAATAGATTACCTCTAAATGGAACCAGTTGTTCATCCACTGTTACGTCAGGCCCTGGATTGTAGAGGTAGGGCAGCCGCTCCACCCACTTGTCCCATACCTCTCTTATGGCTGCAAGTTTGTCCGTCACACGTCTTGCTGGTCTTGACTCACGGTCATCAAATCGTAGCAGTCTTGAGTAGGTGTGAAAGAATTTGAGTGGCATTGTGGCTCGGAAAATTGGCCTTCCACTCTCAGCATCCCATAGACTAGCTGCAGCCTCACCTTGGGACCTGTATACACCTGCTAAGATTAGCAGCCCTAAGTAGGCCTGCAGGTCAATCTCATCCATCTTTTTCCAGCTGTCTCCATATTTGCGAAAACCCTCCAGATTTGTCATCCCCAGGATTATTTTTTTCTATTACTGGTGTGATAAACAGGTAGAATGTAGAGACAATATCATGGGCATGAGAAACGGCATACCTTGTGGGTCCTGGGGTCATCTTTATGATGTTTTGTTCTGCATGCCTGCCGTGTTGGTCATATGCTGCTGAGGACCATGTTATTTTGCCATTTTTTGAAAGGAAAGTATCTCTTTCAGCTTCAGGGTTTTCTTCTTCTTCTGAAGATGATTCATCATGCTCTGGGTTGTATTCCTCCCCATCATCTTCTTCGGATACATCCTCCACTTCCTCTTCTGAATCAGAGTTGTCTTGCTGGACATCTGTGAAAATCAGCTCTACAGCGTCTTCAGCAGTATAACGCACACTCATGGCTTTAGCACAGACAGAATTCGGGGTCCAGTTATCTGCAGCACCTTTATAACCTCTGGAAATAAACATGTGGTCTTCTGAAGCCTGCGAGAACACCACCTGATTTTCTTTGTTTACTTCTGCTACTTATTGACCTGAGACACAACTAAAACATTGTAACATTCTGTTGTTTGTAAATAACTCTGTGATCTTGATTTCAACTCTATTTGTCTCACGGGTCATTTTGACCCAAAGACCACCTTTGTACCTTTTTTTGTACAGCTTATATGGAAATGTGAACAAAAGCAACATTTCACTTTTTCTATTGTTGGGGCCAATCTAGGAAAAGTCATAAAATTTCAAGTTAAAAAAATAGCATTTAGTGGATTTTTGGGGGGGTTTTAACAAAGTGGCAGGTCATTTTGACCCGAGGACAACAGGAGGGAAAATTTTTAATGAAGCACTTTACATTTGAATCTGTTTTAGAGAAAAGAGTAGCTATGGCTAATCGGATGAGAAATTAGCTTTACCAACAACATTTCAGAAACCATTATGAACATTTTGTTATTATAAAAGTACATGACCAGCAGCTGATAGACATTGTTAAAGCCTTCTAACAGATAACATTACTCACTCCTACTTGCAAATTTATTTCTATATTATCAGTCAGTCATTTTCTACCGCTTATTCCATAGTGGGTCGCAGGGGAGCTGGTGCCTATCTCCAGCAGTCTGTTGGGTGAGAGGCAGGGTACACCCTGGACAGGTCGCCAGTCCATCGCAGGGCAACACACAAACAACCATGCACACACCTAAGGGCAATTTAGAGTGACCAATTAACCTAACAGGCATGTCTTTGAACTGTGGGAGGAAGCCGGAGTACCTGGTGAGAACCCACACATGCACACTCCATGGAGAAAGACCCCTGGCCGGGAATCGAACCCAGGACCTTCTTGCTGCAAGGCAACAGTGCTACCAACTGCGCCACCGTGCAGCCTCTATGTTATCAATTAAGGAAAAAAAATACAGTGTTTCATAGCAAAGCAACATAAAAGACACATAGGTAAAACATGTCAAGTTAAATAAAAGCAATAAAAAGCTAAGATATAATCAAGTAAAATAAAATAAATAAAATAAAACTATTCAAATGTCAGTCTAAACAGTTCAATATTCATCTGCTTCTTATTCAAGTCCTTTGAGTTCACAATATGTAGATGAAAGGGCAGAGGTTGCCAAAGCATAGGGTCTACAATTTCAAAGTTACTTTTAGTTTATAGACTTCATTTAAGGCATCAAAGGTTAATACAGACAGATAAGTAAAGTTGTTAAAATCAAATACACTGTGGTATAAATTACAATAAAAACCTGAATACACTGTGGCGCGGCAAGAATGTCCAGGGTTAAATCCAGACCTGAGGTCTTTCTGCATGTTCTCCCCATGCATTCATGGGTTCTCTCTGGGAATTATGGGTTCATCCTAGAGCTCAAAATGATGCACACTAGGTTCACAGATCTCTACCAGCTGCCCTTTTTGAGTTTGTGTGTGCATGTTTGTTTTTCCCTTGTTAGTTTGTGTCGCCCTATGATGGACTAGCAAACTGTCCAGGGTGTATACCCTATCTCCCTATACCCTACCCGCACAGCTCTGCAAGGACTCTGCAGTGGGTAAAGTCTATGGATGGTTGGATAGATGGATGGATGTCAGATTGATAAAAGACATCCAAATCCATTTATTTATAAAGCATGTTTTAAAAAAACTGTGTTACGCTACAAAGAATGAACTTTCTTAAATAAAGCAGAAACTGAATCAAATCCACTCACAATGTTTAAAAATACACTGAAAAAAGTGTGTATTTAAGAGAGACTTAACAACAGCAAGAGTAAAAGCCTGTCAAATATTAAATGCCAACTTGTTCCATAATTTTGAAGCCATGACTGAAAAGGCCTGATCTCCTCTGAGCCTTAGCCTATTTTCTGGTACAACTAAAATAAGCTGGTCAACTCATCCAAAGACATGTGGTGAAACACAGGACTGAAGCAAGTCAGAGATGTATGAGCAAGAAAATTAAGGAATTCAAAAGCCAAGAGAAGGATTTTAAAATTAGTTTTATGGCACACAGGCAGCCAGTGGACAGAAGACAAAACAGGTGAGATATGCTTGTGCAGCATTCTGAAAGAGCTTAAGGCATGAAAGAGTTGCCTGACTGATGCCAAGGTAGGCCCCGTTCTCACTGCAGGCAGATGTGGCCAAAATCAGATTTTTTGGGGATCAAGTGACCAGGTCAGAGTTTTTAAAACAAGTTTGAACGCTCATATCTGGCCGATATCTGACTTTTTCAAGTCACATTTGAATCCGACTCGTATCTGATCTTTTGGAATGTGACTCCAGTAGGATCGCCCAAGGCACATTAGACGTGACTTTGACGTTTCTTTCCATCGCATTCGTCACAATTTTGCACCGCCCAGCAGGAAACGGTTGCAGTTAGCAAAACAGACGGGGGGCTAGAATAGAACTGCACAGTGGAGAGAGAGACAGAGAGACGTTAGAGCTTGTTAATAAACAGATAAAACTTTATTCAAGCCTGATTGAAAGGCTCATAGGATCTCTCTGGATGTGGGACGTAGTTTGTATTGTAAAATTTGTATACAACCCTTCAAACAGAGGACTTTAAAATGCTATTGAGGTTACTGAGCAGGTGATGATCTGTCCCTGCTGCAGTCCGATACATTGGATTGCATCAAGTCTTCTGCCTGTGGAGTTGAGAGAAGAGGCACTGACATATATGATTAAAAGTTGCTCTCGACATGATTAAGTTCTGACTCGGTCTCTGTAAAGTTGTTAACATCCCTGCCCCACCATTCCTGGCTGTGTCTCTGCATCCAAACAGTTTCTTGTGCAGTAAGATCACTTTCCTCTTATTCACGTGTTTCCCACACAGCACCCCTTGACAATAAATGGCTTCTGTTGTGCACTTAAGCCATAACACCTATTTCTCCATGTTTGCTGCTGTGCTGCGCTTGACGACGCTCGTATTGTTCTTCTGCACATGCGGGTCAGTTTGGAGCCGCAACATTTCCAAAGTAATGACCACACATTACTTTGAAAAAATCGGATTTGAGCATTAAGAACTGCAGTGTGAACGCAGCCATAAAGTACATTGCAATAATCTAGTCGAGTTGTAATAAAAGCAAGGATTATTATCTCCTGGTCATGTTTTGACAAGACTAGTTTCAGCTGGGCAATCTGGCATAACTGAGAGAAACTTTTCTCCAGATCACCAAGGTTTGGAAGAGGCATGTTTGAATTACTGTTAAGACTGAAAAAAGTAACCTCTGTTGTCTCTTAACAATCAAAAAATATAAAAGTGAAGCAAATAAATTACAAATCAAACAGGGCCAAGACAGAACCTTGTAAAACTCCATTAAGAGTAACTAAAGATGACTTAAAGTTTGATTGTGCAACAGAAACAAACCAGAGCTATCCTCGTCTGACCTTTTATTGTTTTATTGTTCAGAGTAACGCTGAATGATTCACATTATACACTATATTTTCTAGGGACCACCTGGGCAGGTAGTTAATGGTCTTAAAATTAGGGAAATTGTAAATGACTGTAACAGGTTTTTAGATTGATTTAAAATGTGCAAATGATACTGACCACCCCAATGTGGTCCTGGTCAGTTCTCTCTCTGTAATGCCACCTTTATATTAATGTTGGCCTTTCCTGGAAAGACTGGCAGACACAGACTCCTGTCATTAAGAGACCAGTTACCTTCCATTTTCTTAAGTCCTTGTTGCTGAGACGCTGTGGCACAAGAGTGGTCACTGGGGCCATGAAGCAGGCTCTTAGTCTGATGCAGTGCTTGTCCTCAGGTCTAAAGATTCCAGACAAGCAGTGTTTGAGGGCAGAGGGGTGGGAAAGTGATCTAAATCAAACTACATAAAGCATACACTTAAAGCATACAGTGGAAATGAATGGTATTTTACTTGTGACAAACACAAAAAATGGAAAAAGTTCAACTCTTGTTGTACAATAGCTTGACAGTATATTGGTACTGAAAAACAATTTTTTGTGAGGTGGGATGGTTAAAAATATTTTAGAATATTTGTTCGAAATTTAAAAAAAAACAATTCACTACTTGTCTTAATTACTTTAAGAAATGTCATATCCCTGATACTGTGAAAAACCTGAAATGGGAATTAGGGTGTTAGAAGATGAATTGTCCTGGGGGTGGAATTTTTGAAGAAAAGCTAGTCTTCACAAAAAAAAAAAACCTAAACTGAAGGATATAAATCATTCAGCACACGATCCAAACTCTGCAAAAATCAATCCAAAAAACCTTGCTTTAAATCTCTTTGTTCTATCAGTTTAGCAGCTTTTAAAGCTTGGATTGGAGATGATTATTGCATTCTCAAACATGGGGGCGTGGAGACAAAGGTCAGCTGCTTGTTAACACCATTACTTTGCTTGTTTTCTAATTATGGTGAAAACAAATCCGTGATAAACGACTTTGTTCCCTCTTCCTTTTTCATTCTGTCTCCTTAGGCTTATTGTTTACTCTAGGTGAGATCACTAATAAGTCCCCTTAGGGCTGCATATTAGGCTCACAGATAATCACTTTCTTGAGACAGAATCTTCAAAGTGTGCCCTCCTGTCTAATGTTAATTTTAAAAGCCGTTTAGATAGGTGAGGGTTTGCAATTGGCTCTGGTTTATTTTGTACAATCCAAGCAGCCCAATTAAGTCCAGCTGGAAACCTTGTTGTAGAGTTTCACAGTTTTCTGTTTCATTTCATTTTCTATCAACTGTCTAATGTCATTAAATTCTAAAAATGATCATGTAGCAAATCAATATTCTGTTTCTTCATCCAACACAAAGCATTAGGAATGTCATCTTCTATTTTGTCATATCTCCATTACCATATACTATTTTGTAGTGATTTACATCCTCTCATCTAAACACACAGGGAACACCTTTAAGCAATCAAAACACTGATGAAGCCACTGCAAATCCTTTTTGAATTCATCTGCAGTCCCCATGACAATTATTACTATCGGTTTATACCTGCCTCATTATTCTCCTTGGAACTAAGGCCTTGACTGAGAGATAAAAGGCTCCCTCTCTGCTTTACACTACACATATGAATCATTTGGCTCCTGTCCCACTGTAGCCAAAGGGTGGGGAGGGCTGGTTGGACCTGACAATGAATGGGCTCTTTATTGATCAGATCCTGAAGGGTGGTTGATAATTCTCAACAGTCAGTATGAGCTGACTATGATAATGCTTCAACACATCAGTTGCAATGATGTGCATGAGAGGCACAACAGAGATCTCCTATGAATGCTCTATCCTTTTCCTGCTTGCCATTATGGCTGTGTTTGATCCCCCAGAATCACTATGATTAGGAGACTTGTACAATATAGTACTTAAAACAACATAAAAAAATGTGCAGAGTGTGTGTGTTAAATGATGACAATGGCAGTTTTAAAACAGGTCTATTCAGGCTTGAACACAGAACAGGTGAACAGGTATTAGGGCGCTGCAGGGCACAAAACCTGGTTGTTTAAGTAAATTATGTCTGATGATGCTGAGAGGATCACTTCTCCTACTACATTAAGGGTTGCTGCTCTCAGTTTAAGTGATGTGGGGATTCAGATAGGCGCCCACCATAACAGCAGGGTACAGAATGCAACTAAAAAAATTTGAAATCAGGCCAGTGCAGCATAAAACTTTGATTGTTTTATAGTGGATACGATTTAAGGTCCAAGTCTCTCCAAAGTCTCTCCAAAACTTTGTGGAAATGTGCAAGAGATTTAAAATGTACAGTCCAGTGTGTGCATGGGAGAGAGGAGCCCCAGTGATTTTCTGCACTAAAATTAAAATCGATGAGTCATCACAGTGATTGTGCTTTATAATTATAGCTGCACAACATCAGAAAAACATGTAATTATGATACTGTTGCTGAGTATCCATCCATTTTCTATACCTGCTTCTTCCATACAGGGTCACAAGGGTGCTGGTGCCTATATCCAGTGGTCTATGGGCAATAGGCCTGGTACACCTTGGATAGGTTGCTAGTCCATCGCAGGGCAGCACAGAGACACACAGCATAAACAACTTTTTTTTTCCTTTTTGTCCATCGCAACATCCCTACTTCACTACTTGTTGTGAGCTGTAAGCATCTCAGCCACTGAAAATACACATGAAGCATGGGCATAGAGCAGGGGTGTCATGCTCCAGTCCTCCAAGCCCAGTGTCCTGCAACCTTTGTATGTGTCCCAAGTCCAACACACCTGAATCTAATAGCTGATTTACCTCCTCATACACTAGAGTTCTACAGTGCTTCTAACAACATAGTTATGTGATTCAGGTGTGTTGGCACAGAGTTGCAGGACACAGGCCCTCAAGGACTGGAGTTTGATATTTGTGGCATATAAGCCAGTGAAAGTGTAGCTAACTGGCCAAAAAAGCATACATCATTTGCATGCATTGTAATTATTATATTACCCTACCAAATCTTGCAACCAAACAGTCTTTTTCATTGTGACTTTGAACACAATAATAATGCAATTCAATATATGGTGCATTTCTATTCATAATTTATTTTGAATAATGCCAAATATTATGGACAACCTTAACTGTAAAAAATGTTTTGCCAAACAAATTTTGCTAACTTCTTCTTTGAAGAAAATTCAAACTGAAAGACTCACCTCCACCTCCCAACTGTCCTATGACTCCACCGTGCGTCTCTCCTCCATCCAATCAGCGTCAGATCCGCACGTGTCTTCAATCAATCATCCTTCCTTCCAACCATCTGCCTTCCATACTCCTCCCAGCTCCCTTACCTTCTTAGGCCTTCACTCCACCACCAGTATTGGATCCCATGGGTGGAAGACTCATCTAATTCTAAGCCTAAGACATTCATTCAAGCTCATGTCATTCTCAGCATTCATGTCTTCCTCCGGGGTCCAAACGCCAAAGATATTAACTTTTATCAATAAACTTCTCTAATTGCCATCTTTGTGTTTCTTATTGTGAGTCTTTTCAGGTTGAAATGTACCTTGAAGAGAGATTTTAAGTTATATTTGGCATCATTGTTGCAGGACCACTCAAAGCAGTAAAACAGCTGCACATTGTGATGCTACCACCACCCTACTTCACAGTTGGTACAGTGTTCTTGAATGTGAAAGCCTCACCTTGACTCCTCAAAATATTCTTCTTGTCATTATGGATGTAGAAGTATGGCTCAGAATAGGGTTTGTCTTGTTCCATCTGAAAATTTCACAATGAATTCAAACTTGTGCACCCATTTCTTGTGTTTATGTCATCGGATGTGAATGTTGTATAATCATTCCACCAAGGTAAAAGAATGGATAGATTATATTAATTTAAACCCCTGAATGAATTTAGCATCCATCCCCTTGATAAGTGTATGTATACTTTTCACTTTAGTGTTCATATCTGCCTGGAAGGTTATTTAGCTGTTCGAGGCGCAATTTTTACAGGTACACAGTTTAGAAGTTCCAAATTTGCAAAGAAACTCAGAGCAGCACATTGATGCACTTTGAGAAGAGAAGGTATTTGTAGGTGTTTTGCAGGCCAAGTTAATTATTCAATCGAATTAGTACCTTTTTATTTATAATATTTAATAATCAAGAAATAAAAAAAGTATAAATAAGTCACTATTATGTCTTTTACAATTTGGGCATCTGTAACTAACTGAATGGTTCTTTCTATTAACTTATGTGTGTCAGCTCATAGGTCGTTTTCACCATTAGCAATTTTTGAAAGATAAAACTTCAACATAACTTCTTTTTATTAATAAAAACTTTTGTTGATCAGGTGGTTCTCTGAGTTGAGCATAGACTCTGATCTTGCTCTGGCCCCTCTGAGAGACTTCTGCTACATTTCTAAAACTGGGCTTTTCAATAAACGATATCGTTAGCTGCAGTTATGTTTTTTCAAACAACTGATGTAAAAAAAAAATCACACTTTTTATTGACTGTCAAAATCTGGAGGCTACGATCTTGATGCAGCCTTTTTGTGTCTGAGCACCAAGGGCTGAAGCTGGGGCAGTTTGATGAATTCACTTTTTCTGCCTCCATACAATTGATCCGTAACTAAGATATGTTTGGTATTTTTCTCATCTCTCTCTTAAAATGGTGTATTGTGTGGAATGTTGTGAGCTCAAACAATCAGAAGGCACAGAGCAAAATCTCACACTGACAACAAATATACATACAGTGGTATTTATACTGCCTAAACCTTTCAAATTGTGGCTCAAACTTACAGTTTATAACCACAAAGCCTTGTAACATGTTGGGATTTTATCTGATAGACCAACACAAGGTAGTGCAGAATTGTGGAAGGGAAATGATACCTGATTTTTCCTAATCTACTACAACAAAATACCTGAAAACTGTGACTTTTTTGTGTAATATGTCTCTATCGCTAACCATTAAGGGGCTGAATTTTTTGTGAATTCCATGTGCAAATTAGCTCAATCTCAGTCAAATTGAATGTAAATTGTTTCTAAACATTCTTTCAACTTTTGCCACAAATCCATTTGGATTTTCCCAATTTGATTTTGGTTTGTACTTTGACTAGATTATTCTCACACATCAGGGTGTTTTGATCTAAACAATCCCACTGTAGCCCTGGCTGTATGTTTAGGGGCGTCCTGCAGGAAGGTGTACCTCCACTCCAGAATCTAATGGGCTTTCTTCAAGAATCGCCCGGAGTTACTGGTAGCTCCAAACATCTTCCCATCTACCCTGGCCAGCCTCCCTGACCCTGCTGTTGAAAAGCATCCCCACAGCATGATGCTACCATGACTATGTTTAACTTTGTTGATGGTGCATCCAGGGCAAGTTGCTGTGCTATTTTATTTTATTTTATTTGTAATTTTTTTGCCACACATATCATTATGAATATCACCCAAGAAATTCAGTTTTGTTCCAATCTGAACAGATGACCTTGTTCCACATACTCTATCCCCTATATGGGTTTGTGGAAAGATGTTGACATATTCTCCCACCTGAGCTTTGGATCTCTGCTTTTGCACTGTATATATTTTGTATTGTTAATATACCGCTTGGTGTGATACAGATGACCACTTCAGCCATTAAAGCTTTATTTGGGAGAGTGAATGGATTAGTGGGCAGGGATTAATATTGTGAAGGAGGACGCCAATCTCCAATTCCCCACTTGCAATCCTCCATTTGCTTTGTCATTTTTTTTCTTGTGTTCAGCAACAACCCCTCAGTCGTCTCTAGTCTTTCTCACCAGTAGGTTTCAGAGAGAAATCACATCACTTAAATTGGCAAAAAGAAAATCTCAGGCTGGGCGTACAAGGAGATTTATTTAAGCTTAATATAAACCAATCAAATCACTGAATTAAGTTTTATCTATTTTTATTTTCTAAATTTTTACAAATTTAAAGTATTAAAAGCAGGTGGTATTTACGGTGGTGAACAAAGCCCCCTGTAACATGTTGTGCCCAGACAACGTGCAGGGCACAACATGTTGCTGTTAAATGACCGCAAGTTCCTGCTGTATGCATTTTCATTCATGTTGATATAAACACCATTAAAACATGGAGCGCTGGCTTCTCTGTCGCTTTGTGGAGAGGAAATTGTTAAGTAACTCAGATTAATGAGCAAGTTTCCATGGAGACAGGCTACACTAGGATACCTGTTTGCGACCAAATCAAAAAGCGGAGAAGGATCTAAGGGCCGATTTTTGTCAGTTATTTCGAACATCTAAAAAACTTACACAGTAACAGGAAAAAAACTAAGTACACCCCTGCTTTCTGTATGACTGTTTCTGCCTCTTACATTGTTGTTGAGGAATTTGAGCCACCCTTCTTAACAACAATGCTGCAGTTTCCTGAAGGTTGAAGGTAGCTTTCTGACACACATAGTTTCTATCAAACTATCAGTGATCTTTTTCAGCACGGATAACTCCCGTGAAATATTTTAAGACTCGTTGAACATAAATAAAAATTTAAATATTAATGTTCAAAGAAAAAAAGTAGAAACAGGTTAACACAAATCAATGTTAAACTTATGAATTAGTCAAAGAAGAATTAATTTTATTTTGAAGAATCAGATGTCCTTTTATAATGATGCTAGCATAATGGTGAGATATTGGTTTGTCAGAGATAAATAATGTGTAACTGGGGCAGTTAGTGAGACACTAACTCACTCACTCCTGTGTGAGATTTTTAGCCTCCTTATTTAATGATGAACCTCACAAGATTGATGGGTAGCTAAAGTTCCTTATTTGTGTTAGTTGCTGATGGCTTTTACCTTGGCATTGTATTAGGGCACATCTGTATTCTCCAGAACAGTAAACTGCCAAAATTCCTGATTTTTAGAGGTTGTCACTCTTTGTTTATAATCAGTTAATTAGGTGCATGTGATTAACACCACCAGGGTTCTACTATCCCTTCTAAATCCTATGGAAGTAACATGAGTGTAATTAGTTTTGACTGTATATCATAGAAAGGGCACAAATCAGATCTGTTTGTGGATAGAGGTGTTTGTCTTACAGCAAGTGGATTCAATATTTCATGATCTTCAAGCTTTATATTTGCATTTTTACCATAATTTAGCAGAGATATGGCAGTAAGAACAAATGTTATGGTAAAAATACAATTGTTACCATAATTATTTCACTCGAGATAGCTGGAGAAGTCCACTGTATCCCTCAAAATGCAAATTGACCATTACATATATTCCTATGATCAATATGATCAATGATTCCACTGGGCTTGAACTGCTAAAAATGAGAGACTGCCCGAAACATCACAAATTTGGAACATTAAATAGTTCCTGAAAGTAAATGGATGATTCAATCTGTCAAGTACACACACCAGTTCACATTCATTTCACCCCTCAGCTCCATCTTAAATTACAATCTGAAAAGGCCAACTGAGGGTGTGATTGTTCTTACCCCACCTCTCATCAAGTGAGAGACCTACTTTAATCACATATATCTACTGGGATGCCCACGTTATTGCTGAATCTACATATGCAGCAGCAGTCAGAGAGATGGAAAATTTATGACATTTGATATATGCAAAAAAAGTTGACTTTGGCTTGAAATGAAAGGAGTTTGAAATGATACTTTCAGACAGATGAAACAGATGTAACAAATCTGTTAAAGAATAGGCAGCTCAATATGGCCCAAATTGCATTAAGGCCTTGTCCTTTAATCCCCTTGACTGTTGGCCTAAAACAAGCCAATCTGGATGTAATTTAAAAAGTATCAGCTCATATTGAACAAGCATTAAATTAAGAAATTGTTATATAATAATCAAACTGGGCAGTCTAAACACAGTGGACAGGACTTCTGACTCAATTTCACCTCAGACAGAGTTTACACACCTACTTTGTGTGAAAGCCAACTGTTATTGTATTGTACTGTCTGTCTTTAGCACTGCTTAATCAAACTTGAGATGCAGGACCCACAGAATAACAGACTCCTACACTGAACCTAATGTAGGCATTAGGTGCTATTTTGAAGAGTGAGACATCAGCCTGTGTGTTATGTCTTATAAATACCCCAGGAAAACAGGAAGTCATGAATTACTAAACAAAAGTCATTAGACACTCTGATGAACTTGAAAAGAAGCATATTTTACATTTATTTATAGAATTTTCAAGGTGTGCCAGTAAATGTGGTACCGTCAATTTAGTTAAAAAACTATTATTTCCAGGCTGCATGGTGGCGCACTGGGTAGCACTGTTGCCTTGCAGCAAGAAGGTCTTGGGTTCAATTCCCAGCCAAGGGTCTTTCTGCATGGAGTTTGCATGTTTTCCCCGTGCATGCTTGGGTTCTCCCCGGGTACTCCGGCTTCTTCCCACAGTCTAAAAACATTAGGTTAATTGGTCACTCTAAAATTGCCCTTAGGTGTATGAATGAGTGTTTGCATGGTTGTTTGTGTGTTGCCCTGCGATGGACTGGCGACCTGTCCAGGGTGTACCCCGCCTCTAGCCCATAGACTGCTGGAGATAGGCACCAGCTCCCCCGCGACCCACTATGGAATAAGCGGTAGAAAATGACTGACTATTATTTCCATTGTTTTTAATATATTTACTTAAATAAGAGCCACATATTTGATAGATAAACTTCAATATATAATGAAATATTGACAAGCATTTGTCGGCATTTAAACCAAAAGAATATTTGGTTGAATTTAATTTGCAATAGTGTTTGGTTGTGCTTTAAGCTGTTATTTCTCTTTGAATTCCTGCTACTTTTATTTTTTAGGTAAGTCAAAAAGCCTGCATCAAATTCCTAGCTAAACTAGAGGAATGTGATGTGATGTAAAATGAATATCAACAGTGAAGTCAAGGTTTCTCTCAAGGCAACTGACGATTCAATTATATAAAGTTCACTATGCAGAGTGCAAAAAATATATATACATTCTCTGGAGCACTCTATGCTATGTCAATAGTTTTATTTCTCCAAGTCTTCCACCACAGTGGAAAATCTGCAGCTGCTCTAATAAAGAGGTATTTTTGACAGTTTGTTAGGGGCAGTTAAATAGATTAATTTGGTTACTCAAAGGTATGTTAGTCTGTGCCTTATCTGCACCCATTGAGGCGTTTTTATAGGCTCTTCAATACAGATGTACAGATTTTATTTAATTTTTTTATTTTTTGGTGGGGGCGGGGGTCGATTGGGGCTCCATTTAGCTGTTGTCACTATAAGACTGTTGGAAAAAATCATTTCTTACTAGTCCCTCTCAATACATTTTTAATAATTTTTTTTTTAAAAATGCATAGTTTCGTAACTAAGTCAGCAATGAACAGTGAATATTTTTATGATTGTGGTGTATAGCTAAGTTTAGAAAATTAAAATATTTTATGACACTGATAAAAGTGTTTTTAATACAGGAAATAAGTTTTCTGAAGTGTATATTTCTCATAAATACCCTCAGTTCATTTTGCATGATTTACTGCATCTATACAGTATGACATGGATGTGATCAGGCTGTGGCTCTGTTGAGGTGCTCAGCATGTCTAAAATTGAGGTCAGATGAGTTTGCTGGCCAATCAAGTAAAGTGATATTATAGTAATTAAGGCAGGTATTGGTACTTTTGGCAGTATGGGCAGGTGCCAATCCCTGTTGGAAAACGAAATCAAGATCTCTAAAAAGCTTGTAAGCAAAGGGAAGCATGAAGTGGTCTAAAATTTCATGGTAGACGGCTGCACTGATTTTAGACTTGATAAAAATGCATTCAACCAAATTCCTCACAAGAATTGCCTCCCCAAATCTTCACTGACTGTGGGAACTTCTCACAGTACCCAAAGTAATTTGAATTCTGTGGCTCTCCACTCTTCCTCCTGCATCCACAAAGAGGACTTTGGACCTTTGACCAACAGTCCAGTCCCGTTTGTCCGTAGATGAGGTAGGACACTGATGTTGTCTCTTTTTTGAGAAATGGCTCAACAAAAGGAATGTGATAGGGAAGCCCATATCCTGAATCGCCTCAAAATTTTTGAATGAGTCTTTGACTGAAGATTCTCTCAAGCCTGTGGTTATCCCTGTTGCTTGTGCACCTTTTTCTGCCTCACTTCTTAAACTCGACTTCCTATTAATATGCTCGAGCATATGAACAGCTAGTTTCTTTAGCAATGATCTTTGGGACGCTTCTTGTGCAGAGTTTCAGTTACTATCTACCGAGCAAGTGTCAAGTCAGCAGTTTCCCATAATTATGTTGACCATAAAATGGCCCAAGGGTATTTGTATTAATATCTTTTATCATTGTTTTTTTTTTTTGTATTAACATTTCAGAGAAACTGAACTTGTAATGACTCTTTATCTAAGTTTCACTTTTTGAAAAAACAATTTAACCTTATATTCCACTTTATAGAAATGCACCCATAAATGAACTGTTGAAAACAGTTCATTTCCCTTAATCAGTTTTTATTAACCTTACTCAGATATTATATCAGCTAACCAAAGAACTTTACATGCAAGCCTTTAACCTGTCCCCCATGTGACACCTACATGTCTCAAATTGATCCATTTAAGATGTTAGTTTTCCTTGTCATCATTTTACTTTTCATATTATGAGAATTCTTTTTGTTGGCACTGGAATCTGTAAATCAATACTAGTAAGAAGATTACTCTCATCTCTGCTATCTTACTCATCCTCTCTCAATGCCTATGACCTATGCATATATTGTAAGCTAAAAAATAGTTGACTATTATATTCTCACTTCCATCACAAACTGTTTTTCTCACATTTTGTTATACTGTCAGCTGTGAAAACACTTATATTTCCCAACTGAAAATTAGCAAACAATTAAAAACATAAACATCTCACAGTCCTACCTTGAAGGAAGACAGCTGAAGTTTTTAATAGTAATGAAGGTGTTTAGTTAAAGATAATCACTTCATGCCGGAAAATATCCACTTCTAACTCTAAATGTTAAGCAGTTTTAGGAAAACTATTGCCTGTGTTAACCTCCCCACCTATCGTCACATCTTATCAGCTGAATGTATTTTCACATCCACTAACACTAATTTGTTCTTACTGCCATATTTCTGCTAAACACATAAATGGGATGAAGTTGGAGAGTGATTTTCCAAGAATTCATAAACCAAGATATTTTTTTTTCTAATGACTCTGTGTTTGGGATTGTTGTTAATGAGATATGTTGTGTCCTTTTGGTTAGTATTAGCACAGTGAAAAAGAAAAGTAGGAATTTGTTAGAATGCAATTTTTTAAAGTAAAATAACTTTTAACGTTGACAGTGTCATGCATGGATAAGGGGTATTTGACATGAGCTTTGGATGTTTGGGTTTTGTTAAGTACTATACATTGTTGGTTATATCGGTATTTTATGTCATCTGACAAAACCGATTGCCCTTTGAACAAAATTAAAATTCAGTTCAGTTAAACCATTCTATTTGGCCAGCTGCAGCTCTGAGTCTCTGAATTTAACAAGGTTTGTGGCATCAGACTGGTTTACTTTTGGACCCAGTAATAATATTACCTAATGGCACACCACACCACGACACGCAAACTCACTTGGTGTGCTGGATGCTTAAAACTGACAATGAAACCAATGACATGACCAATTTTATAATTAATCTAGCAAATAATTGTCCACTTGGGGGCCCCATAGATATTAAGATTTCCTTTACAGATGGAAAGATGAAAAAAAGAAATCATTAAAATGAGACATGTAATGGCAAAAGTAGAATGCCTACTTCTTTGGCTGCTAATTGCTGAGTTCCACACCTTTTATCCTAATATACACGTTCTATTCAAAACAGGAAAAAATCTTAAGCAATATACATACTTTCAGGACATGACAGGAGCTGTCTGTTTGTTTGCTCAATATTTTTTTTCCTACTTAACTCATGTTTGTCAATACACCAGCATATACACATACCCAGTCTGACATCAGATTTAGGGTATCAGTGGGGTAAAGGTTAGAGGAAGCTTCTCTGGATGCCATGGACTGACTTTATGTTGCACAAAATCTGGGCAAAAAGTATGCCTCTCTGGATGGTATTAAATGTTTTGACATTATATTAGCTTTTTGAATTAATTTCAGAGTAAATATTTCCTGTTATGAAGCGTAAATGTGGTCCAACTGAATATTACATTCTCATACATCTACAAAGCAATGCAAACCTCATCTATATTCTTGCAGAGAAATTTCTTATAAGCATTTTGTTGGTTCCATGTTATTTTCCTATGGTGGGTAAAAATAAACACCTCACAGCGAGCAGCTTTTTTTAATGCTTCATATTCCTTTCGAAAACTATCTGAACCGAAAGTTTTATTCAGTGTATTATCCTCAAATCTCTGTTTAGCTTGATACCAAAACCAATAAAGTTAGAATATGGGATGTTTTATTTTTTTGTTTTTTTGCTGTGGTGTTCCTTTAAGAAAAATGGGAAAAGCATTATTGGAACTGAGATGTTTTTCTCTCTTATCTCTCCGTCTGTACTAGAATAGTTTCTTATCATTGTATTGTTGCATAAAAATCTGTTTTTACTGAGGGCATCCTGCTCTGAGTCATGATCATTTTTGGCTTAACTAATAATGGTACATATTTAGCTGCAACAATGTAGAACCAAGACACTGATGAGACAAAGTCTTATTGGATTGTGCAGACAAAATTATACATTTGACACTTGAGATCATTAGATGTCCCTGCTAAGATCTGCTTTTAAAGACGCTGTTGGTTTATTAGTTTTGCTTTGATTCACAATACATTAATTAATTTGCACTCAGCTGTGACATTTCAATCAAACAATGTCCTCTATTTGTTGCAGCCTCTTCAATGCTTGCATTGAGGCAATCCTGTGATGTGACACTTTGAGTCACAGCTGACTAAAGAGAGCTTGACTGACGTCTGAAGCGCAGCTCAGCCCCTTTCAGAGAGCCTGATTTCCTGCATCAAAACTGCTCACCCCACCCCTAATCAACACAACCCCTTGAGAGACAACAGAGTCCTGTCGGTATAGTAACCATGAAGGAATACTGTGTTTAATTTCTCAAACAAGGATAAAACGTAAATATCCTTAAGAAGAATACAACTCTTATGCTGCAACCGTGGCCATCATTTTTATAGACCTTCCCTTCCTTCCTTCCTTATTTTATTTATATTTTTTAGATTGTATAAATATGGCTAAACACAGAGTGCAATTGGAGAGGCCTGAGAGAGTATACTAAATGCTGCTCATGAGCACATGGATTTCATTTCTAAATCTAATGCATCAAGACCAGAAAGGACCTCCTGAAGTCTGCCAGTGTGTATTTGTCATTGTGCTTTTGACCACGTCCTCAGTGACAGGAGTTCCAGTGATTACAAAAGAAATTATGCAAATCTGCCGTTGTGCCTGTCAGCAGTTCTTCTTGGCTGAAATACAGCAGAGCAAGCTGTCCTTTATAGTACATTCACTTTATTTATACAGTCGTGGAAAAAAGTAATCCCACCTAATAGTTTATATTAAAACGAAAAATTGGTAAAGTTATTAAAAACTGAGTTGCCTTACTGGTTTCATAAAACTTTGCAAGTGAGACAGTTAACATGGATGGATGGGTGGATGGATTTTCAAAGTTCTAAATCTAAAAATAGTGTAAGCCTTCTTAAAGAACATCCTAACTAGATCAAGGGAAAACTAGATCAAATTGGGTTTTTGGACAAAAATCTGCTATGATGATAAGACAATGATTATTATAAAGATGCAAAATACGTTATAACAATCTTATTTCTACTGGCCATGTGTTTCATCCACATCATTTGCACACACAATTAGGTTTTCTTTGTTTTGTTTAATGCTCTGCATGCAAAACCTTCAAAAGGGAAATAATGAGACATTTTACCCAGCAGCTGAAGTTGTGTCAAAATTGGACAATGGAAGAGAGCAACGATCCTAAACACATCAGTAAATCTGCAACAGAATGTCTGAAGAGGAAAATAAAACTCACTGCTGCTATGGCCTTATCAAACTCCTGTCCTGAACCTAATTAATACCTGGCGAGATCTTAAAAGAGCAGTGCACAAAATGAATAGCACAGACCCCAATGACCTGAAACAGCAATGGCAAAAGGATTGGATCAAGATTACTCCGAAATAATGAGAGACTAGTCAGATTGTTTGGACTTGTGCAGCGTAGGAACCCAGAATGCAGACTAGCAGGCAGCATGACGGTAAGTGCAAAAGGATTTAATTAACAAAAACTCACTCACGGTAAGAGGCAGGAACAAAACAATAAACGGGCAGGCAAGACAGGCATGGCATGATCCAAACAAGACATGAGCATGATCTGAAAGCAAGGCATGAACATGATTTGAAAAATGTTTCCGCAAGGAATAAACAGGACAGGTGTGTATATATGGAGTGTGAACCAGGTGAAGCAAGGAGACAGATTAACTAGTTGCAGGTGATCCGAATAAACTTAATTGACAGGACAAAACATGGCTTGAGCAGAACGAAAATCCAGGGATGCAAACTAATAGAAACATAACTAGAAAAACATGAAACTAAAGCATAAACAGATCTGAAAACCAAACTTGACAAAACATGAACAAGACGACAAAACTAAAGCATGACCAGAAGCATGATTCAAAATCTAACAAGGATAATAATAATAATAATAAATAAACAGAAGAACGATTCAAAACCTTAAGTGTGAAAAACATATAAAGAAAAAACCCAAAACCAAAACCAAACAACCCCAAATCATAACACAGATGTTACAAAGGATGATTACATTAAGTTATTGTCACTTAAGGGGGTTCTACAAACTGATACAGTATAATATGTAATTTTGGATGAGGTTTTGCTTTTTTAAGGCTTGGAAATGACAATTTGATTTAATTATGATATGTTGCTGAAAAAGTTAAAAAGAAGGAGGGATGTACTTACTTTTTACCATTTTCTAAAAATAAACATCTGAAATAATGGCATGCATTTGTGTTCAACCCACCTGAGGCAAAACCTTCTTGAACAACCTTTTGCTGCAATTACCAGCTTTGCGCATCTAGAGACTGACATTTTTTTTCCATTCTTCTTTGCAAAATACCACAATCTCAGACAGATTAGATTGAAGGTATCTGTGAAAATCTTTCCTTAGATACCCAATTGGATTTAGCTCTGGACTTTGACCGGGCCATTCGAACAAATGAATATGCCTGATCTAAACCATTCAAATATACTGTACCTCTGGCTGTATGTTTAGGGTTGTTGTCCTGCTGGAAGGTGAACCTCCGCCCCAGTTTTCTGCAGCCTCAAACATATTTCATTACAGAATTGCCCTCTATGTACATCACCTTTGACCAGCTTCCCCATCCCTGCTGAAGAAAACCATCCCCACATCGTAATGCAGCCACCATCATGTTTAACTATGAGGAAGGTTTGTTCAATGTGAAGTTTTCCGCCACACACAGCATTTGGCATGTAAGCAAAAAATTCAGTATTAGTCTCATCTGACTGGGGCATCATCTTCTGTTTGTATGTTTGATGTGAAAATAATGAAACAATCCAGACAGATGTGTGTAGTGAATGACTGCTCAAAAGATTAATTCACCTCAAACTCAATTCAAAATGTATTGATAGATTACTTATAATAGCCACAGGTAAATAAAAGTAGAGATATGATTATAACATCCAAAACAAAACTGTGTAAAAGCAAGCTCCTGATGGCAGATTAAATAAAATGCATTGTGGGATTTCAGCTCAACCTTAGCCATGGTAAAAGTCATGGAAATGTTTTTTTTTTATATACTTAAGGACCAAGAGTTGGGGCAGATTTGCTCAGCAACCACTCCAAAGATTTTGTTACCTTGGCACTTCAACCTAGTCTTGGAGACTTTCAGCAGAAGCTCGCTAGCTGGCCTAAATGTCCTGACTAGTATGTATGAATTTGCAGCAGTTCAGCAAGATACTGAGGTGCTGGCTTTTGAAACAAGCAACAATTTTTTAAAATCAGCCTCATATTGCACTGGCAGCCAGTTAAGTGAGGCGATTATGGGTCATATGTGGTCATGCTTGAACTTATCAATGAACAGACTGGCTACACTAGCTGCATGCTGTTTTTTAGTGACTGATCAGCGCCACAGTGTAAGGAGTAATCCAGCTGTTATAAAAACCCGGATTACTCTTGTCAGATCTTTCAGTAGGAGATAACCTTTGACCTTTGCAAGGAGTGTGTTTTGGTAAAAGCTGAACTTTATCAGAAGGTTCAACTGCTTGTGAAATTCAAAAGCATCATCAAATGTCAAACCAAGATTTAAAAGACCAGAGAGAGTGAGTGCTCTTATGCCTGAACAAAATGTTCACCTGATCTATGGATCACTGCAGCTCCCTCTGAGGTACATGGCCCTGTCTGTGGTTAATTCTCTCCTTGCTTGGCCTGTCAGTTTAGGCCTTGTCTTGGTGGGTTTGCAGTTGTCTATTACTCTTTACATGTTTAGCTGATGGTTTGAAAGTCTGCTGTGACATGATCAAAGCTCAGGATATCCCAGCTTTAAACTCCTCCACAAACATATCCCTGCAGGGTCCACTGTGTTCCTTGGTCTTCATGATCCTGTCTGTTCACCAATGTTCTCTAACAAACCCCTGAGGCCTTCATAGAACAGCTGGATTTATACTAAGGTTACATTTCACACAAGTGGCCTCAATTTACTAAATAGGTTACCTGGTTACTGGAGTATATAATTATTTTTAAAATAATAGGAAACTTTATTAAATATTCAGAATAAAGTTTCACATTTTTATTTTTTTTTATTATTTCATTTCATTTTAACAGCCCAGATCAACAAATTTGTGTTTCCTGAGGAAAAAGCTAGTATACACACCCCCTAAAATCTACTCATACTCCCTCTAGCTGACAGTGAGATGCTTCTTGCGACTATCCATCAGTCTCTGACAGTCTAAGGAGAGTTTTTTCCACTCTTCACTATCTGCTGTGAGATGTTTCTTGTGTGTACAAGTCATTTCAAGCTACAAAACAGCATCTCAATGAGATCAAGATCTTTATTTACTAGTATGCTTTGGGCCAAGGTCATGTGGGTCCAGTTCTGGTTCAGAGTTTTTTTTACATATGGTTTTACATGTTTCTTAAGCTCCCTTTGATACATAGTAGAATTCATACTGGATCATATGATGATGAGTTGGTCAGGTCTTGCTGGAGCAAGGTATCCCCACACTATGACACTCCCACCACCATGTTTCACAGCTTGCAATAGGTTATTTTCCTATAAACCAAACATGTCCTCTCTTCTGGTGTCTAGATAGTTCTGTTTTAGACTCATCTGTCCAAGGAACAGTTTTCCATAAATCATGGTCTTTGTCTGTGTTCTCATATTTTAAATTCACTTTGTGGTTTTCTTAAAAAGCAGAGGTTACCTCCTTGCACACTTTCCATGAAAGTAAAACTTGTGCAGTCTCTTTCACATGTTAGAGGGATACATTTTCACATCAACAGTAGCAAAAGTCTGCTGTAGGTTCCATGATGACATTTAGGGTTTTTGAAGACTGTTATCAACTTGCAGGCTGCTTTCAGGATGAACTTGCTTGGGTGGGCATACCTGGGTGTTTTGGAAGTTGTTTTGAACATCATCAACTCGCAGATTGTTTTCCAGACAGTGCAATGGCTGGTTTCTTCTTTATAATCCTTTACCAGGCTCATACTCTGATATAATTTTCTTTTCAAAGACCTTAAGCAGCTTTTTCAGTCCCATTATGGTGTTCATTCTCTCTCCAACAACTAGGGGCACACAAGACTTATTGTCTGAGGGTTAAACTGGGTAAACTTTCTTCAAAATGATGAGTATGTGTTCTCGTCATTTGTACCTGATATATGATATGCCTGTGTTTGATTTTATCAATTTTTAGTGGGAATAAATGTAGGGGCTTCCTACTTTATTCCTCACAAGTTTTCCCCATTTATTACCCTCTATAAAATATGTTAAAATTCCTTCAGTTATTGTTGTTTATTTATTTATTTATAACACTTTTTTCACTATTGTTAAAATTTACATTAAATACCCATTAGTCAAATTATGACATACTACTTTTTGACTGTATGCATGCCACATTCATCCTTACACGTATGCTAATTATGCACCTTTTTTTGTCCTCCTTCTTGTCTGTGCACATTAAGCAGTGATCCCTTTCAAGTCTAGGAGTCAAGTCTGAGTCTAAAGTCATTGCCTTGATGTGGTCAAACACTACTGTTGTGTTGTGTCCTGCAGTTTTGGTTTTATCAAGCAGTCCTGTGCATCAAGAAACAGATGAAGAAGGATGGAGCGAGGCGAACATGTGGGAACACCCTGAAATAGTAGGCAGCTGCGGACATTCACCTGTAAGCCCTCTGTGAACACAGGAGAAAATGGGAAAAAAAGAAGAAGGAAAATTATCCTGAGGCTGTAGCAAGACAGAGGGGAGTGCCTGATTGCGGTTACCACGGCTACAGCATGCAATGTTGTTAGAAAGGGAGGGGAGTTTGGGAAAGGTCACACAGTTTAGGTAGAGACAGCTAAATCAACTCTGATGTGAGAGGTCCCTGGTGATGTTAGGATTGAGGAAATGTGGCTGTTTGAGTTGCTCAGGAGGAACATATATTGTTTCTTAGAATGAGACCCTGTGCATGCCATGGCTTATAGAACACCCTCTGGGCTTTAAATCCCTTTGATATGCCACATAAAAGAGGATAAAAGATGTGGAAAGAGTAGAAGAGGGCAAGTGTGTGGGATAAAATTTATCTTCCAACAGTTGTATGATTTTTAACACCTCCCCAGGGGAAAGAGGTCATTTGCATTCATTTCTGGGGTATATGATGAGACCTACTAAAAAGTGTGCAATGCCCACATTTAACTCCTCCTCTGTCATCCAGCCTCAAATCCGCAGCTCAGTCCCTGATGTCTGTATCCTGTCACGTCTTGAAAATAGACTGTCGAGTTTAAGCCGTTCAGAGAAAGGAAATGATGCAACATAAGTTTCAAGGCAAGGATGCTCTGTCTTTCTTCGTTCCCCCACAGACACACATTGCAGGGTGGAAATCAATAGCCTTTCAAGAAAGAGTCGATGCAGAAACAAATAGCAAACAAAGCTGACGCTGTTAGATCACCCCAGGCTTCTCTGTCCTAGTGGCTCTAAAGGCACTATGTTTATGTACAGCCCAGCTCGTATTTTAACAGTTTTGAATTATTTTCAGGAAAAGAAAGACGCATGAACATGAAAATTACACAGATCCATGTATCTCTGGGGTTTTAATGTTTTTTAATATTAAACAAACCACATCACTGTGGCCGGAAAAACAAACAATGAAGTTATTGATGAACTTGACTCAAAAATTTGACCAAGTTCCTCCTGAGCATTGATTGGACTAAAGGAGCACATACTTATCACCTCTAAGCAGGGTCTAAAACAGAAAAATATTTAAGAGGGGGGCAGGAGACTTTGTGAGATGGGACCATGTAGCAAGAGTAAATCTACACATAAAATATTTACTGATATAATCACAGTTGAACATAGAAATACCAATCAATATTAAATTGTAAATGGCCTGCAAGTGTATAGCACTTTATCAAGTCCAAGGACTCCAAAGCTCTTTACACCTCAATCAGTCATCCACCCATTCACAAATTGACAGTGGAACACAACTGGTGCCAATGAGCCCTCTGACCACCATCAGCAGGCAAAGTGGAGTGTCTTGCCCAAGGACACAACAACTGAGACGGACTAATTTGTATTTCTTTTACAAATGCAAGACAGTGTGCAGTGATAATACATACCAGCTCAGATCCAGTTCTAACCTGTGACAACTCAAATACTCTCCTTTCCTACTCATTCTCAGAGCTCTGCATGATGGCTAACCTCATGCACTTTTCTCTTGTACCTTATCTGTGTGATGCTTCCTCTCCCATCTCTTTGTGTCTTTTCACTTCTTTGTGCGTAATCACCTTTGCCTTCATTACTGTGATCAATACTTTTCCGTTGCTGTTTTTGTTTTTCACCTTGTCATGTCTATGGTCTTTTCTGTCTTCACCTCGTCACTCTCCAGCTGCTCAGCCTCTGTTTTTCTCACCTTGTACTTTGGTAAAAAAATAAAAAAAGCTGGACAGCATCCTGTTCATTTCTGTAAGACTCGCATCAAATTTCTTATGATCTACTTATCATGCTATTCAAGGATGCTTTATTAATAAATGTGTTCATATAGACTCTTTTAACCAGCACCCAACTACCATGTGCTCTTTATATACAGTCATGCGAAAAAAATATGGATTAGAACACACAATGGATACCATATTTAATACAAATTTTCACAATAATCATTAATATAAACAAACAGAGACAGGAGGAAAATACACCTTTAAAAATTTCTGTCATAGGCCTATATGATAACAAAGCTATTTCTGTGGAATAATACATTAGGATGCCCCCATATTTTTTCCTCAAAAAATGTTTAAAATTACACATAGGCATATCAGATTAGGTACACATGGTAGAACATAGTTAAAAGAAATCTCGACAAACCCTAAAAGGTCCTCACATACCTACAGAAGGCTATTGCTGCTTCTGATTTGAAAGTGCATTTCTGTAGTATCAGAATGTGACTGTTTAAATTGTACTTTCATGGGGGGTGTGCAAGGATGAAAACCTTTGCTCATGAAGGTCTGAGTAAAGTATGTCACTCAGAACAAGCCATCACCATCATATAATCTACCAGAGGGTGCTTGAGGAAATGTGGGACCATCTGTAAAACAATTAACGCTAAAGCAGAAGTGGTCCCTGCAACATGATGCTGACCCAAAACATTCCAGTAAATCCTCCAAGAACTGGCTGAGAATAAAGACATTGGACATGGGTCATCTGATTGAGATAATGTGGTGTGACTTAAAACAGGCTTGCAAGACACTTCTCAAAATCAAACAGCAAATAGTGGGGATTGGGGCAAACCTTGCTCAGATCGATGTCAGAGACTGGTATACAGCTACAAGAGTCTGGTTAAGATATTATAGCTAAAGGGGGTAGAGTGCGTTAGCTTTTTCCTCAGTTAGAATACACATTTTTGCAGTTTCATTAAGCTCCACCCTTTTAGTATTATTGAACAGAGCAGGATCAGCAAAGTAATTTTTTGCTATACTCTTGCCTGTTTTCTTGTATGTATTTCTTTGCTCTGTTTAATCATTATGAAAAAGTTATATTTGATTTTAGATTATATCAATGATTAGTTCTCATCAATCTTTGCAATGTAATTAAAGGGATGACTGTATTTGTTTTGTTTCAGAATAAAATTTTATTCAGAGAAATTTACAGAAATCTCGCTTCTTTTTATGGAATAGAGATTGCTCTTTGGGAAGGTCATGATATTATCATACAGATTGATTCTAATAGAACCTTTATTTCAAACTGAAGGTCCAGCTAAAAAAAATATATATATGATAAGAAACAACCACACGACATAAAAACATATCTGTTATCAGAAAAAACAATTACTTAGAATTTAATCTAAATAATTTTACCAGTGTCTTCACAAATGAGAATAATCTTGTAGAGTTTTACCTCTGGTTTACTAAGGCTGGGTTTATTTTATTCCCAGGTTCATTTAGACAATATATAAACTTATACATGAAGTTTCTAAACACAGCTTAGAGTGCTGACTCCTGCTGTCACAAACGTTTCACTTCCAGTGCCCAATGCATCGTAGGCAACCTGAAGTCTTTTCAGACTTGTATTTTTAAAGGTTGACCACTGGTGTGTAGTATAGAGTGCCATGCAATATGCTTTAAAAAGATACATTCTTACCTCATCTGTGCACAAACGGATTTTACGTGAGGGAATAATGGCCCGAGTTTACAAAATACAACACTGCCTGCTAATACCATCTTTATTGATGGACTACCAACCACAAGATCATCTGCATACAAAATGTGATTCACTAAAAGATTTCCAATAAAGCTTTCAGTGTTACATGTTTCAGTCTCTGAGGGAGACATCCATATGTCATCCAAAAATAGTCAACAGATTTATTGATTAGCAAAATAATTGTTAGTAGCAGCCCTAGTACCATGTTTAGTCTTAAAGCCAAACTGGTTTTCCATAGAGGTGATCAAATAATTTATCCTGCCAGATTATTACTTTTGATAGATTATAATGAAGATTAAGTTTAAATAACTGTGAGACTGACTGGTTTATGAACCATAATATAGCTTAATATTGCTTGATAGCAATAAATAACATTATTAAAACCAATAATCACAATGTCAGATTATTTTAGCCACAGTATGAATACTTGATGTTTTTCTTTTGTTCACAAAAGCAATTATATTATGCATTTTTGCTTGCAATTATTGTGCAAATGTGTGGTACCATGAAACTCTGGTATTGTAGCCTAAGGATATTATACCATGGGACCAATCCCTATATGTGAACAGTGCCAAAGTTCCTGAAGCTGATTGAATGCATATTCATATGGGTAAATTTGGATGTGTAACTCAGGACATCTTTAATATGTTGTTTAAATAAATCTGTTCTGGGTCATCATGCAACTCTGGATTATCAGAGTTGTTGCAGGAGAGTGGAGATGTTTAGGTGCTTTTTGCTTGCAGTCACAGCAGTGAATAAGAGAGTTAGAGACAGAATCAAAGTGAATTTACCTGTGGTCAGAGTTGCCTGTTGCACACTTTGACGTTTCCAACCTATTTTTGGCGCACGAAGTGTTTTTCTTCGCATCGTGTCAGGTGTTTTATTGTAGGGGTGCTTATCCGATGGTAATTAGTCACTGAATGGGATATAAAGTCACAACGATTGTCTCTTTAAATCAAGCTGCAGTGTTGATGTGCCCTCAAGCTGAAATGGTAAGAACCACTCCACCTTTGCTGCAGACCTAACAGGCACACCAAAACGTGAGACTCGTTCCCTTACTCACTTGTGGTCCCTTTCAACCCTGAAGAGAAACGCTTTTTTTATGGAAGACATTTTCACATCAAAGTTGGAGGATACTATAACTCCCAAACTGTTTACACTGTTTGTTTTTATTTATTTATTTATTTTTTATCCGCAGAACTCCGTGGCAGTCGCCTCGATCCATTTACCGCTGGCTGGTCCGTCTGTCTCCTCCTCTGCGTTGCAATCTGTTGATAACTCCACTTGCAGGCTGCAGTTCGTTCTGTTTCGCAATGGGAAACTCTTTCCCTGCACAGGGAATTCGTCAAACCTCGCAGACGATGGGAAGCGCAGGAGCGTCTCGACACCAGTTGCTTTTGCCAAATTAGGTAAGAGGAAATCAATGTTATCTTTCACGCGTGTGATGTCAACGGTGGACCAAATGCGCGCGCGCACATACGCAGTCATGGCTGTATTAGTTTGTATTTTTTTGCGCAACATGTGGATTGCATGGGTACAAAAAAAAAAAAAGCTAACGAGGTGTGCTCATATGAATGACTGAATTAAACCAAAGCACGGATCAGATTAAATACAGTTTACTGCAGTGTGATGCATGAAAGTAATCTGAAACAGTCCACGCTCCAGTTGCAGTAACTGTCCGACAAATGTGTGCATCGTATGCATGCACGGCTGTTTTTTGTGCCACAGCACTAACAGTGCTTCCACTCGCCTTCCTTTTCTGAATGTGGTGCTTTTCCTTCCAGATGGCTGCAGCCGCGGCAGCGACGTGCACTCCATTACCGTTGCTCTCAGGCACTTCGCGCTGGGTGTAGACCCCACCGCAGCCTACTGGGATTTTGACCTGCTGGATGGACACGGTGGCTGGAGGGCAGAGGGCTGCCACATAACCGCGTCCGGGGGCAATACGACCACTATTCACTGCAACCGTCACAAGAACTTTGCCGTTCTAATGGTGAGTAGTTATTTCACTGTGACCCCCCACCCCCTCCCCCCAACATATAACGTGTCTTCCATATGCTTAGGGCCCATTACGGATCAAATCAACCTTTTCCTATCGTGGAGTAGACTGAGTCACGTGTTTTAAGAGAGGACCTTCAAAAGCTTCCTTTATTGTTCCAGCAGAGGGTTTGGATTGCCAAATGGTGTGTGAGGATGTATTAGCATTGGAATATCATAGAGTCTACATTTTCTTTGGAAAACAGACGAGGAGAAGTTGTGCGCGTTTTACAGTCTGCCTCCCTTTCCCAAGCTACAATACAAGTGATGCTCCGGAGAAGGAGCGCCTTGTCAGGAGCGAATCGACTCTGAGCGCAAGTGGTGTGCTAATTGGTTGCAACTATCTCGAAGCAGAAAAAGAAGAAGCCAAAAAAAGAAAAAATGCTGGACTGTACAGCTTAGCGTCGTTCATCTGCGCCTCTCAAGTTGGTCTCGACGCTGCAAGCCGAGATGCTTCCCTCCGACGACGTCCCCCTGTGTTCAAATTGATTTCATGAGGATTAGAAGCACCAAAAGCGCAATGGCAGCGCATTGCAAGGTCGCTCCTTAGAGCCGCTGCTTCTGTTCCGCTTCTTCTTTCTTTTTTCTGTCTTTTTCTTTGGATGAAGAGAAATCCTCCGGATGTTTACCGAAGAGTGGGATTCGTTAGACTGGGAGGTCAGTTCTCAGTGGAGCATGAAAAAGTGTTGTGCCGTTTTTTAACCTATCGATCAGTTTCGTTGATGTCGTTGGTGGAAACATGCTGGATCAGGGGGTGAAACAGAAAAGCCGCATTAGAGCAGGGAAGAAGAAAAGCGGTATATGATAAAAGCACGGGGTGCACATAGGGGAAGAGGGGGTGGGGGAGGTGTCTGGCGAATACTAAGCTGTTGTCAGATGGAGAGCAGATGTCAGGATGTCATTGTGCATGTGTGTTTTTCACTCAGACACGGCGCACCATCAATGGGGCGCGCTGTGGCAACCAGAACGAGACTGGATCAGCTTTTTTTTGTCAAATTTAATTATACTAGAGTAATGATTTGAACTTCAAAACACGTCCGGCAGGCAGAGGGTTGCCATAGCTATGGTAGAAAGACGTGACGAAAACGTCCACCTCACGGTGAGCCGGTGTTTGTACCGGGGATTGCGCGCATTTGCCAATGCAGTCACCACACCCGCCTGGTCTCTGCAGTGCCCGAGAAAAAGGACCCTTATTTACAGACCTGTGACATCACTCCTCTGTTACTACCATCTTAAATGCTCTCTGTTGCAACAATGATTCCCCTCAGCTCAGGGTGGCTTCTGCAAGTACAAAACCTGTTGCATAATCTTTTCATGTCAAAGGGAGACGGATTGTCTGTACTGCCTGAGTGCAAGTTGGCCATTTACTCATAGGGTGCCTTCATGAGTGGAGATGTCATTTGTAATTCAAGCAGTGTAAGATCTTCCATAATATTGCATCTTCGACTTTTGTGATCTGAAGGGAATTTAGCACACCCAGGTATGTAGTGTGTATAAGTTAGGCAATGTGATGTTTCCATACAGGGAAATAAGTATTGGCTCGTTTATTATTGAACACATAGCTATTATCCTTTGGATCTGCTTTTGCTTTCAAAGGAGGGAACAAATATTTGGGTCCGTTTTGACATGGCTGCACCAAACATTGCAGAACATTGGAGCACAGTGACCTTATTGTCATCCTCAAGAAGCCAGTTTGATATGATTTGATCTTTGTTGCATAGTGTATTATCCTGCTGGAAGTAATCATTAAAAGATGGGAACACTGGGGTCCTTTAAAGGATGGATATTAACAGCAATAATACTCAGGCAGGCTGTAGTATTCAAACACTGCTCATATACTAAGAGCTCCAAAGTGTGCCAAGAAAAACTCCCTTACATTAAACCACCACCGCCAGTCTGAACCATTGACAGAAGACAGGATAGCTCCTTGTGGTCCTCTGCAACTGTAGGTCATCTGCTTCAAGGTTGGGCATATTTTGTGTTCAGCAGTGGTGTTTTTTATGGCTTAGCTGTAGCCAGTTGATATTTGAGCTTCTGTTGCTTTTCTAGCATGATGAACCAGTTTGCCCATTTTCCTCTGACCTCTCTTACCTTAACCAGATACTTTCATGCATGTAACTGCTGCTCACTGCTTTTCAATTTTGGACCATCTCTGTAAACTTGAGCAATGATAATTTGTGAAAATCTGAGGACATCAGTAGTTTTAAAATACCTAGTGCACCCCGTCTTACACCAGCAACTATGCTGGATTCAATGTCACTCAAATCCCCTTTCTTTTCCATTTTTATGTTTGCTTTGAACTTTGGAAAGCCATCCTCACCACTTCTAGATTGCTAAATGCAATGAGTTGCTGCCATATGATTGGCTGATTCATTATTTGTGCTTACAACAACTGAACAGAGGTACCTTTAAAAATGGCCGGTTAGTATATTTAAAGCAGTACCACTTGTCTTGCCTGGAATATTTACTAAATACAACTTGTTTGTGGTGCTGAGTAAATGGAAAATGGTTACACAAGGTTCAGAGCTGTAATAAAGCTACTAGCCAAGCATTTCTGTAAAATCAGTCAAACTCATTAGAGACAGTTTTTCACACATAGAACAAGTCATTTTGCTGTTTTCTCATAAATCATTATTTTATCAAGAAAAAATCTACTACAACAAAAACAAGCTTCTGTACACTCCTGCCTTTTATGACTTCACAGAAGGCATAATGCAACTGATAAGAGCTTTTTTGAGCGTGCCCATTTTTATTTTATTCTTTATTTGCATGTTTTTGATTAAATTCTTTCTTCAAGATTCCTAACTCATATTTTGCAAAGGAGCAGCAAAACACCTAAGCTATATGCAAGAACATTGCCTGGACTTTAGTCAAATTTGGCTACAATAAAACACATTAAAGCAGTTTGTGAAAAAGAATAGGGAAGACTCAAATGGACAGATTTGATCTCTTCCAGCCAAGTTGTTATAAAAACAATATGGTTTAGTTGAGACTCTCCATCAAGATGATTATAAATTTCCAATGATGTTTCATGATGGAGCATGCAGAAATTCTCCATCACAGAAACTGATTGCCTGGCAGACAAACTTCTAATTACTGTAAACTTATAACTTAACCCTATAATGCATAAACTTGCAGTATGGCCTATACAATCACCACAATTCCAGCCAACACCAAATAGTAGAAGGGAGAAAAAACACCTTATATTGCAGTCAGAAACATAGCAGTTGTTACGGTAATCTAAAACAGTTGTACAACTGTTAATTTAAAAAAATCACCAATGGATAGTATCTTCAAAAGATAGATGATGCAACAATAACATCATTTCAGATGTTTAGACATGAATTGTGGGTGGATATTGCCATACGTTATTCTTTTTGATTCAAACTTCCTTGCATTCAGCTGTTTTGGGGTTAATGCATGTGTATGTTTGCATATGCAGGCTCAGAGCCCAGCACGAATGTCCCTAGAGGCTGGGGATTGGACTAGAAAAAATAAATAACGAAAATCTTTTTAACTTGGTTCAAAAGGAATTACATGGTAGAGAATCTTCCTCTTGTGGCTTTGTAATCAGAATGCCAGATTATGGACATGGGATAGGCTGTGTGTGGAAAAGCTCAGCTATGTTGTAAACTGTGAATGGTGGATTTTAAAAGTTTGCTATTGTCCAAATGAATCAGGTAGTATATGTGGCATCTAATAATACAGATTGTTCCAAATGGGGCAAGTTACGAATGTCAACCTGCCTTTATGTTTGAATTGGTCTATGGTTGAACTGGTTTTGCACTGTGCTGAACCTATAGCTGTTGAAAAGCAGTACTCTACAGATTTCAGCACCAGGGACAGTTCCTGAACATTTCTCCTTCTCCCTCCTCCCGTACCGCCTCCTCCTTCCCCTGCATCTGCCTCATGCAGGCCCGTATTTACCAAGAAGGAGGGCTGACTCACTCGTTTACAGCAGTGCAGCTTCATCGTCTGTCGTTGTGGTGGTAACAAGTCACAATCCCACACTGAAAACACCCACCACCCCCTTATGAGACACACCTTTGCAACCTTACTCATTGCAATCTCCTGTGTCAGAGATTTACTAATTTATTTTAATATTAATTCTTTTGTTTGTTTATTTAGAGGTGATGTCAACACAAGTTGCTGCATTTATATGATGCAGCTTTACAGACTGTTTAACATGCAGGAGCAGACCTACGAAGTGAGACACACAAACACACACGCACACAATCACACATGGTGTTGGTGGCTCATAAGCAAGGCCCCAAGGCCATGACTCAATAGGAAAAAAAAATTTGCAGAATGCATTCTTATACATTGAGCTGAATATAATGACTTTGTGAAGGGACATGGATTTCTGAAAACCAGGGTGGAGTTTCTGGTACTGGTTCTATATAAGCTAAACAAGTGACCTGTTTAGTTTTGTATACAATGTACTGTATATTATGGTTTGTGAAGATGGAAGGTATTAATGAAGGTATAAAGAGCAGGAGGTGACTGTGATCAATTTAAAGTGTGTTTATTTCCTTTAATTGAAGTATAGAGTTGGCCACAGTGGTTAACACGTGTCAAAAGCCTTAAATTATATTAATCTTAATTCAATTAACAGCATATTATTTTACTGGAAAATTTAGAAAAATAATAATTAGAAAAAAATTAAGTACATATATTCAGTGTTGAAGTAATCACATGTTAAATTATTGTTTATAGCTAAATCTTTGGCACCCGTGCTAATAATACTTATATAAGCATATAAGCGTTTGCCAACATGAAAACACTTAGCCTTCACATATAACATTTCCCAAGGTTGGAGCATACAGAGAGAAGGATCTTTGACTAGTTGTTTTTTGCACAATGACTCTAGGTTATCCTGAGTCCTGGGAACTTTCATCTTCTCAGTTCACCCCTCAGGGTTTCTATAAAAGTCAGGCAAATTTCAGTGAACTAATGGATTCCACTAGGTCTTTATTTAAAATGTCCAGGTATTTCAAAGAGTTTGTGATACCATGCCTTCTAAATAAGTTCCCAAGGCCTTTTGGAACAGGAACAGGTCCACACAATCACCAGTCCTCCACCTACTTAATAGGGGCAAGAGTTGGTTTCTGTATATTCATCCTTAGTTTTAGGATGAACACCGGCAATGTTTCTTTTTCTAAAAAGTCATTTTTTTTCTTATCTGAGCAACGCGTACAGTTCTACTAATGCTTTGCAAACTCTATATGTTCATGTTCTAGATGCTAGCTCAGAAAATGTATTTCCCTGGCTTCACTCCAAAACAATGGGTTTGTGTGTGGATAGTATCTTAGTATCTTATAGTATAGTTGCTATATAAAGTTTGAGTCCCCAAGATGCCACTCTTTACTACAGCTTAAAACATGAGGCTCATCATTTAGTCATCAGGCTTCTCTCCTGTGAAACCTATTACAAGTTTCTACTGAGCTTTTGAGATTTTAACGCCCCTTTTTTTAACCTAATTTAACATCCTCCTCTAGTGTGTGGTGGGAATATGAGTCCAACAATGGTATGAGTTCTCCTCATACCACCATGGAGTCCTCCTCCACCATTTTCTTTAACAGTTCCAGTTGTTTTGAATGTTTTAATCATTTCTCTGTATATAAGGGCAAGTTTAATTGTGTAGCCATTTTTTTGTAACCATTTCTTGACCTAAACCTAGTTAAAAATTAACTGTCCAGTGTGAGAATATATTACTGCAACAAAAGAATAACTGTTTTATTTGAAATGGCATGTTCTCTTGTCCGTCTTATTTTGAAGAGTGGCCAATAGATGTTGGCCTCTGTGTCATGTCAAATTTATATCCCAGAACAACAGTAAGTCATGGATTATTAATTTAAAGTTCCTAATCAACTTTAAAAAGCAATGCACAAATTGAAAAAAGTTTCAGTTACATTTAAAGTGAATGTTACATATTATTTGCCCCAAATAATTTGTTTACAAAACAGTTCTTCATATAGGATTTTTCCCCTTTGATTTTATTAAATTAAATACATTTTTAGCTTTTTAAAATGTCCAGTTCAACGATATACTACCACGATAAACAAATAATTTATTTTAGGACTTTTTGCACATCTTTATCAGGAGTGCTAAGAAATGTGGCCAGTGCTATATAATAACAAATAACTAACTAGACAATGATGCAGCTTGTAATAAAAGAATGGCTTGGAAGAACTACAAACAAAGACTAATTCCCTGCATAAAAATTATAACACAGCTGATACCAGCAATTATTTTGTGCTCACTTGACCTGACCTGTCTTAGCTGCTACACCTTGATTTTAAACCAAACCATCCAAGATAGGAGGCTGGCGTGATAAATTAGCTCTCACTGGCTGAACTCTCTAGAGGTTTAATACCAACTTGACATTCCTGTTGACTCCTGGTGCTAACCACAAGGTTCAGTCTCCCATTAAGAGAACTGATTCACGGATTTTGCGTCTTTTTTAAACATTTTTATTTTTTATTTTTTAATTATTAAGATAAAATTAAATTGTACAATTAGCAAGCAAGGGTTGAGTAAATGTCCCTGTCTCTAAATATAAATGAAAATGATATAACCAGATTTTTAAACTGCATTTAGCCTATGGTCTGTAACGCTAATGGATAATACATACTGCCTATGACTTATGTTTTTGAGGTTTTCTTTGATGATAAAAAACAATGTTTTTTTTATTGGTGTCTCATATTCTCTGTCTATTTTACTCCATATAGATTAATGGTTGTATGTCCTCATTAGTCAATCCTTTGACCACAGCTGTGCTCTTCCTGGGTCTAATGAGACAACAAGCCAGCTTTCATTATTTGCCAATAAACACACCCAACTTTATTTTCAACCGGTGGACTCTTTTATATCTCAGAGACATGTTCTTGCTAGACAAGCTGTGGTGTTTGAGTGTTTTATGAGATGGAGGGATTTATGACAATAATAATGATGACCCTTTTAGATTTGTGTGGTGTCTTGTAGACCTTGGTTGACATTTAATTTTTGGTGTGCAATGTAATGGGTGTAGAAGTGAAAAGAAGTGATGATAACCAGTGATATCAACAGAGGCATGGTGTTACCTGGTGTTTGTGTTAGTAGATTAACAAGGTTTGTAACAGAGGACCAGGGCAAGAAGTAATATAAAACCTTACCCTATCAAGAGTCGTGTCATTACATGAAAGAGTGTTAAACCGATCTTATGTACAGTGAGAATAAAGTTCAGACTGTGTGTGATGCTCACTGAGAGAAACAATATCTATTCAATTCAATTAAGCTTATGTATATAGAGCTGATTTATAATGAATGTCATCTCAGGCACTTTACAAAAAAAACAGATCCAATTTATATACTCAAATACAATGCCTTGCAAAAGCATTCACCACCTTAGCATGTTTTGTTGTCTTAAAGCCTGGAATTAAAATGGATTGTTTGGGAATTTGCACCATTTCATTTACAGAACATGCCTACATCTTTGGAGATATTTTATTACGTTTTTTTTGTAAAGCAAAGAACAAACATGACACAATAACAGAAAACTTCAGCATGCATTGTTGATGGCTGAAAAGGTAAAACTTTAGTCCCATCTGACCAGAGCACCATCCTCCATACATTTGGGGAGTCGCCTGCATGCCTTTTGCAAACTTAAAACATGACAAGAAAAGTGATGTATTTTTTTCTGGCCACTCTTTCATATGCCCAGTTCTATGGAGTGTGTACAGCTTATTGTGGCCCTACAGATACTTCAGTCTCTGCTGTGGAACTCCAGTGTTACCTTTGGTCTCTGTGCTGCCTCTCTGATTAATGCCCTCCTTGCCCAGTCTGTGAGTTTTGGTGGGCAGCCCTCCCTAGGCTGGTTTGTTTTGGTAACATGTGCTTTCCAGTTGAAGATGGTGGATTTGATGGTGCTCCAGGGAATATCAAAGATTTGGATATATTTTATAACCCCACCCTGACTTGTACTTCTCAACATCTTTGTCCCTGAGTTGTTTGGAGAGCTCCTTGGTTTTCAATGTGTAATGCCTCTTGCCTAGTGGCATTGCACCCTGTGAGGCCTTTCAGAAAAGGTGTGTTTATACTGACAGATCATTTGACACGTAGTTGCACCTAGGTGTGGACTTCATTTCACTAGTTATGTGCCTTTTGAAAGTAACTGGTTGCACCACAACATTTTAGGGGGTTCATAGTAAAGGGGATGGTTACATATGCACATGCCAATTTTCAGTTTTTTTCTTTTTTTAAGCTTTTTAGTAGATATATTTTTCTCATTTCACATAAAATACATCACATAAGATCCATCACATAAAATAAGATTAAATATCTATTAAATTACAAGTTAAAATGCAACAAAATTGGTAAAAAGCCATTACATGCATTCTAATGCAGTCAAATTCATTTTTTTTAATTTTTTTTTACCGTGTCCTGTCCAGCAGAGTAGCGCTCAGAATTTTTGTCTGAGTGCCAAGAAAAAGCCCAACAGATTTACTTTCTCAAGTGGAGCATTACAGCTAATGCTTTAAAGCTCTGTTTGATGTTTATAAAAGAAACTTTATTAGAAACTGCTTTGGGATTATTTCAATTGCTACGGACAAATAAAATATGAAGCACGAAAGAGAGAGAGGTGGGGCAAAAAGGAAAAGGGGAGAGAAGGAGAAAAGAGTGGAGGAAAGAAAGAAGGATAAAGAGAATACAAGATAACACCCTGCTTGCTGCTACACCTGTAGAAACATTCATATTAACAGCTTTTTTTTATCAAAAAGTGCACGGTACTTATGAATGCAAGATGTCTTTAGTGGTAAATGCGGCTCAATATAGAACATTTGTGTATCTGTTAACACCTGAATCTAAACACCTGTGGGTCTGAGTGTGAACGCGCTTGTGCATACAAGGTTTCTCCATAAAAATATGCAAAACGAGTGTGGGGAGCCACAGACCTGCCCCCCTGGACCTGAGACAGATATGGAGGAGATCTGAGCCATAGACATCCAAAGGTCCCCCAGAGCACAGTACCCCAGGAGAACCGTCGGCGGGACTACTGCAACCCCCCCAGAGAAGAGCAGGGGAGAGTCCCAGGGAAAGCACCCAGCAGCCACAGTGCAGAAGGGAGCTGCAGCGACGAGCCCACAGGCCTATGTGGAGGTCTATGCCTGAGCAGATCCAGCCATGGACCCAGAGAGCCGAGAACCCGGGACATATCACTCCACAAGCAGAGGCCAGACAGAGCCTAGGGGTCCAGACCCCAGCAAGCAGCCACCGGGAGTGAGTCGGCACACATCAAAGCACCCAGCCCCGGACACCGAGAACCACAAGTACACCAGCGGGCAGAGACACCAACCACCTGCAGGTAGTGAGGAAATAGGCCCCACATTCGATGGGGGCCTAAACTGATCCAGGAGAGGGAGCAGTGCAGGACCCAACCTGACACAAAAAACAGGCACACACATTCACAATCACACATTCTCACCCTCATGCGTACACATAAAAACACTCACACCTATGCACCCAACGTAAAGACAAACAACAATGGACGTCGTACACTCACTCACACTCCCCATACATACTGTCCAGGTGTCGATACCCCATAGGGACAACCAGCCCCCGGACCTAGGGGGTGGTCCTCTTCCTCTCCGGGGAGAGGCAGACAGACCGCCCCAGCACCTGAACCTGGGCTGGGCTAGCCTGGGCAGGTGCCCGAACCTGAGCGACCTCGGCCTGGACCCCGACCCTCCGCCCCGACCCCAGTCTCCAACGACCCCCATCCACATGCGAGAGGGGACCAGGTACGAAAGAGGGGTCTGCATTGTCCAAACTAGCTCACCAACCAGAGCCGCAAAAGGATGAAACAGTTCCAACCCCCCAATGAATTCTGATCCTAACACCATGAGGCTCCCACCCCCAATGAACCCCAACATGAATTTACCCACAGGGCCACCCCCAATCAGGACACAGGTATCAAACACATGCCCCTGAACCCAAACGCCATGAATACCCTAGTGGCACCCCTACAGGTGATCTCTAACCTGAAAAGCCTACTAAGACACACCCACACAGTGTAAGCTCCACACACGCTCCTAGCACCCCCGCAGCATACTGCCCCCACCACACAGCGCGCAGGGCCCTGGGGAATGCTACCCCAGCCCTTGCCCACAGGGAATGCTACCCCAGCCCTTGCCCACAGGCGCAACAGGGCAGACCTCACTGCCCACAACGGAACCCCCGACCCCACACCAAGATGGGACAAACTCACCCGCATGAGAGGGAAACATGCGCCAGTCAGGTAACTGAGCCGGGCAATCAAATTCAGTTTAACATGCCAATCGGTAAAAGGTTTGCTATCTAAGGAAACCCAGCTCAGTGAATCAAGCCAATGACTTAATCACATAAACAAGCATTTGGCAACATTGAAACGTTAATTGCATATAGTGATGAACTTGGCAGCAATCCCTCATAGTAAGCATGCATATGGTAACAGTGAAATGGAAAGACGGTCTTTTTACAAGAAAATACCTCCAGCAGAACCAGGCTCAGTGTCAGCAGTCGTCTTCCATAGCTGACTTGGCTTTTGAATGCAGAGCAGACACACAAAAACACAGAAGCACTGGTCAAGGAGTACTTTCTATGTAAACGTAAACGTAAAGAGTTAATGGCAGCAGTAGCTCTTTTAGGACACAACAAACAGATAAGCTTTGAGCCAGTAGCACAATCTATGGGATGAAAAACAGAGTAAAAAACAGAATTAGTGGCAGCAATAATTGCTGTAATTGCTGTGTCTAGGATAAAGACAAAGTTGAACACAGAAATACAGGATCACGTGTATCATCTATATTCGAAGAACAAAGTTATTGTCAGCAATAGCTCAGCCTATGGCCCCCTCCAGGAAGGTGCCACAGCTAAACAGACTGCAAGGCCAGGTATAACAACCTGGCCTTGCAGTCTGTTTAGAGAGAACATGAAATTAATGGCAACAATAACTGCAGAGAATGTATGGAGAGTGGTAGGAGAAAGTATCAGAGTGAGGAAAAGTGGTTAGTAGGGCCTCCAGAAGCCTTACAGCATAACTACAGAGATAGCTTAGGGCACAGGTATCAAACAGTCCTTTAGGGCTGGTTTCCTGTAACTCTTATATGTGTCTTTCCCTCAACACATCTGAATCACATAATCAGAATAACAAACATATCTAATTGTAAGCTTTATCAAACTAGTTTTGGCTTAGTCTAAAAAGTAGTCAGTATGTCAGCAAAACGGGCAAAAACTTGGATTAGGTTTCACAGGAGAGGAGCCTGATAACTAAATGATTTGTCTCCCATTTTACTTTTAGAAACCCTTGGAACCGCCAGTAAACCCGCAGTCTGACAGTGAAGTGCTCTATTGGGAACATATGGAACAGTCAGATTTCTAATGTAAGATTGAGCTTGATTATTAGTGGCTTTGTAAGTAAGAAGAACATTTTAAATTAGATTCTAGTTTTAACATGGAGCTAATGAGGAGAAGCAAAAAATAAAGAAATTGGATTTCTCTTTTCATATATAATCAGATCTTATGCTGCATAATTTTAGATAAGATTTTGAACTTTTTCTTTTTTTTAAGTTCTGCATCTGTTGTGGTGAGTGTGGTGACAATTCTAGGCAATGATAGGCTGATAGCATGTTAGTTTAATCCACATTCCGAGCATTCAAACAATGCTGTTCTAATAATTTATCGATATGACATCATGCTAATTCCATTTATTATTAGTTGCCAATATTGTTAGCACCGCAGATTAAACAATCCAAGGCTAATTCTATATGAAAATTCTATATGAAAATGCACATTAAGCAGTCTGAATCTAGTGGGCTATTCCTTTTTGCCCACTAATAATTAGTGGTTTACCAATGGGTTATTGCTACTATCATAATATATGAACTCACACAGCATTCTTCAATGATATGATTACAATTTCATTTATTTATAGTTTAGTCTATAATCATAACCGGAAATAGGCTGTTGTCTTGTTCTCATGAAATGAGTGATATGTCCTTAACAGATGAAGCATGTTTCTTCTAAAAAAAATTTGATCAGCCTCTTTCAGTTGTTGCAGATAAAACAATCCTATACTGATAGCATAAGGCTTATAGCATGTCATTAATCAGTATGCTAATAGTTATTCTGTTAATATTTGCTAATGCAATTACTGTAGCAGATTTAACAATTCTATACTAACAGTTTGATTATATTAGCATAACATTATTTACTGTTATGCTAATAATTTAATATATTAACACTCCAGATTACTGTGGAATGCCTAAATATAACATTTACTGATGTTTTGTTTTGTTTCTTGTTGACATAGTTTTCTTTCAGTCTGGTAGTTATAGTAATGTAACATAGCTGTTTCGAGTTTTAAGTATGACATCCCCAAACTCATTTTATCATTGAGATACTAGTAAAACCACAATAAAGGTGGTCATGTTAAAAAATAGATGTTTTTCTAAAAGGATATTTGACAACAAATGTCACTGGAAGTTCCATTTAGTTTTAGTTTTAGTAGAATATCATGATACTGTATGTGTCTTTGTTAGCGTGTTCTCTAAGCCTCTCACTGAAGCAAATTAAAAAATCTTCCGTTCTGTAAAGCCACAACCTTTCACCCTTCACCTCACTTGCACGTGCCGTTAAGGCTGCAAACATAAAAAAAAAAAAAAAAATGACAGCTGACTTAAGCAGGCACACAGAGCTTTGGGTATGAATTGCACTGGGTTAAGTCACTGCACATGTATTACCCTTGGCTCAAGTTAATTTTTAACAGATGCATTTATGTTCCATTTGAAAGCATTTGGATGGATTGGATGTTAGTCGTGTTAGCCACTTTAACACACAGGATCTGTGTGTACGTTTGTGCCTGTTTGCATGTGCTCACCACACTGTAACAACGAACATTTTGCAGACTTTTTGTCTTACTATTGCTGTGACTTGACCCCTCACTGTTTGCTGACTAAATAGGGCACATTTTCTTTGGAGTGAAAGAGGAAAGGAACTGACTCATGATGCTTGCACACAACAGATTTTCTGCTTTTCCCGTAAACCCGAAGTGAGGGAGATTGTTTTTTCCCCCTTTCTTTTAAGACTTCCCGAGCTCACTTTATTGCCCAAATTTAAAACTAAGCCATTATTTTGTTTCGGGTTTTTTTTTGGCAAGGAGTTTTGCCTTACTTTAAATTTTGGGCCCATTTTTGTGCTCTGTTTTGCACCTTATTTTAAAAGGGGTTTGTCCCCCTCTTTTTTGCATGGAATGCACTGCTTTTCTTTTTGTTATTTTGAATTTTGCCAAAACTCCTCATATGAAAATTAAAAATATTTCCCACTGGGGCAGAAGGGGGTTTTTGCACTTAAGGGGGTGGGATTTTTGGAAACCGTAAAGAAAGTTAATGGCCCTCGTGGTTATGATGTTGTTTATGTGCAGTCACTGATTAATTGGCAGTCAAAACTGTGTTACGTTTTTTTGGTTATTTTTTACACCAACCAAATCTCTTGCAGGGACTGTAAAACTACCCTTGATTATGTGTGGACTTTATGAAAGATGATGATTGCTGTCACATTTTTACTTTCTTTTTAAAACAAAGGAGATACGCATATTTTCTATTTTGTTTATTAGTGCAGTTTTGTGTAGAGTCAAATTCATCTGCTTCACTGTCGAAATCCAAAATGATTTAAATGAAAGCCACACAGCTTTTCTTTTTATGTGTGACAGTGGCCATCTGACATGCATGATTCATCTCCTTGGACAGCTTTGGCATAAACAAGAATTAGGAACTAAGCTGCATGTTCAAGAAATAACAGTGAACTGCTCACACCATAATTCATCAGTTTGATCTAAAACTGCCCAAGTCAAATACCCAGTGGCCTGTTTCTCAGCAGCTGTTCTTAAGCAAACACTGCGACCCTCTCAGAGCTCCAGAGACTTCCTGATAGAAATTAGGACATTTTGTGTAAACAGATTTCTTGAGTGTGTGTTTGTCTCTCTCCACTGTTCTCTCCGAGTTTCTGTCACTTGCTTCAAGCTGATTAGTTGTTTGTTCATTTTCACTCTGTTGTTCAGTTTATATGGGCATGTTTAAACCTTTTTTATTAGTTATTAGGCTGATATAGAAAGACATCTAACCCTGCAATTTCGTGGATGTTTAGCTGTTTGGATTTCCCAGAACTAACCTCTGCTTCTTCATTTTACTGCTTCCACTCTGATTAGCAAACATGCATTGGCACTAAAACAAAAAGGAAATGGGTTAAATGGCAACTATGTTCTTGATAGTTTGGAAAATTAAACTTTTGGAAGCAGTTGTGTCATCATCACATGGATTGTGGTTTGTGTTTTACCCTGTGTCCTTATTGTTTTATGAAAGTGCATTAAGTATATGTAGGAGAAAATAGTATTGCTCTAAATTCTTTGGCAGCTGGGTGTAAGACTTGTGCATTTCAAAAGCAAAAGATAAGTTGGCAAAAATGCCATATACACCAATAAGGCATACCATTATGACTGTTAGTTCATAGGATTTTTATCAGCTTCTTGTCCAGAGCATATGGGTATATGTTAACACAATGCCAAGGTGAGATATGAGTAATAAACTTTGAGTTGCAATTTTTGCTGCCCCTCATTATGGAAGAGGTTATAAGCCAATTTGTGATCTCATTGAAACCAGTTATTCTACATTGAGAATTATTATTCGTCAATCTTCTAGGAATAAATGTTCAGTCAAATCAACTTTAAGTTCGGGTAATGCAAAACACAGACATCACAGGCCCCAGTTAGCAAATTACATTTCTAAGTTCATGACAAGACAGTTAGAAAACAAACTGCACAACTACACCTTTTTAAAAGGAGTGACGGAGAAAAGTTGAATCTAAATAACCGCACGGCTTCTAAGATTAGACCAAAGCAGAGATGAATGCAAAGCATCATGTTTAGAGAAAATCAAAAGCAGCATAACAGCACAAATGCTACAAACCAGCTGTCAAGCATGGTCATAGAGGGGTGATAATTTGGGCTTTTGGGCATCTCGCAGTCATTGACTCGAACATGAAGTCGAAGTCCAGACATCAATCAGTTTGAAATGCTGTGGTGGGACCAGCTGTGTTGTGCAGAAACCTTGATGAACTGAAGCAGTATAGTAAAGAAGACCAGGCCAGAGTTCTTCCAGAATGTGAGAGACTATCAAAGTCAGACATAAAACAACTACTGGGGGTGATTGATGCTAGAGGTGGTTCCACAATATGTTGAAAAATGGGATAAATTTAACTTTTCCCATCACTTGTATGTGCCTTTAGATGTCAATCATCATTGATAGGCCATTATTTCTACAGTTACAAAATACAAGTTACAAAAATGAAACTCAATTACATGATCATAATCTAATAGAATATATATGTCTAATATTTAATACAGGGCACATAAAGAAAGGATAGAGTTAAATTACTTCAATCAAGTGTGTGTGACTTCTCAATATGAGTTCTTTAAATTGCTTCAAGTCCAGAATCCCTGGGCTAAATTGGGGAATGATTAGGATTTGTTTTTTGATAAGAGTGTTGCTGGGAACACTAAGGTTTGTTTGACAAATGACAATAGAGATTCTTTACAAAAGGAAGCTATTTCCCACTGGGTTTATGTGCAATATGTTTGGAGAATGCCAGAGTAGATGAGGATTTGTGTGAAAGAAGTCAATTCTTCAGCCAGTGATGCTTCTTTTTGGAGCTGTGTTTCAACCCTGCTTTGGCATCAAAGGTGAAAGTTAATCTGGACACAGAAATTCCCTCTTTACTCACTGTTCTGACAGGTTGCCTTTGCCAAATAAGAGTAAGAAGACGCAAACATGTAAATTGGCTACAAGAGATATTGAGCTAGCAGATATAGAGTTCTTTTAGGTCTGAGTGGCACAGATAGCATAGCTGACAGATGGTTAGATGGAACCAGGCTAAGATCACACAAGCAATCTGCAATCAGAAATAAAGGAAAAGTGCATTGAGGTAGATGGATATGTGGAATGGGAAAGAGATCGAGGGAAGGATTGAGCCAGATATACAGTACCATTCCAGCTGAAGGGGTAATAATTTCCCTATTTGTCCTTCTTTCTCTGTTTGTCTCGATGATGTTTGGCCATATAATGCAATCATTCCTCATCTCCTTATCTCCCCATCGCTGTTTTTCATTGTTGTCCCTGTTACAATCCTGTTGGATACATCAAACAGCTTATATTTCCTGCATCCACATAATCTATCAGTCTGCTTTCAGTTGAGAGCACTTTTTAGCTATATTCCTCCAAGAGTCTCTGTGACAGAATGGTGTCTGACCGCATAAGCAGACCAAAAGTTGTATTTCAGTTGCTTGAAACTTTGAAAAACATAATCATAAGGCAGTTATTTTTTTTCTTTTAAAGGGCCTTACAACTGTTTTATTCATCTTGAACTTTTTACTATTTGGTTAAATCACAAACAAAAACTTCAGTGTGTTTTATTTGGATTTGCTCTGCTAGGTCAACACAAAGTAGCATATAATTTTGAAGTGGAAAGAGAATTAAATGAAATCAAATGCAACCAATTGCTAATCTAACTCAAGTAATTAGTTAATAGACTTTGAGTAGTTTGATCTAATTACAAATCCAGCTGTTTTGTGAAGGCTTCTGAGTTTTGTTGGAGAACATTAGTTAACAAAACAGCATAACGAAAACAACAAGAACAAAGTAAAAAAGGACAGGTAAAGTTGTAGAGATGTTTAAAGCAGGGTTTGGTCATAAAACAATATTCTAAGAGGACTTATTCAAAAATGGGAATAGTATGGAACAACTGCAAAGGTACCACAAGATGGCTTTTCTTTTGAATTGACAGGCCTTGCAAGGGGATCAATTTTGGGCTTATCTGTTAAATGCTACGTGTGGAGGAAAAAGTGCACATCACCCAAAAAACATCCCTACAGTGACAAATGGTTGTGGCAGCTTCATGTTGTGATGGTACGATTCTTCAGCAAGGATAGCAAATCTAGTCAGAATTTATTGGAAGATGATTGGAGGCAGATATAGATCAATAATGAAAGAAACCCAGTTAGAGGCTGCAATAGACTGGATACTAGGACTGGGGTTCACCACCCAGTAGGATCAGATCAAAGCATATCCTTGTGTTAGAATGACCCAATTAAAGTTTAGCTATATTTTTGAGTGATAATCTGTGTCAAGACTTGAACAGGAATGTTCACAGATGTTCTCAATCAAGTCTGACTGAATTTGAGCTATTTTGCAGAAGAAGATTTGGCTAAATCTTCTGTCAGTCTCTACATGTTCCCCAAAACACTCCCTGTAATTGCACTGTAAGGAGGTTCTGCAAAGTATTGACTGAGCAGGGCTGAATACAACAGCTGGAAACAATTTTATTAGAGTTTTATTTAGTAAAAAAAACACCAGGGCATATTTTTCCTCCCACTTTACAAACTTGCATTCATTGTTGTAGTTATAATGCCAGAAAATTTGAAAAACTGCCAGAGGTATGCTTTTACAAGGTCTTTCTGCACATGTATTACATTTGGCTCAAGTTAATTTTTTAACAGTTGCACTTATGTTCTATTTGAAAGCATTTGCTTTGGTTTGATGCTAGCCATCTGGCTTTTTAAGTAGTTAGCCAGTTTATAAAGACACTGCTGGATGTTTGCAGTGGTAAGACGGGCTCATGGAAATGGTGGACAGCAACAGATGTGTGTGAGCGGGAGACCCTTTTAAATCCACTGGCTGTGCACAGCGACGAGCCACATGCACAAACCTAAGCTTATTTACCAGCTGAGACCTCTATAGCCAGTGAGCATTGCATTGTGGTGCGTGCAGAGGCTGGGTTTACAGTCCCCACTCTGCTGCGCTGTCTTTAAGCATTAACAGAGCAAAGCCTGGGGAGCACTGTCCTATTCTCATGAACTGTTTAAATAAAAATGGCAGGTTTTTATTTAAGATATTTAGCTCGTGAGGAGAGAGAGTGAGCTGCAGGTTGGTGTAACGTAAGCTCCTGCTCTGTGTGCTGAACAGTGTGCCATGTCAGTGAGCTTGAAAGAAGAGCGTGAGCAGCATGTGTTAAAGGGGCCGAGGCGTTTCTGGCATTCGCGTGTGCTCCTGTTTGCCCTGTTCTTTCATATGAGCATCCGTGACTGCCAGCGCATGTGTCGGTACATACATGTGAGCAAACCCAGCAACGTCTATTTAGTCTTCCATAGTGTGTGTAGCAACTGGACGAGATGAGTCACCCCTCTCAGACAACACCTACCTGCCCCTCTCTTACTCACATACACATGCAGGAAGGCCATGAAAGAGAGGGTTAGTCTCAATCTGTTCTCTTGTGCCATGTTTAAAAGCAATCTTCTCTCAGTTTTATTTTTATTGATTTATGTTCTCAGACTGAGATGCTAGAAGGTTTGATTTTTTTTCCATTGACATGGGAGGGAAGGATTGCTGGTTCAGTTCCACAGTGACCTCCATGTGAAACTGAGGTTGTTTTTATTATAGCTGCTGCTAATTCTTATCCTGTTCCAAATTTTGTGATCTTGTAGTCCAGAGACTAAGAGATATTAATAGTGATTAGACTTGACATGCAGTCCTGGGGCACTTTATTAAGTAGATCTTGCTAATACAGGGGTGGACTTATTTTTGCTTTTAAAACATGCTTAATTCTTCATGGCGGAGATTCTACATTGTCTTGAAAAAGATTTTTTTAGAGATTTTGGTTTATATATGAATGACACAGCTGCTGCAAATATGTCAGCTGAACATCCAAGATCCAAATCTTCCACCACATTTCAAAGGTGCTCGATGGGAATGAGACCTTATGGGTTGTGTAGGCTACTGGAACTTATTTTCATGTTCCAGATACCAGTTTTAATCAGCCCAGGAGAAATGTTTCCCACACCATTACACTACCACCACCAGCCTGAACAGTTGATATAAGCCTGGATGGATCCATGGTTTCATATTATTTACAACACATTCTGAGCTTCCTATCTGAATGTGGCAGCTTGAAGTTGGGAAAATTTGGACCAAGCAACGTAAGAATTGTACCATATAAAAAATTCTAGAATTGCACTGCTCAAGGTGGCAGCAGGTTGGAGTTGCTCTGTTACTTTTCATTCTATTTAATTATTTTTAAGAACTCAAATTCCTCTTGTGGTGGATAAAAATAGATTTGTTGTAAGATTATCCTCTCCGGTATCGGATGCTGTGCAGCTGGAAGGATTTTTGCAATTTTTTTTTTACTTTTGGATCTTTGTTATGATGCATCACCATAGCAACAAGGTGTTTTTTTTTTTTTTTTTTTTACAACCGGGAGCATCTCAATATTCAATTCAATACAAAAATACATTGTTAATCCCAAAGTGAAATTAAATTAAGTTGTAGCTCACATTACACAGGTTTCTATAAATAGCCGTTGTAGATGCTGATGGCTGTGGGCACGAAGGATCTCCTGTAGTGGTCTGTCTTATAGCAGATCTGGAGAAGCCCCTGACAAAAGACACTGTTATTCTACAACAGTCTCATGAAGAGGATGCTGAGGGCTCTCCACAATGTTCTTCATTTTATAAAGGAATCCTTCTTTGCACAGTGATCTCCAGAGGTTCCAGAGGAGTCCCCAAAACAGAGCCAGCCTCCTTTCACTTTGAAGAAAACTGCATAATATGAGCTAACAAAAACATTTAATTTCCCTTTGGGATTAATAAAGTAAAGTTAAAGTTAAATTTAAATTTGAATTGAATATATGAAAATCCCAGTGGATCAGCAGGTTCTGAAATATTTAGCCCAGACACTGAGAAGCATGGCACATTCAGATTCACTAAGGAATGGTTAAAACCCCTTTCTTTCCTTATCTAGATGCTCAGTTAGCACTTTAGCAAACTGTCTTCACCATGTCTAGATTCAGTGGCAGTTTCCTGCCAAGGAATTAAAAACTAGAACTGAAAATTACTGAAAGGTTTTGTTTATCAGAAAAGCTGAAACACTCTGAGGACTTTCTGTAATCGTAATATAATCGTAATGTTTAGTCTCTAATGGCATAACATCTTTGGTACTGGTTTTCAGTGAGATTACTTGATTTTTGCATAAACTGTTGCTAGAAATGAAAAAATGCCCATTATACATAAATATTTTTATTTTTTCAGAAGAAAGAGAGCTTGGAAACAACTGGATGAGAGTGTTTTGGTTTGTATTTTGTTTATAGTGGCAATTATTTTAAAAAGTTGAATGCAGCCTACTTATTGTAGGTTTCCTTTTTAAGTGTTGAGTGTAAAACTGATAAAACAGAATAAAGATCGTTGTGAAAATCTTTAGATGTCATTGTTTTGCTAATCAGTAAGCATCAGCCCGCTTGTGATTAGATCGGGTTGTTCTGAGGATCAGATTTTTTGCACATGGGTGAAATTAGGCGTCCTGGTTAAAGAAGCTCTCTGCATAAATAAGAGCTGTAGAGAGTAAGACGGACATTAGATTCTTTTCAGTGTTTCAGCATGTTATGTAGCAGTCTTCTACTTGCTCCTTTTATATTTGTTTGTATCGATTACTTGTTCATGTAACACACTTTTTCTGCTTGTTGAAGGGGGGGGCTTGCTCACATAAATTATAAATTTATAGTTCTTTATAAGGTTAAACAGTACAGAAGACTCATTCATTTGTTAGTCATTCGTCAAATGCAGTACTATGAAAATGGACCTGCTCTTTTACAGATTTTTCTGTTTTTGCTTTTTGTCACACAAAAAAACTATCCAAACCAACCCTGCCCTATGTGATCCATTGTTATTGCTCAATATTCCATTTAGTTTTTCAGTGATTCATCATATATTTGGTTCAGTTTCACTTGCCACACAAGGTATGATTTCTGCCTGACTTTTATCAATACGAAATCTCCTAATATAACCTGTATTTTTAATTTCTAAATAAAGCAAAAAACATCCATTCAAAAACTCCTTTATGTATTTAGTCAGGTTGAAGTACTCAGGTTCAAGTGTGGAAATAAGCATAGACAGAAGAAATCTGTAAGAGGGCATTTACTGTATTCACAGCACTGTATCTGCATGGAACAGGGAATGCAGTGGCTTTTTATAGGAATTATAAAAGCCTGAAGTCGAGTGCAACACTTCTAATCTGCGGCTCTAGAGAAATTAACACTAATGAAACAATGTCCCACCAATGTTTGAAGAGATAAATACAGCAAGACCGATGTGTCTATGAATCAAATTACAGTGCTCATCTGAAAGGGGTTCATCTTTAATTCCCAGGCCTGACTTCCTAATCAACTCATAATGCTTATGGATTTGATGGATGTGTGCTTGATTCCACATGATTTGATTATTTGCTTCGCAGTCAGCTGTGTTTACCTCCATCGATGAGGTGCTGATAGCAAATATGACCATACATCGTGACTGCGAGCTGAGTGACAGACACCAGGTATGGCTGACGACCTGCAGTAATGGTGCGTGACCATTTTTCTGACTGTCGCCAATTCCAGACTGTTTTTTTGCGCTGCTACCGTCTTGTCTCTCTGTGTTTGCCAATGTGTATAGGCAAGCCCGAGTGGGTTTGATTTGCACACTTCCTCCGGTTCTGTTTTAGAGTTGGTGCGGCCACTCAAGGATGATAAAATACATTGCTTGATAGAAACTTGGAGCTGGCAACCCACGGTTTCTTCACTAGAGGGTTTTAATTTTGTTTTTTTTCTCGCTGTTCCTCTTTTATTTTTTACTTTAAAGTTTGTGCACTCTTGCATGCACCAATGTGATTGCAACAGGAACGGTGGAATGTGCTCTAGCTTATAGTTCTGGAATTTCAACGACAGCAAAATCCTACAAGCAAAATCCTTTTAACATGTGGAAAGCACCAACTTGTGGGTTTTACAAGACATGCAGTTCATCATCTTCACCAGTCATCATGTAAATCCAAGACATTCTGCCTTTAAGTGCTCACTGATCAGCAGTGCACTTGTCCCTTTGGATTTTGTGGGTTTGATAAAATTGCACCAACTGTGCCTGCAGGAGATTATGGATGAAGTTTAATTGACTTTGGTAATCTGATTTTAGCATGGAGACAGATAATACTAGATTAAAGTTGTATCTACAGCACAAAAAAGGGATCAGTGCTCTGTTTAGTCACTGAGGCTTGTGGACAGTTGAGGCATGTTTAGATATAACATGCCAGCACCAATCCAGGATAAGTCTAAGCAAACTGACCTGTGTGCTAATACACTTGCCTGGCTGTAATGAATTGCAGTGTCAAAGGGTTTAGGCACATTAACCTGTCAGTCAGGCACAGTAATAAAGTGCTTGCAGTGCTGTGATGTAATATGATGGGAGTAATGATAATACCCTGAGTGGAGGAGCTTCATGTAAAAGTGGCTGCTGCTGTTTTCTTCAGCTGACATGCTGCTATTGGCTTTGGCTGTAAAAAATACAACGGGGAAGAGATGATCAGAGCACACAGCAAGCTAACACCAACAGCCTATCTATCATCACGACAGCCAGGTCAACAAGGGAGCTGCAACTTCACAGTTTGGAACAGCTGCACAGCACAGACAGATCTTTGGAGAACATGTATGTTTATGTGTGAATCTAAGTCTCTGTCTTTCTGAATGTATGTCTGCTCAGTGCCTTCAAAAGTATTCCCACCTCTTGAGCTTTTTCCCATTTTGTCATATTGCAACCATAAACCTCAGTGTACTTTATTGGTATTTTTATTGGTGGTGCATCAATGTGAAGTGGAGTGAAAATCTGAAAAATAATATGTGTATCTTCTGTTCAGCCTTTCTGAGTCAACCACTTTTTGTTACAATTACAGCTGTTTTTGGGTGTGTCTCATCAGCTTAAAAAATGTATATTCTTTTTTGCATCTTGGAAAGAGAGTGTATGGGGATTTCTGTTTCAACTATTGCCACAGATTCTCTGTTGGCCATTCAAACTCATGAATACTTAAGCTTTGATATAAACCATTCCTTTGTAAACCTGTTGTATAATTAGGCTGGTTGTACTGCTGGTAGATGATCTTTCACCCTAGTCTCAAATTACCTGAACTCATTAACAGGTTTCCTTCCAGGATGTGCTGAAATTTACCTCCTTCCCTCTTCCCATCAAAGTTTTCCTGTGCCTGCTGAATACAAAGAATCACACAGCATTATTCTACCACCATCATGTAACATCATGGGATTCGTTTTTTTTTTTTTTTAGGGCAATGCTCAGTGTTTTCTTCCACATATGACATTTGGCATGTCAGCCAAAAGATTTAATCTTGGTCTCATCTGCTAACTACAACAATTGCTTCTATGTGTTTGCGTGTCTCCTACATGGCTTTTGGCAAACTTTTTGCAGGGTTCCATATGGCTTCTTTTAACAATGGTAATCTAAGGCCATATTGGTGAAGCAGATTTTTAATTGTCTGTGACAAAAGATTCTTCCACCTGAGTAGCTAATATCTGCAGCTCCTTCAGAGTTACTATTGGCATCCTGGTGTCTTCTGTTATTAATGATCTTCTTGCCCAATCCTTAACTTTCAGACCTATAGAGTCCTGGCATAGGGGGTGGGAGAAGGAAACCACAGGTCCTGCCGCAAGTGGCTCTTTAGATCCTCCACAGGGGCTTTAAATAAGTAAGGCCAAAAATAAAGAACTGAGCAAAGTTTTTAGATTATAAGTAATTTTAATTTTGGCTGTTTTTATATGATTTCACTGAATACATTGCTTGGAATTATTACAACAGAATCAGACGAATATCATAGGAAATATTTCATCTGATGCTTTTTTGACGTTGTTATCCATAAATATGGATAAGGCATGAAGAAAATGTACACAATCTCTTTTTGTAAAAGTTTTTTTTTTCTTTATTTTAAAATGGAAACATTGAAATTAAATGGTGTTTCATTATCAAAACCAACTACCTAAAATAGATTTATATAAAAATGTATGTTACATGTTTTCAAAGGGTTATATAGATTTACTGTAAGCTAATTTAATTTGACTGGACTGACGGCAAAAATATTTCTTTGGATTGTCCAGGTTGCTGACCCTTACTTTAGGTGGATGGCCATGTTTTGGGAGGTTTTCTAGCTGTGCAATTCTCTTTTAATTTCCAGATGATGGATTGAAAAGTGCTGCTTGAACTGTTTGAAGCTTGGGATATAAATGTTTTGATGTAACCCTGCTTTAAAAAAATGGAGCCCTGACTGTTTGCTTTGTCCCTGTTTCGTTTGTTTTCTACTGTTCTCCAACAAACCTCAGAGGAACTCACAGAATAGCTGGAATTATGCAGCGATTAAATCGCAAGCAGGTGTACTTTATTTACAAATTATGGGAATGTGTTTTATTTAAGGTATCAGAGTAAGAGGGGCTGAATGCAACCCATTTTTGTTAGATAGCTAGTGACATTTGTTTTTTTTTCAAATTATGGACAATTTCCCTTTTACCTGAAAATGCAGTGTATTTCACAGTTTTTTCATCAAGTAACATCCAAATAAAATACATTGACATTTGAGGTTCTGATGTGACTAAATTTAAGCTTTTGCAAGTCACTGTATGAATGTATGTATTAATTTATTTTGGATTGGAAACAAAATTCACAGGGGATAAATATCACCAAACGATAACATGACTGGTAACAACTGGCAAAGGTGCAAGATGAATACACTATGACAAGTATTTTCACTCAAAAACACTGGAGTTACTTTAGGTAAAGGGCTGGTAGTTTTGTTTTTTCTTCTTTTTTAGCAAGGCCTGTTCATACAATGTTCTGCATTTTCACACATAGAAACCCAAGGATGGATGCTGGGGGTGGGGTTATGGGTGAATCTGCAGTGCAAAGGATGTGGGATGTGATGCCAAGAGGACAATGTGGAAATCGTTCTATTTTCTTTAAAATCCCTCAAGTGTGAGTTGTGTTTGTGCTGACAGAACTGAGAAGTGTGTTCAAAGCAACAGACAGAGAATAATACACTGCTCAAAAAAATAAAGGGAACACTCAACACATCCTAGATCTGAATGAATGAAATATTCTCATTGAATACTTTGTTCTGTACAAAGTTGAATGTGCTGACAACAAAATCACATAAAAATCAACAATGGAAATCAAATTTATTAACCAATGGAGGCCTGGATGTGCAGTCACACACACAATTAAAGTGGAAAAACACACTACCGGCTGATCCAACTTTGATGTAATGTCCTTAAAACAAGTCAAAATGAGGCTCAGTATTGTGTCTGGCCTTCATGTGCCTGTATGACCTCCCTACAACGCCTGGGCATGCTCCTGATGAGACGGCGGATGGTCTCCTGAGGGAAGTCCTCCCAGACCTGGACTAAAGCATCCGCCAACTCTTGGACAGTCTGTGGTGCAACGTGACGTTGGTGGATGGAGCGAGACATGATGTCCCAAATGTGCTCAAGCCGATTCAGGTCTGGGGAACGGGCAGGCCAGTCCATAGCTTCAATGTCTTCATCTTGCAGGAACTGCTGACACACTCCCGCCACATGAGGTCTAGCATTGTCCTGCATTAGGAGGAACCCAGGGCCAACCGCACCAGCATATGGTCTCACAAGGGGTCTTAGGGTCTTATCTTGGTACCTAATGGCAGTCAGGCTACCTCTGGCGAGCACATGGAGGGCCTTGCCCTTGCAAGGGCCTGCTGGAGGTCATTTTGCAGGGCTCTGGCAGTGCTCCTCCTGTTCCTTCTTGCACAAAGACGGAAGTAGCTGTCCTGCTGCTGGGTTGTTGCCCTCCTACGGCCTCCTCCACATCTCCTGGTGTACTGGCCTGTCTCCTGGTAGTGCCTCCAAGCTCTGGACACTACGCTGACAGACACAGCAAACCTTCTTGCCACAGCTCGCATTGATGTGCCATCCTGGATGAGCTGCACTACCTGGGCCACTTGTGTGGGCTTTAGAGTCCATCCATGCTACCACGAGTGTGAAAGCACCACCAACATTCAAAAGTGACAAAAACATCAGCCAGAAAGCATAGGTACTGAGAAGTGGTCTGTGGTCCCCACCTGCAGAACCACTACTTTATTGAGTGTGTCTTGCTAATCGCCAAAGATTTCCCCCTGTTGTCTATTCCATTTGCACAACAGCATGTGAAATTGATTGTCAATCAGTGTTGCTTCCTAAGTGGACAGTTTGATTTCACAGAAGTTTGATTTACTTGGAGTTATATTGTGTTGTTTAAGTGTTCCCTTTATTTTTTTGAGCAGTGTACATTAAGTCTAGAGCTTTATCTACCTGCATACCCTATCTCACCCTTTGATCTTCTGGAAAGTTTACCTCTACCTTTCAAAAATGTTTAAGAACTTTCTAGTGTATATGTAAAAACAGATTCTACTGTCTGAGTCTGTGTACTGTATGGGTAACAGATATAAGAAAGCACCCTTTTATCAAACTTTGACAGGTGAACTTGTAAACTGGAGAGGGGTTATGGGGTCATGTGGGCGGGGAGGTCATGGTCAACGGGGTGTAGCCGAGGGGCGTAACCATGCATGCTGATTGGATGTCGTCATGAGGGGCGATACCTTAAATGAACCAATTATAATACAAGGGTGTGTTTAAGGGTGTAATGGGGAAGGCCTTAAATGAACCATTGAAAACACAGGGGGTGTGTATGATATGAATAAAAGAAGACAAATATGGTATTATCAGAAACTGTATGGCATCAGCACCAATTAAAATATAGGGGGTGTGTTTGTAAGGCTCGTTAAACCTTGAATAACCCAATGAAACCAATGCTTTAAATACAGGCATAAAACTCTGCACTTTACATGCAGCATTCGTTGGAAAAGAACACCCGTTCAGAAATGGTTAGAGTTAAAAGAGTTAATCGTCAAGCGGAGGAGAAACGCAACACGTGCCAAGATGATGAACAAGCATCTATATCATCTACTTCCTCATCTGAGACACCTATCGGAATTCCCGTCATAACATACTCTACCGATGATGATGAGGATCCACTTCAACTTCAACAACCACGGTTGAAAATCAGACATCGGTTCGGCCCAGAGGTACGTCAGTTCTGTGCGAAACCCCAGTGACCGTCTACTAGTGAATTGAATGCTCCTAAGAAATCAACATACTGCTTTTGCAAGGTAAAAAGACCCCCGTTGGATACTCTGCAGGAAGAATGGTCTTTGGAACCATATGGCCTGAGGGGTAGCTGGGGGTATATTTTCATGTATGAAATAGGAGAACTCTGCCTGTATCAATTGGATCAAGACGAGGTATTTAATGGATCATTGGCTCTGTGTACTCTCACCCACAACGACTGGGCTGTGTTAAGCCTTGCAATCCCGCACCTTAATGATAGTCCTGAAACAGTCTCAATGCAGGAGAGGGAGGATGAAGAAGAAAATGAACTGTCTCCTCGACCTGGAAAACGGGCTAGAATGTTTCATATGCCATCCGATGTTGAAATAGCTGAGAGAGAACCTCTCTTTAGCGCAGTGTGGGGTTCTGGTCTTGCGGGCAAGCAGACGCAAGAACAACCGGACGAACCCCTCAGATCTGTTTGTGCTGGAGGCGTTCAATCAGGACTGTAGCATATTCAAGACAATGCTGGCTCTGCCATTTCAAGCTTGGGCAGAGAAGATGGGTGAAATTGGACACCGTCTTTCCTACCTTTTCCACAACTCACGCAGTTGGATCGATGTCATGTCAGTGAAAAAAACGCTGACGTTTCCTGTTTTACGTCTAAAAACCCTCTTCTGAGGACCCGCCCCCTTCCAATGATATATATTTGGGGGAATAACAGCAAGCTCACAGACACTGAGAACCGAATCCTGAGAATGAGTGAGGCAACACCATACAGGGATCTCTACAACCACCGAGCAGAGACCCACTTCTCTCCCGAGCACAATGAAAGCTTCAACATTGGACCGTATCATCCGCCTTCCCCGGACCTCTTCTTCTCACCATCCACCTCAACGTCCTCGTTCTCTGAGACCCATTTCAGTCCTGCATCACCTACAGGATACAACATGAAAATGTATCAACCGCCTTCTCCAGAGCTCTACTCACCATCGCGCTATTCATGGCTGAGTCTGTAGACGCAAGTATCCAGCCTGAAGACAAGAAGGTGGTCGTGGAGGATGAGGTAACTACCGGCTGCTCACCCTCTCCCAAAAGAAGCCCTACAAAAACCCTGGAACGATGCAGGCCCCTCAGCCTTCAGCGGAGGATTAAAATAACAGGGGGGATGAGAGTAACCAGGGGATGAAATTTGACGGTTTGGTTCTCAACCGCCCTCATCAATACGGTGGAAAACAGCGATACTTCATTTATTCAACATAACCTGTTTGAACTATGTAGGAGAAACCTGTTACTGGTGCATAACGAACCACCCGAGCCAGCATCAGCACCAATGCCTGGAGGTATTGGGGGAGGATTATTACCAAGTCAACTTTCAACGCATCGTGCGACGGCTCGTAACCCCCAAACTCGTTCCTGCTATTCAGAATCTTCTGATATGTCGACGCATACAAGCAGATTACTTCAGAGTGAAAACGACTGCAGAGACGGTTTTATATGAACTGAAATCGGTACAAGGCATCCGCAGTGCAATAGCTGACATGTACGATTGCTCCACCGCAGATAAAGACCTCAAACAACTTAACTCTATTTCAGAGTGCTACGGACTGACAAACTGATCTCACTTGTTTGCTTACTTGTTGTTGTATCATTTTTAGTATTCCAGTAGTTTAATGAATCTGCATTATCTGATTGTTCTTCTTTTTATATTAAATACAATTAAAGTGGGAACATATTAACATTTTCCCAAAGTGTTGTTTTTAAAGCGTGTAGTGTTTGAATTAATCTGCATTATCTGATTTTTCCTTCTCTTTTTATTATTAAATACAATTAAAGTGGGAACATATTAACCTTTCCCAAAAGTGTTGTTTAAAAGCTTGTAGTGTTTGAATTAATCTGTATTATCTGATTGTGTTTTTTTTTCTTTTTAGGTAAATACAAAATAAATAAATAAAAAAAGGGATAAATCTACCCTCCAGTGTGTTTTTTCTCATTATTTAACAAGTAATCATCAGAGTGAGCATAAGGCAGAGATGGCAGGAAGATGGTTGATGAAGAAAAGTATATTACAACCTTCAAACCGGGAAGTTTTGGGGGTATAGATAGGTTGAGGAGGGTTATGCAAGATGAAACGGGAAGAAGGTTGCGGTTGAAAAGTTAAAGATTTTTTTATCAGGAGAAGATACCTATTCTCTACATAAACCCCAAGAATAAAGTTTCCAAGAAACAGAGTTTTTGTCACTAGACCATTGAGGCAGTTCCAGGATGATCTCTGTGACATGCAAGCTCTTGCCAAGGACAATTATTGTTATAATTATTTATTTAACCGTCATTGACATCTTTTTCAAAAGGGCGTATGTATGGTTTTGAAGAGGAAAACAGCCCTGAGGGTGGTAAAGGCATTTGAATCAGTTTTAAAGAAAGTCAGATCCCCAAAAAACTTCAGACTGATGCCGGTAAAGAAATTTTTTAACAAGAAATTTAAGGTTTTTAATGGAAAACACGGTATTGAACATTTTGCTACAGCTAGTGAAGCAAAAGCTTCTGTGGTCGAGAGATTTAACCGCACGTTAAAAACAAGGATGTGGAGATATTTTACAGCTAACAACACCCGGCGATGCGTTGATGTCCTGCAAAACCTAGCTAGAAGTTACAACCACAGCTACCACACCAGCATTAAAATGACCCCTATGGAAGTGACCTCAGAAAATGCCTTTCAAGTGTTTCACAATCTGTATGGTGTCAAGTCCAACAGATATTGCAAGGACTCAGTGACAACGTTTAAACAAGGGGATCTTGTCAGAATATCCAATGTCCGTGGAGTGTTTGACAAAAAATACGAACAGAGTTTTACGGATGAAGTATTTACAGTGTATGAGCAGATACCCCAATCTCCTCCTGTATACAAACTCAAAGATTTGGATGGGGAACCTATCCAAGGTTCCTTTTACGCAGAGGAACTTCAAAAAGTAAAAATATGTAACGACAAGATGTATCAAGTTGAAAAAATATTAAAACGACGCACAGTCAAGGGAGTCAAACAGGTTTTTGTAAGCTGGAAAAACTGGCCTGAGAAATTCAACAGTTGGATCAGGTTTAAAGAACTTCGAAACGTATAAAAAGGTTTGCACTAAACCTCACAGTTGACACAGCATCATGAACCGTCAGGTAGAGGATGATGGCTTTTACGTTACCCTTCCCGCTAACGCTAGCAAGGAAGTGTTTAAAAATAATACCAGTTCAAGTTTCCGTGTAAATTTAGGTCAACATATTGATTTAAAAGGCCATGGCTGGTTGCATTAGCAGAGATTTCATGTCCTCATACATGGCATAATTTACCGGATCATGAAGCCTACTTTGAATGGAGGAAGGTTGGTGATGTGGAGATCCATACGCAAAAGGATTAGAGGGGCTACTATAAATGGCGTTATTCAACTGGAAACCGAGTTGGAAATGTTTTTTCAGAAAAATAAACACGGATATCCGCATGAAATTCAGCAGAGTTCTAAAGAGATTTGCATTTCATGCAAGCGGTCAGTATGAAATACGCCTCTTCAACACTAGCTTATATGATGGGTGTGAAACCAGGGGAATGGATTCATGTATCTGAACCAACACTGGGTCCTTTTCCGGCTGATATAAAGGCTGGTTTCTATCACCTATACTGTTACAGCGACGTGGTCAGCCCGCAAATAGTAGGCGACACTTTTGCACCTTTATCGCGGACCATCAAAGTACAAGGTGACTTCAGTGATACGGTTTTACTCTGACCTTTAACCCGCCCACTACCTTCCAGTTTCCAGAAGACATATTGAAATATCCATATAGAAATTAAATCGGACCAAAACGTTCCTGTAAATTTCGTCTACGGAAAGACCGTCGTAAGACTACACTTCAGACCGGTGATATCACAACGTAGACTGAGATAAATCTTTATTTGTATAAACTATTCCAGAGACATATATAAAACATCTAAGACCGATTGGTTATCATTCATATTCCCCCTGATCCTTCAACACAGTGCACCAAGCAGGCAAGAGAGAACATGGCACAGCTAAGTCTGAGACGTGATCCGAATCGGTTTGTAAATTATTATGTAAGTCAATCAGGCGGTAATCTACCAGGGTTTTACGGAGCTCTGGTAATGTACGGACGCGGAATTGGATCATTATTTTCAAAATTATTTCGCTTTGTATCCCCTCTGGTTAAAAAGGGATTTGCTATTGCAAAACCCCATCTAAAAACGGCTGAATCAAATATCACTTCTGATGTCATAGACAGGGCCGTGAGTAAAATTAGTGGTTCTACACACACCGACGGTCAAGAAGGTTCAGGAATTATGGTTTTATCCAAAAGACCCAGAACAAGACCCCCTATTAATTGTTTGAGGACGGTTAAAAAACAACGACAGGCACGAAAAAGGAGATCAGTCAGGGGAGACAAACGAAGAGGAAGGAAGTCTTCAGCAAGTTTTGATATATTTAAATAATGGCTGTTTTACATAACAAATCATCAGAGTGCACGCTGGCAGAGCTGGACTTATTTTCTGCCCCGATGACGCAGCTACCGTTCGAAGATAAAATTTACACCGAGATCCAGCCTTTATCAGCAATCACTGATGGAGGCCCGATCGAGTTTTTCATTCCGGGAGACGGGGAAAAATACCTGGACCTCAATGACACACTGTTGCATCTCAGAGTGAAAATTACTAACGAGGATGGAACAACCCTGCCGGATGATGCACCTGTCGGGCTCATCAACTACCCGTTAAACACCATCTTCAGTCAGTGTGATGTCACTCTCGGGATCGATTGATTTCACAATACAGCGCCACGCATCCGTATAGAGCCATGATTGAGACATTGTTAAACTTTTCTGAGGATTCTTAAAAAGCCAGTTTAGCTCTGGTCTTTTTATAAAGACACAGCCGGGGCCTCTGAAGTCTATCGTTACAACTAACGGCCTAACCAGGTCTTAACAGCAGAGCAGGCTTTACGGCAAATTCCAGGGAGGTACATCTCCTAGGCCCCCCTGCATGCAGACATATTTTTCTGCCAGAGACTTCTTTTAAACTCTGTTGACATCAAAATTAAACTTACGAGAGCCAACGATGCCTTTTGTCTCATGGCAGCAGAGATTCCTATTTCAAACTCAGGATATTAGGAGCCCTCTCTTTTTCATCAAAAAAGTTTCTGTCTCTCCAGCTGTTCGATGGGGCACGCTTCATTTTTAATGAAAGCAAATGCTCTCTATCCACTTTCACGTGTGAATTTTAAAACATATTCCATCCTGAAAATTCAAGGGTGTGCACCCAAGAGAATCTTTTCTTAGGTGTCTTTCCAAGTATGTGGTGATCGCGTTACTGGATCATAATGCTTTTACAGGAAACACGCAATCTCAATCCATTTGACTTTAATCATTTTGATATGGAATATTTTAGCCTTGTGTAAGGATGGTAAACAAAATTCCTGCTAAGGCCTTCCAACCATTTTAACCAAGGCAATTCAGTGAGAGAGTATTACAACTTGTTATCGGCTACAGGACGATATCCTAAAAGATCTTTCGCTGAGTATATCACGTCAGGAATTTTAATCAAGGATACTCTCTATTCACATTTAATCTTACCCGGGAGAGGACGCAGATGCTCTATCTCCAGTTTCCAGCGGGAATTTAAGATTGGAAATGCGTTTCAGAAACCCATTGCCTCATACCCCACGCTGATCATCTACGCTTGTTATGACTCTATTTTAGAGATTGATTCAAAGAGGCTTGTGCTGGTGGATTATTATTAATCTAATCAGACATGATTAATCATGAAATTGAGAACCTACTGCATCATCTGCTGGAGATTTGTTTTGTGGCGAGTGGGTCGTGCGACCAGCTGCCGCTGCTCACTGACACATTCCCAGGGCCGGCCTACTTTTATAGTGAACAACACATCCTTCAGACATGCATGGAGAACACTGGTTTAGCTCTGACTTTGATGAGAATGGTCAAGCCGTTTTTTTTGACTCTTATGGATTCTCTCCGGATTTCGAGTTCTACCCGTCAAGTATCGTAAATTTTTGTAGAAGACAGATGCTTAAAATATCGTATCACAATAATCAGCTTCAAAACACTCTGTCCACTGTGTGCAGTCACCATTGCATTTTTATCTATGTCATAGAGCGTGTGGATTAACACTGCAGCAAGTGTTGTCAAAATACACGGGAGATGTGATTAAGAATGATTTATGGTATCTAACTTTGTGAAAAGAAAATCAGAAATGTGTCATTAATCAAAGTTCTACATTTTATACTCACGGAACATGCTCTTTGGAGATGTTTCTGGATTGTTATGGAATTGAAATTGTCTTTTTTGTCATTGTTTGTTTTTTTCTTATGATTTAATATTTGTGTGTGTGAAGTAGAGAACGAAGCTAGACTTGAAAATATAATTTCATAAGATTTTTTTGAATAAAAGAAATAGGCTACATGTTTCAAATTTCTTATAAGGTTTTATGGTGAAAATGTAATCCATCGGGTGGTAGTGTTGTCTTACGAAGAGACTTTTTGGCTTCCATCAGCATTTTTTGGATCTTCCAGCTCGATCTCGACCATGTGGGAGAAAGAGTTATCTGCCTTCTTCCTTCTTGTTCTTCTCTTCTAATGCTTGGGAGGTGCTTCAGCATTTTCATAGATGTCCCCTTGTGCCCTCTGTTTTGAACTATATTCATCACGAGCATAAGGGTTAATGACTGAAGATATGGGGATGGTTTACCTCTGACAAGGTATGTAGGAAGTCTGAACCATCCTCGGGGTAGGGGTCCTCCATATTTTTTAACGAAGCATGAGATTTTTCAACAAGTCAATCATGTGGGACCCTTCACAACATTTCCTTTAAATACAAATTCACCTCGCGAAGTCCAACTCTCACTTCTTTCAGATATTTATTCAAAATGTACTCAGCATTTTTACGGTTGTGCCTCGGTAGGCTTTTCAGCACATCCACAACAACCTGATCTGAAGTGTGAGGCTCGTCCTGCCCCGGGCCTTGTTTTTCTTGGGACCTCGCTTGATGTGTCACGGTGCAACTTCAAACTCACCCGCTGTTCTTCTTTCACACCTTGCTTGAGTAGAGTCAGATATCTCTGCAAAAGTGCATCATATTTCTTGATTTTTTCATAAGAAGTCAAACCGGGTTCGTTTAATATCGCTCTCATGTCTGCATCCAAATTCTCCTCCGCCGTCTGTCTGATGGACGTGTCTGGCTGGGTCAGACACTTGAATTGATGAGGGGAAATGAGAAGCATCTTCTGCAATGTTCTGAAAGACATTATCTTCTGATTATCCCACCCACTAGTTCACCGATCAAGGGAGAAAGTGCCGTTAAGATGGGGAGAATAAAACCACCTCCTTGACTTTTGAGAGCTACCTGTTTACGTTTTATACCGGTTCTTTTATCAGCCAACAGTCTGATGAGTTTTCTCTGCTTCTTCAATTGTCGGTGTTGAGAGGGTGAAAGTTTAATGTTACCTTTTAAAATATTCAGAGCAATCTCACACAGATCCTGAAGAAAGTCGGGAGAGCAGTGTGCAAGAATATCTTTACGTTTCTGAGGAGTAGCTTGGTACAGAGCTCTGAATAAGGGAACGTTCCTTTTTATACGCGCAGACATTATGACTTACTTTGTTCTGGGTACATACACTGCAGGCCACTGGTGACGAAGTATGCCCGTTCTCAGTCTGAAATGTTCTGGGCAGGTGGGTGTAAAATCGATGATTAAATATCCATGAGCGTCTCTTGACGCATCTTCAAAACATTCCAGGAAGAGACCCTTTTGAGATGGAAACATTTGTCGGGCCAGTATATTCAGCTGCAGTTTATCTCTCGGATTTTTAAACAACACCATATAATTAGCGTTCAGGCTGATGATGCGACTGAACTTTCCCTGATGAAAAACATTCTGAGTCAACATCATAACGCTCATATTACGATGGTGACGAAACTGGGTAAAGATCTTCATCACGTTTTCATCATCTGAGGCTTGAGCAATTACATCATCTAATATGATCAGGTGATTCTGATCAGGAGGAAACAGGTTTTCATCTTCAAAAGAACGAGGCATTCCTTCCACAAAGGTAATATTTTCATTCATCTTCTGTAATTCAGCATACATGGGTTGAAAAGAAGTGTAAATCCATACAATATTTTCAGGAACAACATCCATGACATGACTACAATTTTGCAAAATACTTTTTACAAAGAAAGTTTTCCCGAAGCCGCTGGGTCCTACAATCAAACATGAAAAAGGCGTTCTAAATCTAGGATCAAAATCAATCTACTGTAAATCCATTTTTTATTTTATTTTATTTTATTTTTATTTTTTTCTCTCTTCTTCTTAAGCTCTAATAACCAAAAGGCAGAGTTTTCCCGTCAGAAAAAAGACGTCTCTTATCATAGACCAATCAAAACTTTTTAAGAAATGTTGCGTTTGTCAAGCGGAATCTCTTTTTATCCCTCCTGATGGTGTGCTGTGGAATTTCAATGACACCTTCTCTGGACCCCGCTAAATAACTCTCAACCAGCCCTTTGATGCTGTCAAAATGTACCCTCTCGCTGCATTCGTGCATCTGAGAGATGCCCTTGAGAAGCATCACTACCTTTTTATGGTTTTTGGTTTGGTATGCATAACTCTTGGGTCCTGTCGATGCAAACTCCAAATTAGAACCCCATCTAATTCGTCCGTTAAATCACCCAGATAATTTCCCAGCTCCAAAAGGAGTTTCACCACTTTTTGTCACATAAATCAAACTGTCCGTGTCAATATAAATCAGTCTGTCCTGCAATTGCTCCATGCTGCTGAGAAGTTTTAATAGTGCATAAGCGGTTGTAAATGCTGCAACGAAAACATTGTTTGCCTTGTTTGGAGCAGAGATGACTCGTCTGCTGTAGTTCCACTGCACTACACACATTTCAGGGTTGAAAAAATGAAAGTAGTTAACCCTGTATTTACTCGAGAACATAAAGTTGAAAAATTCATCAGGGTTAGTGATGACTGTTGTCTGAGACAGATCACTTCTTTGTGCAAATTTCCCCCAGAAACTGTTTAAACACAGTTTTGCCACCTGCTTTTGACAGGGTTGACCTCGATTTTATCAGGGTCTAATTGGATACTCTGAGTTTGTAGTCTGCTACATACTTTGATTTGCTCTTCTGATCCACCGCTTCAGACGGGTATCCTGACGCCTCCTGCTTTTGTTTGAGAAAAGTGTTAATTTAACCTTTGAAGATTGTGTCACTGCTCTTTTCAAAATGCCACACCTCTGTGATTTTAGCAAGGCGATAACCACACTGCAACGCTTTACAAAACGCTACACTCAGCCATACACCTGTCAGAGCTCTGTCCTCATCACTATGCGCGCAGGGGCCTGTTTGATTATTTATTTCAGGGCATGTGCGGCAGAGAGTAAACAAAAGTTTACCCGCAGAAGTTCTGTAAGGTAAAACGGGGAAAAAGAGACCTCGTGGGGGGTACACCACGGCTCTGATCATACCAAAGTAGCTGCTGGGGTCATCAAAATCTTTGTAAATGATGGTAGGGTGCCCGAGGGGAAAGACGCAGTTAGCATTTACATAAGGGTACAGAGATGTGTAATCCACATAGTGTACAGTTTCACGTGGCCCCTCTGTGTATCTCAACCACATAGCGCAGGTGCATCCACCATACAGAGCATCTCGGGGTGATAACGGTTCAGGTGCGTTAACTTTCTCAAGAAAGCTGATCACCCCCGGGTGGGTTTTTTTCATTTCAGTCCACTCATGCTCCCAGATGACCTCGAGACGAATGCCGTGCACAGTTTGGAGCACCTTGCTTCTCTCTACAGTGGCTGCGTAAAACTGTTCAAACGCTACCCCTCTCAAAGGACACTTTTCATGAGGTGAATAACACAATTTACAGCCGTGGAAAAAACAGCCGTAAAATTCAAACACAACTTTGACACCGTTAATCTCTGCAAACCTATCGACTGAATATGGGCCAATTTTCTTTTCCCCTTTGTTTAACGCATGTTCAATGTCTATTTTTCTGCTGTCTGCAATCCGCCCGAGCCATTGAATAGACACGCTGGAGAAGTTTTGCTGCCACATTTATAGTTCAGAGGTGAGGGGATGGCCAAGGTTTTAGGAGGAAGGAAATTGGTTACAAAAACCTTCATGCACGCTGATGCTATCGTGATGCATTTAAACGGGTCCACACTTGTCTCCTTAAAGAACTCGTCTCTGAATTTTAAGCAGCCTTGAGAAAGAATTTCAACGTCATTTTTACAATAACGAATAGCTTCTTTCTTAAAGTCAAAGACCCCTTTGCTCGCTTCTCTGTACCAGCTGTTAAAAGCCTGTTGTTCTTGAAGACTCATGCGTTCCACTGCGTAGCGATGGAGCAGGATATGACCCCACGTACTGGAGGCGCTCTTCGGAGGAGAAGAGGTGGGGAAAAAAACCCTTGCTTTGATCGGTAAAAACTAATGCTTTTCGGCATGGCACTCAACTTCATACAAAGAAAGGAAAGACTATCAATGTATTTTAACCTGTAATCAGGGTCGGTTAAACAGAGAACTTTACTTCCTAGCATGATGAGATGAAGTTTAATACCTAACCGCACCATAGCTGTGAGAATAAGGTAACTGTCATAACCGCGAGCAATGTGTGCTATTAAGCAGAAACCTCTGTACATCGGCCTTCTGAAGTGGAGAACAAATTTTTGGCGCAGTCTAACCCATAAGCGTGCCATTCATCATCTTTCAACGTTTTAGCACAGACCAGAAAGGGTGTGTGCACGCCGCTCTCATTGATGAAGCATTCCAAAATCATAAAAAATCAGTTTATCATCTAACTGATTAATGGGTTGCATGTCTGAATGTAGCACTGATGCTGATCGCATGTAACGTCTAAGCCGGGAAGAATATTCTCACCGCAAATACAGCATTTTACATGACACGTGTGGCTTACCCAGTTTTACTGATTGGAATAACGTATATTCTTTTGCACACCCTGCACGTTTTACCAACTCACAGTCACTCATAGGCCTGTCAGAATTAGATCTGTTACGGAGTTCATTGTGTCTAGCAAAACATAAAGAATTGCGACAGATTCTGTAACAACCTGCACAGGCGACAGGTTCGTTAATTTCATGCACACATTGATATGAATGACAGACTGGACAATACCCTTCACAATGGTGTGTGTGTGCATTTTCATAGCTGCTGTAACAGTATGCACAGATATATCTGGAACCTATAAACCTTTGAGATGTTTTTTATTCCATAGTAGTGACCTTGAAATACAGCAAAAACAGAGGGTTTGAACGATCAGGAACCAGTTTCAAATTTACACAGAGCTGTAGAGCCTGTGGTTCTGTAAAACACTACAATTTTTCTCTTCAGAATGTTTTCAAATTTACCAATATCACTAAAAGTAACAGCTGTTTGCTCATTGAGGCCTACCTGGTGCTGCCACATCCTCCCCAGCTCTAAAGCCTGACTATCAGTAAGCTCAGGGTCAGAGACGTGTGCGAGGCAGATGGCAAAGCATAACTGATTACAGGTATTATCTACAACATACAGGTGACGCAATTTCTTATTAATCAGTTCACCATCTAATGTTCCTGTTGCCTTACATTTTGAACCACCTTCTGGGTCATTTACTACCTGTAGAACAAATTCAGAGTTATTGTCTACAAGCACATCAGCATTTGATTGTACTAAGTCGTCCAAAAATTCCTCGAAAGCAGGCGGGATCATATTACCATCATCGGTAACAGTAAATGTGACGTGACGATTGAGATTTTCACCCACTAATTCCAGCTGCACAACGTCGTTACGTCTGGTTAATGATCTTGCAACATCGGCTAATTTAATGACAACACGAATGATGTTTGTATAGAATGCTGCAAGATCTGGAACGTTACCAGGACAGTGGGGTGGGATGGTTAAAGGTCTCTTTATTTCAATGGTATTAAAACGTTCACATTCAACAACCGCTGGAGGATCTGCCTCAATCTGATCAGAGCTGACCGCTACCTCCTGATTGACATTATCCCCATGCTACGCCGCACTGTGTGATGTTGAAAGGTTTTGTAAGTTAATCTGATCCGGTTTGATGACTGCCAGGTGGAGACGGTGGTCTATTTAAATCCTCAAGAGCCTGTTCTAGTAAGTTTAAATTTTGGTCAGGTGGAGACGGTCTATTTAAATCCTCAAGAGCCTGTTCTAGTAAGTTTAAAAAGTCACCGTGGTTGCTAACAAGAGATGCTTCATCCTCCCCCTCCTCGTCTAAAACATGTGCAGCTATTGGGATTTCATTAAGCTCAGCTACTAAATCCCTTATATCATCCAGGGCAAGTCTGATTCTGTTATCGATTTATATGAGCATAAGAAAAAAATCAAACAAAAAAAAAACAAGCAAACAAACAAAGTAAAAAAAAAAACAAAACACAGTGATCAGTTCAGTTTAAAATCACCTTGATGTCACCGAACTGCTTCTGTATCAGAACCTGACATGCGGTCAAAGCGCCAAGGATGAAGCTTTATTTCGACGTCCGTGGCGCTTGCGAGGCTTTCTGCGCTGCTGTGGCAGTTCTGACCGAATCTGCCTTATCATCAACGTACCTCTGCAAAGAGAATGGACAGCAACAAAATATAATATAATATATTGAAATAAGCACATTAAAGTTGAAAAAAAAGGGAATTCAAATTAAATTCAGTAGGTAAGAATTAACGTACCGTTCATTAAACCTCTCACTAGGGTTGCCCTGGTATGCAGATCAGAGAGCTGCTGCCTTATTCCTGTGAAACAAAATAAAATAAAAGTTACCTTACGCTGTGCAGCACAGCGCTCATAAATACCCTAGTAATAGTTTTAAAATAGCGAGTTTTTTAAGGAAAGTGATCCCCAATAACTTTAATACTTGTAGGCTTATAACGAATTTTGAAATACTTTTACTTACTTGGAGGGTGGTTCTGTGAGTTAATAGCTCCAGATTTTCGCTTCTTGTTGCACTGGACTGATGCACTTTGTGTGAACGCTGTCTTGATTTTTGTTTCTTTGAAAAGTGGAACATCTGGTGGGCGGCTTCAGGGCCGCATCTTTGGTGAATCTGTAAACAGATTTTATATGATATTATTTTAATTGAACTATTGCTTGCTTAAAAAAAAAAAAAAAAAAAAAAAATATATATATATTATATATATTATACTATATATATATATATATATATATATATATATAATATATATATATAGGATATTTTGTTATTTTATTTATTTTTTACTCACCTTCCGTTCCACAGCTGATGGTTGCCATTGTTTTATTTCAAGTTCGTTATTATTTTTGCTTGATCAAAGCTGCTTCTTCTTCTTCTGCTTTTTTCTTCTGCTTTTTCTTCTTCTTTCAGAGATACGTCCTCCGTTAAATCTGTAAGCAGGTTTTGTATCTGAGGGTTAAACAATTCTCTAATATTTCACATTCAACCGCAAAGAAAACAAATAGTTTTTTTGGAACTTACTCTCTCCTCCCGGAGCAGTTGGTAGTTTATCCGGTGTGCTTTCAGGGGAAATTCATGATAATTTTGCGAGGTGTATTTTAACGCTTCAGATTCTGTTCTTCTTTGATAGAAGAAAGTCCAGATGTAATCGGAGCTTCTTTTTTAGTGATAAGCCGTCTTCTCAACTTTGATTTTCGGGGGGGGATTTGATTCCAGCCACTGACCTCTCCAACGTGATCATTCGGGTTTACGTCTCTCATTAAATCTATGAGTAGATTTGTTCAGTGTTAGCTGATTTATTTGTTAACGATAAAATGTTGGTGCATTTAACAATAAGTACCATATTCGCTCTGTGTTAAGAGGAAATCATCGAAATCATCATCATAAGTGGTGGGTTCTAGAAAAAGAAACAAAATATATATATAAATTAAACAATATTAGAGAACATTCACATGCAATTAATGATTTCTTAAAGATGAATACTTACTTCTGAAGATGGCATTGTACTTCTGAGAATCGTTAGAAGCAGATGCAGCAATTTCTTAGTTTCCTGAAATATGTACCGACATTGTTTTTCTGTACTGGTATTTTCAATGCAACAAGTTTATAATAGAGTTCTACTAGTATTTTTCAGTGTAACAAGTTTAAACCTTTTAGCGGGGCATGACTTGACACTGTTGAGGTTGTAGAAAACACTGATGTCTCTCCTCTTGGGGGTACTCTGAAAGCAACGTGTTTTTTATTGCCAACGCCCCGAAATGCTCAAGACGTCCAATTACCAAATTACATATTCATTTTTTTAACTTATTTATGTGGACTGCCCCTAGATATCGAAAGGATTGCACTTAAGGTGGATAACTTACTTCTGACATGGGAAGCTGCCTGTATAAATACTCCCTTAATCCCAAGACAACAATTTAATTTTAGAAGCATGTGTTACCAGTGAGAAACCAGTGACCTTTGACATGCAGCAGGCCACTTTGACATAGACCAGGCCCTCACCTGTTCATGAACCTCTGTCTTGACACTTTGGATGCGTAGGGTGAGCTTAAATCAATTTAAACACTTTATTTCCTGTGACACACACACACGCTCACACACGCACCCCCACACACCCTTACCCACACACACGCACACACACCCCCACCCACCCTTACCCACACACACACACACACACACACACACACACACACACACACACTCTTGTTTTGCTATATGTAGTGAGGACCATGTGTTGACTCCCATTGACTTCCATTGATTTTCAGTCATTTTCAACCCTTTCTATGCCCTAACCCTGACAATAACCCTAAACCTAACCATTACCAGTGCATGCCTAACCCTAACCTTAACCTAAACTCAATTCACACCTTAGTCCTAAACCTAACCGTTAGCAAAATAGGTCGTGAGGACCAGCAAAATGTCCTCACTTTGGTACAAATGGTCCTCAATTTGATGGTGAAATCGGGAAAATGGTTCTCACTGTGATGCCAAGACAGGAACACAAACACACACACACCCACACACACACACTCAGTGTGGAGACTGAATCAGAAGAATGAGGTTGGTAGTTGGAGAATAACTTTTGCTCTAAGTTGAAAAAAAAATTAAAAAATGTTTTAGCAAAGTTAAAGGTAACTAAAATTATAATTCCTTCCCCAAAATGTAGTCTCTCATTATTTCAAACAAACACATCTTCCCTAGAGTCAGTTTATAACTTGGAAACAGTATACTGAGGGTTTGGAAGGTTTCTTTTAAAGTTTATAACTTGGAAACAGGGTTAGGGTTAGGATTTGTAAAGTTTTCTTTTAATAACATATTTTGTCTTACCTCTTTTCTCCTGCTTTTGCCCCACCACTCTTTACAAGTCCACCAAGTGGTTGGAACAGATTGTCAGTCAGTCAGTCAGTCAGTCAGTTGATGCAGAAGTGAAGGTCTGCTCATTCTATCGTTGTAGGGAAGCACAATCTGTATTTACTTTTAGATCTTTCTATTTTGAACTGATTTAAACTGGCTCATATATTCAGCAAATAGGTCCTGCCGGAAAAGCAAAATGAACTTATAATTCTGTCAGGTTACACAGTTCATTTTATTAGGATTTCATGTGACAGGCCAGCATTAAGTTCAGTATACCTTTAAAGTATAAAGGCTGCATGTATTTTTTAGATGTATTAATGCCTGGAAAACATACAATTCAATAATAACACCCTTAAACACACCCCCTCTATTTTAATTGGTGCTGATGCCTTACAGTTTCTGATAATACCATATTTGTCTGGTTTTATTCATATCATACACACCCCCCTGTGTTTTAATTGGTTCATTTAAGGCCTTCCCCATTACACCCTTAAACACACCCCTGTATTATAATTGGTTCATTTAAGGTATCGCCCCTCATGACGACATCCAATCAGCATGCATGGTTACGCCCCTCGGCTACACCCTGTTGACCCATGACCTCCCCGCCCACATGACCCCATGACCCCTCTCCAGTTCACAAGTTCAAAGTTTGATAAAAGGGTGCTTTCTTATCTCTGGCAACATATTGTGTAGTCATCCTTATCGGCCCCTTTCTTCTGGGGGCTTTGGCGATTTGCCAAATGTCACCGCATGATCACAAACACGGCTACTGAGAGCTACTGTGCTCCTTCTTAACGTTTACCTCTGAACTGGTCCATCTGCTGGCAGTGACCATCTCGCTTCATCTGTCCTTCTTTCTTCCAAAACATTTTCTTCCTCCTCTGTCCCGTTCAGCTCGAAGGTAATTTTAAATATTTGAATGTCTATGTTTATGTTACGTTTTGCTCATTTTACCTTTACACTGTTGTACTGTATGCAGACCATTAAAATTAGTGAACTTTTTTCAGAGTATTTATTCTTGCTTTGTCGCATCATAATTCACATACTAGAAACAGTGATGTTAACAGTGGAAGTCTGCTAACATATTGTACCAATGCTCAAAAAGATTTTGTAAAAATGATTGCCATCTTGTGAATAAGTTCCAGCTTGCAGTTAGACAGTCTTCACTGCTTTGCTATTCAGAGTATCTGGAATAAATTATAGTAAATTCTCAGTGTTTTTCTTTATGGAAAACACCACTGCAAATTGGCAGACCTGCTACTCAAACAGTTAGCGCTGCATTTACACAACCTTTCATTAATAACTCACACTTGTATTTTTAATGGCAAATTAAGCTTTTTATCCAGCTGTGGCCAATAACCAAATATGCAGTGTTAATATGCAGATCATATAATATTTCACTACACTCAAATAAAGATTAAAAATGGCTACAAAGAAATTTGCTACTGATTATAAAGTAATTAAGAAATTTTCAGCTCTGCTTCCACTGAATCTAACAGCAATGAAAAAATAAAAAAAGACTGAGTGTTATAACTTTCTGACAAATATTGTTTTTATTAATTTATTTAGAACACACCACAGATACTGAATTTCTTCTGCACCAGTCATTCATGTGTCAGTACACTGTCCTCTCATTCGTTTTATAGTAATAGTTCTATTCGTTTATCCCTCATGTTTTAGTTCCTGTCAGTCAGTTATATTCTGTTATTTACTGCGTTATTCCTAGGATCCCCGTCAGCCTAGCTCCTGTTCAGCTCTTGTAAGTTCCGCATATCTTGTTTACTGCGTCCTGAACTCCTGGCAGAGTATTCTGCGCTGTTCAAGCCTTTCAAATAAATTATGGATCAAAACCAAAGAAGTATGTCTCTTTGCTGGCAAGCAGACATAACTCTTCAAACTAGATCCACGAGTGTCATACGATCATATGTAACAGGGTTTGGTAATGATTTGCTGTTCGAGTAGCCGGCATTCATTCATATAAAGGGTGTAATGAGACAAGCTTGACTTCACTTTTCTTCTGAGGCCTCCAGAAGCAGCCCTAATTGAAGCGGATTCCCCCACGGCCTGGAAGGCTGGGACCACATCGCACGCCTTCCGACGTTCTTCTTTTGTTAGCTCCAACCGCTAACGGCTAAGAACACGTGCTCGCCCACTTTGAGTCAGCTCAAGATCATTTACCCAGAAAGGTTGTTAGTTTCCAATATAGGAAATAATATTTCTCTAAATATTATTTTACTAAACGTGATAACTAATTAAACACCATTAATACCCATTTATCCAAAAGGTTTGGTTCCTATTCAAAATAATGTTTCCTTAAATATTATTTTATTATTTCCTTAATAATATTTCTTTAAATATTATTTTATTATTTCCATAATCATATTCCTTTTAAATATTATTTTAATAAATAAAGGCAGCTAATGAGACACCATTAGTCATCATTAGTCAACCAGAAGGTTGGTTTTATTCAGCAAAACACTCTTTAAAATGTTATTTTATTAAAATAATGTTTTATCTGATCTTGCATTGTGAATGGTTGTTTGAAGGTATACCCATTATTGGCTAAATTAGTTCCAGACTAGCTTAACTTCATTTCCAGATTCTTTATCTATAATCCTTGGTTCTCAAACATAAACATTGCATGGTAATGTTGCATCACTCTTTCGGTTATGGTTTTCAACAATCTTTTATTCACTTGTTTATATTGTACATAGCCCATTAGTCTTCCTTATTCTTTCATTTAGCTTCGTAGTTTAGTTGGGTTGTTTTTGCATAGTAAAGAGTTTGTTAATTGAAATATGTTTGACTTTGAGTTGACTTATTTTTGTTAATAAATTCTTGTATTTTAAGAAATTGTGTGAATTCATTCCATGTGTGTTTTGCTGTTCAATAATGCCAGAGCTTGGTTCATCCCTTTCAATTTTGTCCTAACACCACCGCCTTATTTGGCTGGTATTCACAGGACAACCCTTAACAGACCGAAATATTATTTAATAAAACATTAAAGTGTTAATATTAAATAATATATTCATATTCATAATCACAACATTTGACCTCCCTGGGTGGGCATTATTTTGAACAGCTTGCACTGTACATATATAGAATGAATAAACCCCAACTGCACATTATTGATGCACTGGGTGATGAACTCCAATAATATCTCCATGCTAGTAACAATCAACTCCGCTACATAGGCACAGTTTTAGATGTTTTGACTCAGTGTGGTGTCTTCTGACTTGGTCAGAAGACACCAGACCATGTCATTGTGCTTCCTGTGCACAATGGCATGATAAATATGTGTCCTTATCCAGCCTTGTTTGTCAGGGTTCCAATTGTTGAAAAGCTTCTTAATTATTGCTCTAACTGTAGATATGAGAAAGTTTAGGCAAGTAGTTATCCCCTTGTAGCCTTTTCCTGACTTACGAAGATCATCTGCTTCACTTAAATGACAGTTGGTGAAAAATAGCCTCTTTTTTACCTCATTTTTATATCATAGAGACATAGGAAAATATGTTTTACACACTTTCAATTTAGACAACAAAGAAATAAATTACATCAGCTACATTTATTATAAATGAATGTTTAGGCCCTGATGATTTGTTTTTTATTTTGTTCTTGATTGCCCTTAGGTGTAAATGGGTGTGTGCATGGTTGTTTGTCCTGTGTGTTGCCCTGCGATGGACTGGTGACCTGTCCAGGATGTACAATGGAAATAGGCACCAGCTCCCCTGCGACCCAGTATGGAAGAATTGGGTATAGAAGATGGATGAATGGAATTTTTTTCTTCCATTGTGTTCTTTATTTCCACAGGTTTAATGCTTAAACTGCTTCATTTTCTACTGTTAAATGAACAGTTGCTGTTTTTGTCATTATTCAGGTCATCAAACTAATTTTCTTATGTCAGAGATAGACAACCCAAATAAATCCAAAATAGAGTTTTCAAAGGATGATTTCATTCTTCAAGGGAAATTTTAATTGTTAAATCATAAATTTACTTTTAATTAAAAGCACTTTTTTGAAAGTTGAATTTAGTTACACTAGCCACACGCCGGCTCAATTACTGCTAGTGCTGCAGAATTAGAGTCTCTAGAGGCAAAAACAATCTTTTGAAAACTCCAGCAATATTAAGTGAAAACGATTGTCAACATATGCACAAAACTTGGAACCGGAGGGAACTTCCCAAGGTCTGGCCAAAAAACCCAAATTATGTAAAGATCACATCATTGTCTAATTCAGGAGGTAACATAACAACCAAAAACTACATTAAAATCACTTCAAAGCTCACTTGCCTTAATTAAGGTCATTATTTGTGATTCAGTAAGATAATGGTTAGACAAAAATTGCATCCCTGGAAGAGTCCCATGTCTAAAACCATTGCTGACCAAAAATAACTTATCAGTTTATTAATTTATCAGAAAAAAATCTTAAGACTTTTAGAAAAATTAAAAACTCCTGAATTAAATCAGATGCTGTGGCAGGACTTCAAGCAGTCCGCACCTGCTCAAGAACCTTCCAACTTAGCAAAAAATAAATCAATTCTGCAACAACGATTGAGACAAAATTCCTTTACAGCATTGTAGAAGACTTATTGTATCACATGACAGATGTTGCTGCCAAGAATGGCACAACCAGCTATTACCTTTTGGGGACAATTTCCTCGTTAGGAATGGTCAGATAGGTTTGGATAGGTTTGCCTTTTCATAATCCTTTGAAAACTACCTATTTTATTTACCTCTATTGTCTTTGTCAGTTAATAAAATTTATATGATCTGAGACATTTAATAGTAATCAAAAATGCAAAAGAAGACAAATGCTTTTTCACATCCATATGTCTGCTAGTTTTAGGAGTAATACAATGGAAAGCTAATAGTATGTCTTTTTTGAAAAAAGCTTCTCAGCCAACATAAACTGCTGAGCTCTATTTGCTGGGTTAAGCAGTGGCTACAGACTCAGAAGGTGACAGATTAACATTCTGAATTAACATTATAAGCTCAGTGATTATCAAATTGCATACCCTGAAACCATATGCCCACTTCTATCTTACCTAAAGCCATTTTGTTAGAGCTACCATCCCTTACCATCAGGTTTAACATCTCACAGTTTTATCTCTGCTTGTAACGACTTAAAAACGAATTCCCAATGCAAGCAGGTTTTCTATGTCCTTTAGTAAAATTTATATTTTTTCCTATTTTTCTGCCTTTAACTGCTGTTTGCTCTAAAAAGAAATAAATCATTATACTGAGGCTGATAAGTTCCTGGCTCATGTCTTTCTTCCCTCTGTTCCATGTAAATCAGTAAAAAGCTAGCTATTTACGAGCAGTTTACAGTTGGAATGTGTTTGTCACATCCCTAAAAGGACTATTTGCTTTCTGGTATGTTTTTGCTTCCTCTAACTGTCTGTTAGCTAACACTAACTGTTCATTTGATTGCTGGCTGTAGTTGAAGTTTGCAGTTTCTGTTTATTTATATAGAGTAAATTCACAACCAGCGTCCACTTAGAATGCTCTACAGAAAATACTACATTGGGGTATTCAAATCCAGTTGCATACAATCAAATGTTATTCAATTATAATTATATATTGTAAATATCCAGTATGCTAATACATACTAATACTTGTGCGCATATGAACATTGGCAGTAAAATGGTTTAAATGCCAAGAGTTGGTTTCATGTATCTTTTGTAACGTAGGTGTTGTGTGTATACTGTGCTTATTGCCATGGCATTCACTGACTGGATTAAAAGCCTGTTGCAGCATTGTGTTCTGTTTGCTTCATCATGACTCACAGTCAATGTTTTCCACCATCATTATGACCCTCTAATCAGATGTTACTTGGAAAAAAACCTCCAGTGACCTTTTTGGTTGTATAACCAAGCGTCTACTGACTGCAGCCACTGACTTGCATATACACAGATTACCTGTGATCTGCCTATTCGTTTATGCTTTGTATCTGTTATTTTATTTTTCATAAAAGAAATAACCATATGATGATTGCATTAAGAAGACATAGCAGTGTGAATGTGGCCATTGTGGTTAAATACAGTTAAGATCAGAAATTTACATGCATTCATAATGGACATGATGTCACGTTAAGTTTGGGCTTTATGGGCTGATTTATTTTACTAGAGTGGAATGATTGTATAGCATACGACTAATAGTTTTGTTTTATTTACTGTCGATTTCATTTAATACACACAGAGCTGAATTAGACATAAATTTTCAAATGTATGTATAACATTTGGAAAAAAATCTCCCTTAGCAACTTAGACCTTGACCACACACGTTCTGCAGATGTTTTTAAGCTTCGAACATAATTCTGACAGGATGCTCAATTAAACTGGGTGGTATACTAGCATGAACACAGCTTTTAAGCATAGTCTACAAATTTCCAATATGACAGAAATTTTGGATGGCTATTGCAGAAGCATATTGTTAGACTGCTTTATTTATGCCATGAACAGTTTTGAAGTTTGGCATCATTGTCCAGTTTGAACACCCACCTATGTCTCAGTTTCAGCCATCAAGCTGTTGATTTGAGGTGAACTTAAAGAACCTTTGTTTAAGGGCTAACTTTGTGTTAGGAAATTGAATAATTTAAAATAACTTCAATTGTTCTTGATTTTAAATATCATTGAAATTGTTTGTTATATAAACACTTGATTCTGGGAAAAGGTTTTTTAATTTTTTTTTTATTGAAATTAAAAACACCACATTGAAATGGCATTCATGCCCATCCTTTGATGAATGTAAACTTATGACCAGACCACTGTGGCAAAATATTACAACATGTCTTTTTAGAACTAACCTCTTTTTCCAGAGAAAGCTCTCCAAAAATCTAAGATCAACTGAAAGGAATGTGATTAGGGGGGAATTATAACGCCCCCTCCTTCAACCTAGCAAACAACAGTCTACTTTACAACAGTGCTTGTAAATGCTGGGAGTCGGGTCACAACCCATCATAGGTCTAGACAGGCTCAATAGTCTTTTAGATGAACGAGGTCCCACTGAGCTACTTTCTGAGACAATGATAGAGCCCGACAGAGACACAAAGTCACACTGAGCTGGCAAGGCTTATGGAGATAAGGTGCGCTTTATTCAGCAACTTCAACATGATCGAGCCAAAATTCTCGACATCACTCATTTTGTCTCTGCCTGTGCCAGACAGTGCATTGACTGCCTAAAGGGTCCAACTAAGGAATTGTTTTCTTTTTTTTTTTTTTTCTTTACCGTGTCCTGTCCGGCAGAGAAGCACTCAGAATTGTTGTCTGAGTGCCAAGATAAAGCCCAACAGATTTACTTTCACAAGTGGAGCATTACAGCAAACGCTTTAAAGCTCTGCTTGATGTTCATAAAAAGAAACTTAATAGAAACTGCTTTGGGATTATTTCAATTGTTACGGACACGGAGACAGAAATGGAAAGCAAAAAAAAAGAAGCACGACAGAGAGAAAGGGGAACAAAAGGAAAAGGGGAGAGAAGGAGAATAGAATGGAGGAAATAAAGAAGGCAAAGGAGCACAGGAACCCCAGGAGAACCACCGCAGGGACTACCGTTACCCCCCCAGAGAGGAGCAAGGTGGGATTCCCAGGGGAACCACCCAGCAGCCACAGTGCAGAAGCCCCAGGGAGCTGCAACGACGAGCCCACAGGCCCCGCCGGCAGCCGTCTACGCCTGAGCAGATCCAGCCATGGACCCAGAGACCTGAGACCCCGGGACATATCACTCCCCAAGCAGAGGCCTGACCGAGCCCAGGGGTCAAGGCCCCGGCAAGCAGCCACTAGGAGTGAGCCAGCATACACCAAAGCACCCAGCCCCGGATACCGAGAACCACAAGTAAACCGGCGGGCAGAGATACCAACCACCAGCAGGTAGTGTGGCGGGGAGGGAATCGGCCCCACATTCAATGGGGGCCTAAACTGATCCAGGAGAGAGAGCAGCCCAAGACCCTACCTGACACAAAAAACAGGCACACGCAATTACAATCACACATTCCCACCCTCATGCGTACACATAAAAACACTCACACCCACGCACCCAACGTAAAGCGGACAACAATGGACGTCGTACACTCACTCACACTCCCCATACATACTTTATACTCCCAGGTCCAGGTGCCGATACCCCATAGGGACAACCAGCCCCCGGACCCAGGAGGTGGGTTCCCTCCGGGGTTGGAGACAGGCAGACCGCCCCAGCAACTGAACCTGGTCTGGGATCTGGGATAGCCCGGGCTAACCTGAGCGACCCCAGCCCGGACCCTGACCCCTCCGCCCCGACCCCAGTCCCCAACCACACCCATCCTCATTCGGGGAGGGGGCCATGTACAAAAGAGGGGCCTACATGGTCCAAACAAGCCCGCCAACCAGAGCCGCCACAGAATAAAATAGTCCCAACCGCCAATGAGTTCCGATCCCAACCCCATGAGCCCTCCACCCCCAATGAACCCAACATGAATCTCCACACTGTGCCATCCCCAACCAGGACACAGATATCGAACACATGCCCCCGAACCAAAACGGCATGAATCCCCCCCCCACAGCACATGTGCACACTCCCACAAGAGAGCTTCATCCCCGAAAGGCCGACGAAGCAACACCCACACAGCCCAAGCTCCACACACAGCCCCGCTCCAAGCACCCCTGGCGCGTCCCACCCCCACCACACAACGCATCACGACAGCAAGGCAAGGGGCCTGCGCAATGCCAGCACAACAGCCAGCAGAGCAGCACACCGCCAAGCCCACCCAACCATTTGGCCACCGTCAGCAGCCGCAGCCCATCAGTCCGTGAGAGGGAAACATGCATCAGCTGGGTAACCGGGCCGTGCAGGCCAACTGCTCCAGGCCAAGCACATCTCATCAGCCGCGACAGTGCGGGCACAAGAAATGCTCCACCGCACCACCCACCTGACCACCAAACGTAGCCCTGCGCCCGGCCAGGGGCAAGAGCCACAGAAGGAAGCATTGGAGGAAGGCCACCACAGCACGCCAAGGACCGGGCACCCCGCCAACCTCACACCCAAACCCCGGAGGAGCCCCAGGATGCCGGACACCCACCCTCCCGCATGGCACACCCCACCGCACCAAGCAAGCTGGCCAGCCCCTCCATCAAAGCGAAGCCACATCTCACTCAACACTGCACACAGGCCGTGGTGTTGATGCGTGTTGTTCTAGTGTGCATTTAAAAAGAAAAATGGGTGGGTAAGAGGGTCTGCCACGCCCCCCCCACCCCACCCAGAACCCTAAAGGAATTCTTACAAACAACTTTGCATCCTGAGAGATTAAGGCTGTTTATCCCTCAAAATTGATCTCAGTGACACATTTGTTGAATTATATATATATATATTTATATTTTTTTCGCTGTTTCTTTAATCTGTTTTTGGTTTACCGTTTTTACTGGCAGGAAGCTTATGATATTTTTGCATTCACTCTCTCTGTCAAACATTGTCAGCATAATGCCTGAAATGCTGAATGTAAATGCAGAGGGGAGACTTTTCGCTTGACACCATTGTTTCTCCTTTGTAGTGATTTGGACAGCCTTCTTACATTTCTCAAATTTAATTTGTGTTTTGCCTGCATATCTCATCAGAGCAGTATACTGTGGACATGTATACTAGGAGCTCATTATGTGCGATTGTCTTTTTTCAGCTGATTTTCAGAAATGCTTTCATTTTGCACAGAAAAAACTAGCAGACTGATTGTTTTTCATGACACTGATAGTGACAATATTTTTCTTGTTCTCTGTTTTTTTGTGTTTCAGGATTTGAAGAAGGTGCTGTCTTTTCCCCCGTACCCAGGGGAGTTTTTGCACCCAGTCGTGTATGCCTGCACGGCGGTCATGTTGCTCTGCCTCTTCGCCTCCATCATTACATACATAGTGCACCACAGGTAAGAGGAAATCTTATGAACTGGATAACATGCCTGCTGCATTCAATCCTCTTCAGCCTGATATGCTGTAATTTAAATTCATAGCCATTAACTCCACCTCAGCATTTGGACAAGCAGGCAGACGGTTACATAATCTCCTAATTACTCACCTTTTTTTTTCACACTTTTGGTTGTTTTTGGCTCCTCTGCCTCAGATCCTGTGCTCACTGGGGTGTGAGTCAGATGCTTTAGGCTGCTGTTAAGCCCTACAATCTGTCTAAGAGGATATAAAACATATACACATTTGTGTCTACATAAGTACATGTGTTGTAGTCCATCATAGGATAAACACATGCCTCCAATAGATTTGTTAGGATGGGGTGTCCATTTCTTGGAATTTTTCAGTGTAGCATCTGCATGTATTTTAGGTTTATAAAGCAGGAGTTTGCTCAACTAGTATATTGTTTAAGCATAACAATAAGTCATCTTTCTTATTGCTTACTTTATATACAGTGTTTGTGATATAAAAAATGGCAATTTTTATTTCACAGTTAATGTGATATATGTCCTGTATTCTTACTCGTACTCGTACTCATGCTCATCGTCTTCCGCTTCATCCGGGATCGGTTCGCAGGGGCAGCAGACTTAGTAGAGACACCCAGACTTCCTCTCCCTAGACACCTCCTCCAGCTCCTCCGGGGGGAGCCCAGGGCATTCCCAGGCCAGCCGAGAGACATAGGCCCTCCAGCATGTCCTAGGCCTTCCCCTGGGCCTCCTCCCGGTGGGACGTGCCTGGAACACCTCCCAAGGGAGGCGTACAGGAGGCATCTGGTATAGATGCCCGAACCGCCGCAACTGGCTCCTCTCGATGTGGAGGAGCAGCGGCTCTACTCCAAGCCCCTCCTAGATGGCCTCACCCATCTCTAAAGGAGTGCCCGGCGACCCCATGGAGGAAGCTCATTCCAGCCGCTTGTATCTGGGATCTCTTTCTTTTGGTCTTGACCCAAAGTTTATGCCATAGGTGAGGGTAGGAAAGTAGACCGACCGGTAAATTGAGAGCTTCGCTTTTTGGCTCAGCTCTCTCTTCACCATAACAGGCTGGTAGTGTCCCCATTACTGCGGCAGCCGCACTGATCCGTCTGTCGATCTCCCGCTCCATTCTGCCCTCATTCACTCGTGAATAAGACCCCCAGATACTTGAACTCCTCGACTTGAGGCAGGAACTCCCCTCCAACCTGAAGAAGACAAGCCACCCTTTTCCGGTCGAGAACCATGGCCTTGGACTTGGAGGAGGTGATCTTCATCCCAGCTGCATAACACTCGGCTGTGAACCACCCCAGTGCATGCTGTAGGTCTTGGCTACAGACCATGTCATCTGCAAAAAGAAGAGACGAAATCCACTGGTCCCCAAACCAAAGCCCCTCCGGCCCTTGGCTGTGCCTTGAAATCCTGTCCATAACAGTTATGAACCGGACCGGTGACAAAGGGCAGCCCTGCCGGAGTCCAACATGCACCGGGAACAGGTCAGACTTAGTGCTGGCAATGCTAACAAAACTCCTGCTACACTTGTACAGAGAGCCGATGGCCCCTAAAAAAGGGCCCCTGAGTCCATACTCCTGAAGCACCAACCCACAGGGCACCACAAGGGACACAGTCGAATGCCTTCTTCTGGTCCACAAAACATATGTGAACCGGTTTGGCAAACTCCCATGAGCCCTCGATTGCCCTGAAGAGGGTGTAGAGCTGGTCGAGTGTTGCATGGCCGGGACGAAAACCATACTGCTGCTCCTGAAGCCGAGGTTCGATTATCTGTCGGACTCTCCTCTCCAATACCCTGCCAGAGGCCTTACCAGGGAGACTGAGGAGTGTAATCCCCCTATAGTTGGAACACACCCTCAGGTCACCCTTCTTATGAAGGGGGACCGCCACCCCAGTCTGCCAGTTCAGAGGCACTGTCCCCAACCGCCAAGCAATGTTAAAGAGGCATGACAGCCCCACAACATCCAGCGACTTGAGCTACTTAGGGCGGATCTCATCCACCCCCGAAGCACTGCCACCGCAGAGCTTTTTAACCACCTCGGTGACTTCAGCCTGGGTGAAGAAAGAGTCCAACCCTGAGGCCCCAGCCTCTGCTTCCACCAGAGAATGCGAGACAGCAGGATTGAGGAGATCCTCGAAGTACTCCTTCCACTGCCCGAAAATGTCCCCAGTCGAGGTCAGCAGCTCCCCACCCCCCCCACTGTAAACAGTGTTGGCGAAGCACTGCTTCCCCCTCCTGACAGCTCAGCCCCTCTCTTCACCCGAGTGTCCAAAACATGCGGCCGAAGGTCTGCAGAGACGACAACAAATTCAATCATCGATCTCCTGCCTAGGGTGTCCTGGTGCCAAGTGCACTGATGAACACCCTTATGCTTGGACATGGTGTTCATTATGGACAATCCGTGACTAGCGCAGATGTCCAATAATGAAACACCACTCGGATTCAGATCGGGGAGGCCATTCCTTCCAATCACGCCTCTCCAGGTGTCACTGTTGTTTCGCACGTGGGCGTTAAAGTCCCAAAGCAGAATAACGGAGTCCTAAGGAGTGGCACTACGCAGCACCTCCGACAGGGACGCAAAGAAGGCCGGGTACTCCGCACTACCATTTGGCCCATAGGCCGAACGACAGTCAGAGACCTGTCCCCAACTCAAAGGGATGCAACCCTCTCATCCACTGGGGTAAACCCCAACATGAGACAGCTGAGCTGGGGGGCAACAAGCAAACCCACCCCAGTTTGCCGCTTCTCCCCATGGGCCACTCCATAGTAGAAGAGAGTCCAGCCTCTCTCAAGGAGCTGAGTTCCAGAGCCCATGCTGTGTGTGGAGGTGAGCCTGACTATTTCTAGTCGATATCTCTCGACCTCCCGCACAAGCTCAGGTTCCTTCCCCCCCAGCGAGGTGACATTCCATGTCCCTAGAGCCAGCCTAAGCATCCGGAGATCGGGCCGTCGAGGTCTCCACCTTCGTCCGCTGCCCGATCCTCTTTGCACCGTTCCCTCATGGTTCCCCCCTGCAGGTGGTGGGCCCACAGGGGGATGGTCTTGCGTCTCTCGTTTGGGCTTGGCCCGGCTGGGTCCCGCGAGGAGCAACCCCGCCACCAGATGCTTTCTGACTTGTCCTGACCTGGCTCCAGGGTGGGACCTGGGCTCCGCCGTCCCGGGCGACGTCATGTGCCTCGATTGTGTGGTCCTCATGAAGGCGTATTGAACCGCTCATTGTCTGACCCGTCACCCAGAGCCTGTTTGCCATGGGAGACCCTATCAGGGGCGTTCGACCCCCAGACGACATAGTCTTTAGGATCATTTGGGCACTCAAACCCCTCTACCACGTTAAGATGGCGGTTTAAGGAGGGAGTCCTGTATTCTTATTGAACTAAAAACACATATGTGTTAGTAGAGGAGATTTAAAAAAAAAAAACAAAGGAAGTCTGCAAGAATCTGCTTGCATTTCACATTCAATCGACAGTTTCTTGACTCTAAGGGTTTTTCTTTTACAAAATGAAAAAGTAAAAGAAAAAGCTTTAAAGATTCCGGATTACACTTGGCTGTATGATCCTGTTTTAGGGAAAGATTCATGTCTTAAATTGTTCAAACTCATTTCTGGGTGCTTTCATCTTCAGTCATTAAAGTTTCCCACTTGAATATTTACTAACATTTACATTTGCATTAAACATAGCTCTTTATCTAGTTTGTAATATTTTAGTGTTACATCACCTAAGCATATCTGCAACACATCTGATTTTTGAACAGCAAAGTAAAATACTGCACAGCCAGTTTGATACTGGCAATGTTTCTTCAAAAATTGCCTTATTTGTGTACATTAATTATTCTGGCTTGTAGGTATTGTGCTTACATCAAAACAAGTATCTTGAATACTGCTCAAATCACAACCATCTTGGTGCTTTTTGCAAAAAGCACATTAATTCCAGTCTGAGCTACAGGTACAAAAAGTACATATTTTTAAGTGTGATGGCAGATTTTGTGTTTTGCACACAGAGTTAGAGGGGGTTTCTTTCAACATTGCTCACATCAATGGACTCTTCCACCTCCTCTACACCTACCACTAGGCTCTCCCTAACACTAAAACACATCTCTGTTTAGTAACACTTCAGTATCAATTCAACAGACTGACAGGATCCAAGCTGTGAAGCACTCGGACCGGGTGTTAAATGGGCAGAATGCAAGACAGTCCAGTTATAGACACAGCATGGGGTGGGTGCACATGTATAAATATCTTTACCCAGAATCTGGTGTGTAGATAATTCCTTCTCCAACAACAAGATATTCCAGGACAGAAGTTGTGATTATTGGTTAATGTATGATGTATGAGCAAAGGAAAATTCACAGCCGTGGGTACTATTTCCTAATACTTAAATCAGACAGCTGCAGTCAGACAAATTTTCCTGCACTTTGCAGTTTGCCTGTGAACATGTTCCGTGACTTTACAGTGACTTTTTGTTATAATGTTACCTGTTCTAATAAGTGATAAAGCTATGGTAAATTGTTTCTTTATATAAAAAAAAGAAAAATAAAACTAATTGATATTTTATCTATTATAATAAATCTGAAGGGTAAATATTTTTCTTAATCATTGAATGAAAATAAGATTCATATTGTAAAAAATATATACATTTTGAGAATCAGAATATTGAAACCTCAATTTGAATTGAATGCTTAGATTTTAAAGAGCTACCTGTAGAATTAAGACATATTAGTAATCACACTAATCTATTTTAATGATAAGATAAATAAATATATCAAGCAACTCAACGTTTAAAATATTTTCTGATATGTCATTTTAACATAAAATTTTAACACAGATGTTTCAGAGGAAATGGAGGAATGAACTCCAAGTGAGGCACCCTTGGTCTGTTAGCTTGGCCACCACTGAACCGTCTTTATAAATCTGATAAGAAGACCGCTGATAAGAGACCCAACATACGTTTTCGCTCCTGATTAGAAACCCCAAAAGAATTTTTGCATTTACTTTCTGCCAATGTCTGTGGATGTCACATAGGTTGACACCAGAAAACTTCAACTAAATGTTTTTACATTCTTTAAGGCAGTAAGATGTTTTAAAATCTGATCATTTCCACTTTCTCATATCATCTCTTTCAGCCACAGCAACCTCCTGGCAAAGTTCACTGATGCAGGTGTCTCTACAGAAACAGCCTTCATTACATTTATCTGCCTGAGGGTTTTTATCTTTGTCAAATATGTTGCATAAAAACATTTAAATGTAATTTAATTAATTTAGCATGTTGTCCAGCCTTTGGTAACTCATAGCACAAATTTACTGTGAAATCAGGACTCAATTTTGTTAACAATGCGACAATAAGTGTTTTAACTTCTGCAGCTTCTAAGTTGATTGCTGCTACCTGCAAATTATTTAAAGTTATCAGTACAGGTGTTGCCAAGCTACAGTAACCCAATGCATTCGTTGTAATCTATTTGACCATATGCATCTCCATGTGGTACATTTTAACCTTTGATAATTTGAAATACTTAAGTAGCTTAACAGCGTGATGCTGCTACCCCTGTGCTTTATGACACAGACAGTGTTTTGCATGTAGTCAAAAGTAACATTTTGGCTTCATCACAACCAGTCACCTTTAATATGTTTGTTGTTTCCCTTACCTGTTTTGTGGTAAGGTGTAAAAGGGTTTTTTTATGACTTGCTTTCAGCAATTCAACAATATCTTTCATAAATACCAGATCTGTCGAGTGCATGACTAACACTTGTGCTTTCTCTCGGTCCTGTCTGCTGTGTTTCTTGGTCTTCATAATGCTGTCTTTTCACTAATGTACACAACAGCTGGCCTGATACTGAGATTAAATCACACACAACTTGATTTCATTCACCAGTTATGACTTTTAAAGGCAGTTGGTTTCACTAGATTTATTTAGGAGTAGAAGAGAAAAAGATGAGAAATGAAAAGGCACACCACATTTTTTTTTCAGATTTTTATTTTGATTACCAATGTATTTTTAATTCTGACACATCAGGAATATTTTCAGCTGTAGAGCAGAGTATTAGGGCCATTGTAGATCAAAAATAATAATAATAACGGGGCCACGGCGGAGTACATTTCCGCCGAAGATTCGCCATGAATGCCTCAAGGGGGATCTGGAATACTTGTGAAGAAATAGGAAAAAGTTGCAACATGGCTGCATTGGGAGATGCTGCCCTGAAACAGGAAGAGCCCGGATCTACCACTTACACTTATAAAAAACAAAATGCCTATCTCCTGTATTTATCTCCTATACACTCCCTTGTAGTGTTACTTCGTATTCTGTATTGTTTTTTATTTTCTTTTATTGTTATTCTTTTCTCATTTAGTAGGATTAGACACATTTAGTTAAACACAGCAGATTTAGTTTCCTTCATTATGTCTTCTAGTCACAGAGCCTTATTTTCACTTTTGTCCCTTTTTCTGTTGTAATAAATTTGCATTAGACTGTAACGACTTCCATTGCAGCTTGTAACCAGGCTTGCACCCTTTGCTTTCTGAGACATCAGCAGCACGTTTGGCTTGGCTAAACCTATTGTCTAATGTGTTATATTACAGTGGCTTTATTGTGCCTTGCATTTGTCGGAGTGGTTGATTTTGAGGTGAGAAAGCAGTTGCCGAGTCGGGGCTGTTTTAACCCCCCCAAACCTTCTGAGAGATGAAGATATGAAGGGTTGCCAGGTTAATGTACTTGACCCAATGAAAGCCCGCAGCAGAACCAATGAAAACCTCTTCCAGGGAGGCCAGCAGCTATCCTGATTTATGGCCCCTTTGCTGGATGGACCTAGAACTCAGTGGAGGGCCGGAAAACAGCAGCTTTAATTCTTCCTCCCCTTTGCACAAATCAGTAAAGCCCAGCCCCAGACACGCCTCAAGGCTCAAACACTGAGTCGCTGCTTCATCTACAGTTGGGTCACGTGCGGCCGGGGATCTAGTCCTCCATTTTGGGAAGAGAAGATTTCCATAGCAGGGTTATATAATTTCAAACAGGGACAGTGAGTGAATGTACAAAAATATGAGGATGGTAATTAAAAGATTAGATGGTCCGGTAACTCTCACAGCCCAACAAATATGTTGGAAATGTCTGACCTATTTCGTCTGTCTTCTAACAACTGGATGGAAAGCAATAATGTGTATTGAGTGCCCAGCTCAGGGCTGCATGGACCATGTTTGGTCACATACTTCACAAAGTACATTTGCATTCAGGACTCATATGCAGTCTGTAAAAGTGTGAAAAAGTCTGGAATTGTACTTAAGTATGTTTCAGGGAAGGATTAATATGGATAAATATGGTCTTCCTTCCTTCCATCCTTCCTTCCTTACTTCATCTGTCATTCTTTGTTTCTTTCCTTCTCTCATGCCTCATTGCCTCAGCTATGATCCGTCATTGCCTTCCTTCCTGGTATTCTGCTTTCTTCTTCGTGCCCTTTCTTCTTTTCTTGTGTTCCTTCTTTTTTCTGGTTGCACCCTTACTCTGTCAAGTACAGTTTTGTGCCTTTCCTTAATTATCCCGTCCCTTCCTTTGTTCTTTTCTTCCTTTCTCTTTTACTTGTGTGCTATCTTGTTTTCTTCCTCCATTCTCTTCTTCTTTCTTTCCTTGTTTCCGTCTTCTGTCCTCCCTCCTTTCCTTCTTGCTAAATTATTTTCTCTGTATTTGTTGCAGGGTTGACATTTAAAGCCTGCTTACTGTACTGTAAGCAGACCTTAAATTTAATGAGTTCAGTTTTACATAATTTTTTTATTGCTCATGCATTGACCAGATAGCTTTTTTTCATTAGTTTTGTTGTACTTGTTGAAATGACAATAAAGGATATTCTGATACTGTAGCAATATCTCCCGTAAATTCATATTGAACTATGATTTTTATATTTTAAACTGTCAGTAAACTTCAGTGAACTTTGTAAACTTGAAAATTGTGTTGGAACCATGTAAATGGTGAAAACCTCACTTTATTCAGCCCCATCTGAATATAATTGTCTAGTTCATTACAAAGCCCAAAGTGATTGTTGCATATACAGGTTTATTTGCTATGTAGTGTACATTTTGGTGAGTAAGTTGTGTCAGAATGTCGCATGCTTAGTGATACAGTGATACTGGAGGATGAGTATGTATATTACTCATGCCTGAAATATTATGTGGTGAAACAAATTAAATTGATCATCTCCTGTTTTATTTTTCATAAGGGAACCATCTGATTCACTGAAGTGTTCACACTCAGAGCCTTTCTTTTTCATTCTTTCATTTTGCATTCAAAGAAGTGCTTAAAGAGCTTCTGTATAAACATCAGTCTTCTGAATGTTCAGTCAGAGTAAGCTTAAAAGCAGCAAGGCTCTGTCACTAAATGGAACAGATGGGTTTATTCTTGGTTTTCAGCTTTTTCTTTAGATCTCATGAATCATGCATCTTTTAAACAAAATATACAATATAAAAATGCTAATGGTCAGTAAATAATCCAAGAAATAAAATTTTTAACCTTTGAGTATTCTTCAAAATCTGTATTACTGACTTAACTTCAGCTATATACTATTTAATTGTAATAAAAGTTATTGACTTTATTTAAAACAGAAAGGCAACAATAATTCTTAATGCTGCTGCCATAGAGCTGATGACATTATACAGAGAATGCTGCCAACAGGAATCCCAAAAATTAGGACCAGAGTTTGTCTTCAGAAGTAATTATATAACGGACAAACAAAGGATAGAACATTTCAGTGTACTGCATATATATTACAATAATCTACGGTAGCCTGTAATTAGTTTATTCACCAACAAAATACCCCATCTGTAAGGCTGGTATGCCAGTCACTGCTCTGGTTTTATTATGTCAGATGAAGTCACAGTCGGGGACTCGCTGCAGTAGTGTCTAATACTGATGCCTACAAAATGTCCTTTCCTGGTTATTCATCCAGTGGAATATTTCTCCATCAAAATTTCAAGACTGACCTTAGTTGCTTTGGACTCTTGCAGCAAAACACCCTAATCCAGCCCAATCCTGCACAATGATTTATTATCATTTTTACGTTCTTGTTTTATTCTTGTTCATCATTTAAAAATCAACATCAGTCATACTATAAACATTGTGGTTTACTGGATACTTCAATTTGTTTAGACACATTCATCAGCTAAGTTAAAAAAATGCTCAGGGAGCCGTAAAGCTTGTCTGTCAGTTTTAAGAAGTGTGCTGAAATTTATATTCAGGCAAATACAACAAACCTTAGCAGATTTTAGGATGAGACTAACCCTAAAATATGGGTGGTCTATAGATTTGATAAATCAGAGTGACCTGACTTCAAGTGCCTCAAACACAAAAAAAATAATTTGAATAAAAAAGAGGAAATTTCTGGGAGTTTCTTGATATTCCATGCAGAAACTTGTGCATGTGGGCAGGGCGTGAAGGCAGATATAGGCTTCAGATAATAGGATCAGTACCACAACAAACTGTTGCTACTGTCCCTCCATAAATGAGAAAATCCATTAACATTCGAGGCTATTTAAAACATAAAGAACAAGTAAACATGTGGGAGTACGGAATGGATCAGAGCTGTATGAGTCAGTCTGCAGCCCACATGAAGAAGTTTTGCTCCTATCCACACCTGTTTGCACTCCTTAGTCCTAGTGAGCAGCAAGACTGGGTTTTCCTGTAGGGCAGTTTAAGACACCCTGCTTGATAAAACACTGATGGGATGTCTATCTTCTAAACAAATTTTTGAGTAAAGTCTATGGGAAATACATCAGTGGTTAGCTGCACCTGCTAACTTTTTGTTTTATACTTTTCTGTCTGGCAGCGCTGTCCGCATCAGTAGGAAGGGATGGCATATGCTTCTCAACTTCTGTTTCCACACAGCGCTGACCTTCGCTGTTTTTGCCGGTGGCATCAATCGAATCAAATACCCCATCATCTGTCAAGCAGTAAGTGCATTCTGTTTTCTTTTGCCTCCACTCTCAAAGCTTTTCAGAAAAAAAAGTATTGTGAATGTGTATCCAAGTGTCAAGAACCAGGTCAACCAGCCCATGAACCCAAAGCAACCTTTGTATTATGCTTTCATGCTTCACCTGTGTGTATGGTCTAGACATTCCTTTAGTAAGATAGTGGCACAATGACCAGTAATAATTCATGCTTTTGCCCCACAGAAATATACACAGTTCCTGTGGCTTTTGTCTGGTTGTGTGACCACATTAGAGAAAAATATCCTGTAGTGTTTTATTTTAATATTTTCAAAGGGATCCTGTCACACTTTTTAAATCACTCCTCTAAATGACCTCTGAAAAATAAAAGGTACACTATTCACATGTTCACATGTGGTTTCTGGATTTAAGATGCTTTTATTTTGTTGGTTCAGTTCTAAATTGGATTCTACAGGTGCATCTCATTGAATTAGAATATAATTAAAATAAAAAAATCTGTGAAACTCACAAATAGATTTCTTAAACAGAATGATACATTTCAAGTGTTCATTTGTGCTAATTTTGATTATGATAGCTTACAGCTATTAAAACCCCAGAATTCAGTTTCTTAGTAGCTTAGAATATTAAATAAGACCAATAACAAAGGATTTTATTACAGAATAATTACTTATGTTCATGTTATCGTCTACACACAATCATGAAGAGGACAGCTGACCTGACAGCTGTTCAGCAGACTGTCACACCCTCCACATTGAGGATAAGCCATAAAAGAAGCTGGATGTTTATAAAATGCTGTATCCAAGCATTTCACTGGAAAGTTGAGTGGAAGGACAAAGGTGCACCGCCAGCAGAGATAAGTCTGAGTCAGTTCTTCAAGAGCTATTAAAGATTTCCTGGAAAAGGGCTTCAACTCTCACAATCCTTGTGTTAAGCCAATGTGAACCAGAGAAAACAGAATAATACAGAGAGAACTGTATTACTTGGGGGAAGGAGAAAAAGTTCAATGGTTCTTTTTTGTATTTTGTTTGGGGAGATTAAGGTCCCAGAGTCTGGCAGAAGACTAGAGAGGCACATGATCATTATAATAATATTTATTTGAGGTTTATTTTGAGGTTTCCACTGTCAATGATGATTTTAATGAGTCATCTGCTGGTGTTGTAGATGGTGCAGCACCTTAACACCTCAGCAGGGCCACAGTTGGATCATCTCCATCCCAGGCCGCATTGATATAGTAATTCTGACGAAAGGAACCTCTTCCAAGTATTGAGTGGACTTCCTGTACTTTTCAAGAGTGTTTTATTGGTCTTAAGTAATATTCAAATTTGTTTAAAAAGTAGATTTTTTATTTTTTTACATTAGCTGTAAGCGGAAATCATCAAAATTAACAGAAACAAATCTTTAAAATACAAAAATTCTTTGCGCAATAAATCTGTATGTCTTTTTTAGTTTAAATACTAAAATAATTACATTTTTAGATAATGTTTGCTTGGTATTACTTGAAGTCCGTTTACTTGAGCCAGTTTTGTACCTTTTATTTTCTTTAAATATAAAGAGAGAAAGCAATAAAGACAAAGTGCTCACTCTGGCTCGCCACCTTTTTTTTACTAACTTGTTCTTGACACTTCATCCACTTCCTTTGATGTAAGTGGTGCTCGATGCCTACATTGGATGTACTGTCACTGTGATCATATTTTTGGTTCTCTTCTCTCTGCAGCCCACAGAGTTGAATGAGTGAAATAGATGGAGCAACACGGAGAATTTAGTTGTCAGTACAGATTTGGAAACAGGACATCCTTTTTTGCCTGCTAGCAATTTGCTATTTTTAGTTATTCATAAAGATGAAATGGATGTGAAAGATGAAGGAATTCCATAAAATATATCAAATTCTGTGCTTAAAATAAAGAACGCACTTAACATTAAAATGGAAAAACATATTCAGAATATTGTAAATTCCTTTTTAACAAGAAACACAAACAAAAAAAAATATTTAAAATACCTGATTCTCTTTTTTTATGTGGTCAGATTCCGTTTTATTGTTTGGGTTGTGAACTTGCTTTAGCAAAGTATCTTCCTCTTTCAGCTCTCTTTAGTTGGAGGGTCTTTAGTCTACCTTGCTACAAACAAAGACGTGCACACGTCCGTTTCAATTTTCCAGTCACAGTTTATGTTGCCTTTTGTCACTCCGTGTTTGTTTCTGTGGGCCTTGTTCACTCTCCGTGTTTTGAGGTGCAGCACATTTGGGACTCAGCTGTCTCGTCTGCCTTCACTGGCACTTAAGGTGTCCCCTCAGTCCACAGAGTAAATACTCTACTGTTTCCTAACGAAATGTACCTAGCTTCTCCTGCCTGTCTCAGCAGCTGTAATATGTTCCCTCGCTGGAGTAATTGTCACAGGATGGCTGATGTTTGACAAAAAATGTATCACCCGTCCATCTACCTGCCCCCTACCATTTATCATCACCCCACTAATTTCACGAAATGAAAATATGCTATTCCATTCTGCTGTGACAGGAAGTGAATACCTGACACCCAAACCACATTTTTTTGAATTGCAAGCTTAAACTAGTCAGCCATGACTTTCTGACCACTGGCAGGAAAAATGAGTAATGCTGGTCATATTGTTATGATGAGGACAACATGCAGTGTCCTGGCTGTTACAATGAGGTTACTTTAATGTTTTTTGGAAAACAAATCATACAAAATCATGACAACAGAACCGATTTACAACAGCAGCCTGTTACTCACAAAAGGATTGAAGTTGGCCAGAAAAAAACACATACAGTATAAAAATGTGACTTGGAAATTTCCTTTAACAAATGAGAATTTTTTTCCAACAATCTAAATGTCAGTGTTTACAGTGAAAGAGCAGTACTGATATCTGATGCTCCTTGTCTCTGTGTAATGTGATACTCTCAGCTGAGGCTCAAATGAAAGCTGTGTGGGACCTGAGCCCTGAACATCACACTGCTATAACAGTCAATAATAAATACACCACACAAAGCAAAGCAAAAACAACTCGTTCTGTCATTTTTGTCTGCAAACAATTAATTGGAATCACAAAGGGAACATGTTATGCGTTGAATTATTGTAAGTTGTATCAAATTTTGGAGACTTAAGCCAAAGATCTCCCTGTGCAAAGATCGTCAGAAGACCAAGATGTGTGGTTTCATTACAGCAACTTTCTAAAACCGACTTATTGCTCTGAAAAAAAAATCAAAAACTGAAAAAAAATCAGTTTGTGTCAAAAAAAAACAAAACCATGCATGCTAAACCTCCTTGGTGATTGAGGCGGCCTGAACGCAACAAAAATACTATGTGGTAATAATAAAATGTGTGAAGTTAAGTTTGTATCTGACGAGTTTTGTTTTATTTACATATAGAACATGTTTGTTACTTTATTATCTCAGTACTTAAAGGCAGTGTTGTGCCAGTTTATCCTTAACAAGAACAAGTTCTTAAACAAAAGCAAAAAGTCAGGCTGCAAAAAAGCTCTCAGTTTAATCTAATTGTTTTAAGGGTTGGAGCTGAAGTCTTCAGTTAATATCATTCCATATAAAATAAGCCGAAGGTGACATAGTCAAGTTAAAGCGAAGGCCTCAATTACCGATGTGGGTCCTCACACACTCATCTGACACTTGGTACAAATTTCGAGAGAAAATGTGGCTTTTTTCCATGAATTATCCAAAGTTTACCTCTAAAAAACACAATCAATCTTTAATTCACCCCCAAATGAAACGCCATTAAATGACGTCAAGGTAAGCTTCATTCCTATGACGTTCCCTACATGAAATATGGCGTTGTACAATTCAAAGTTCTCAAAAATGTGAGTTCCATATATGAGCGCGTTCATTTAAAAAGGTTAATGCACAACACTGCACATTGATATCTGATAGCTGATTTTTTTTCATTTCATCACAAAGAAATTCACAGAAGGGAGTTTTACACACCCAACATATAATTGGGTACAATTTTAGAATAAACTGTGAAAAAAACAGGGAAACAAATGGGAAAAAAAAAAAAAATCAAGATTTTTTATAAGGACATTTTTTTGCAATAGGTTGCTGTGTATTCTGTCTGTGTCTGGGTATCTGTATGTTTAACTTCAGTTGTTTTGCTGTCACAGTGTCTTTTTGGACTTTTTTAGTTTATTTTTTTTTATCACTTGATTCATGAAAAGTATTTAAGTTGATCAAGCTGAAGTTACAATTTCTTGTAAAGCTGAATGGTACAGACAAAAATTAAACCTGCTTAAGGTAGGTAAATATTGAGACAAGCTTAACTAAAGGGATTTGCTCATCACAAGTTGTTCCAGACCTTAGAAATTATCCAGAAATTTAATTTAGAGCTTCTAACGTAAGGTTTAAAAAAAAAATGGGTTGTAGGAATGGATAAAAAAGATGACAAAGACCCTTAAAATTAGAACCAGTAGATTTTTATATTTATTAGTCTGTTCATATGTCCATGGTAGAGCAAAGGACTGCAGAATCCGTATCAGAAATTGTTTTATCACTGTGTAAATAGATGAATGTCTTTTTAGTGTAACGCCCCTTCAGCGGGCCACTAAATGCACCCTCCTACAATTAAAACTTTCAGTCTGAGTAATCAGAGATGCTTTTAACTGCACTGGGGATATAAAAGAGAGTTTAATATATTGCTAATTATACTTTCATAATACTATAATCCAAGTGAGGTCAAGGCAAGACAAAGCAAGAAGATATCTTTGAATAGTCTCAGAAGGTCAAAATGAATGAAAGTGAAGGTTTTAGTCCTTTATAATTAACATTTTTTATCGATTGTTTTTTTGGAAAATATTCAGAATTAAACATTCATGGTATGAGCCATGGTTAACGCTGTTTTGAAATGTCTGAAAAGAAAAAAAATAGGGTTGTATGTCCTGATATTTTACAATTTTCTCTTTTCAATAGTGGGGCGACTGTGGCTCAGTGGGAAGAGTAGTCGTCTAAAAGTTGCGGGTTGTATTCCTGCTTTTTTCTGTAACACTACTTCTGTGCCCTACACTTCTGTGCCCTACACAAGGCACTAAACCCCAAATTGCCTGATCAGTGTATGAATGTGTGCATGTGTTGGATATATGTAGCTTCAGTGTAAAGCACTTTGGGTGGTCAGTATGTATAGAAAAGTGCTATATACACTTTTATATAGTACTTTTATAATATTCTTAATACATGAGAATATTAATGAAAAGTTATGAAAATAACTCAGTTCATTAGATGAAACAGAAATTATATATTATTAAACACAGACCACTGTTTTTAAGCCTTTATTTCTGTTAAATATGGTGGTTTTCGGCTTACAGGTAATGAAAACACGACATTTAAAATTAGAATATTACATCAGACCAAAAAAAACATTTTTTTTACAGAAATTTGGGCTTAATGAAAGGTTTATTGAAAACTTGCCTAAAGGTTGTTCTTAGTTTTAAAAGGTTCTTTTAATCTGACAAATGAGCCTCATCGGATTGCATATGCCAATTCATTGAATATGACTGTACATTTAGTTCATTTACTGATTGTGCTTTTCTCCACACAATAAGTCTGTGTTTTATTCACAGTGTTTAACTGAACTACAGTAATGCATCTGTCAAAACATTATTCTGAGGACACCGTCTGTCACACCGTTTAAACTCATCTGCATCTGCAGATGAGTGTGCTGCATCTGTGGTTCATTTTCTCACAACAGTAAAAGGAAAAAGTCACTTAAAGCAAATACTAAAAATGGTGCATTGAAAGGAAGTTAAACTACTGATATATAATTAGACTGCAGCTGTAGTCACACAGTCGTTCATTTGGATCCGACAAAGAAAAAAAAATGCTGCAGCTGAAGCAAATTATCCAGGCTATACATGCAAGAGGAGTGTTTGGAAAGAGTGATTATGTTTTTTAATGCGATCTGCAGACATCAGCAGATGATTGGTCCTGACAGGGGATGCATCTGTTCTGTGATTACCTTTAGGGATTATCAGACAGTAGCGCAACAGACCCTAACTCATCATCTGTATATTCTGTAGGGGTGCCTTCCCGACACGACGTGACATGACATGAAATTTCAGGCTTCTTTTGGTTTCCTCAAAGTGCATTTTAAAATTATTTATTCACAAGCAATAGAAAAGTGGATTATGCTTTACTCATTTCTTTTCACATTGAAGGTATTTAGGTTTTCCGGCTGTGCATTGTGATAATTAACAATAGAAATAGCCTTCACAGAAGTAACTTTCTAAACACAAAAGAAAATTTCCTTTTTTTTCTTAAACAAGAGCACATTGCGTTATATTTCTCTGCTGTAATGTTGCACAAAGCACAGTAGTGAATGGCATCAAGCTATTTTAAGGTAGATGAAGCATTTTGAGAATTAGCATAATTTTTTACAAGTAAGCACATTCAAAATGGCTGATAGTACAGTAATTATATGTTCATGACAAAATAGGCCTAATCGATGTGAGGAACATATTTTTATCTCGAGTTTCCAGGCTAGCTACTATTTGTGTTGTTAAACACCAAGACTGCAGTTGCAATAAAGGTGCAGGGTGATCAAACTCCATTGTTGACTTTTGTGTAAACAATTAAATGCAGTGCTGGCCTGATATAATGCAAATGAATGCATAATTAAGGCAGTTTTTTTAAATCTTGATCAAGATTCTTGATCAAGCGTAAAGGGAGTAAAATAGGGCAACATTAAGAGTGTGTCAGTCTAGGCTCCTTTTATTGATAATATCTATAAATGACTGCTTATTAGTAAATGAGAAACAGCTTCCTGTAAATTAGATGGCTAATAAAAGAGTATATGAGGTCATGATGTTTTCATTTTATCCGTCAAGCACTTTTTCTTATCTTGACATGTTTATTGAGATGCTCCAGGATGTTTTGGATTCAATGCTATTATCTGAATTTTAATATCTGCCAATATAGAAACCTGCCTATTCACATCACTTTTACTCAGACAGTTAGTGCTGTTTTGTCCAGGGGTTGTATCAGTGAATATGAGTAGATCCACACAGGGTCTGTCAGCTATATAGCTACACTTTTGTTACATACCTGTAATTGAATTTATAATTACAAGACTAAGTATTATACATGAAGCCCCAGAATGGCTGTTTAATGCATATACTCACATCATTGTCAAGTGCACAGCTGCCAGATCTGAATAAATACTGCTGCTAGATCCAGTGAAAAAGTGCAATTAAAAAAGCCCTTCTGCCATCATAAATTATTACTGATTCAGATCCAACATTGTCTGAGATTTATTTCAAACCATTATTATAAAAAAATATCTACAACATTTAACTTAGATGAAAAGCTTTACTTGCAGGACCTTGTCGTTTTAGAACAAGAACAACAGGAATCTATTATTATTATTTTATTATTTATTATTTTATTTATCACCACCATATTGGTCTGAGGGTTCAATGCTGCCCAGTCTGTGAGTGCCCCTAAGGGGTCAAATAACCTTTAGATAAAATTGGGTCAACTGCCTGGCCTATTATCCCCTTCAAGTGTAAATCAGAGTGAATCTAGGTAAGTGCAGAATATGAACATTTCTGGCTGTGTGAGGTATGTGAAACATTTCTAAGTTGCTCTACTCATCCTGGTTGCTGGATATGAAATAATGTATAACACAGTATTCAGTACATCAGCTTGAGATGATGTAATGCTATATCTTACAGCCTTATATCTTCAAATGCCAAAAACCATGGCAGTTTATATTCTTGAAAATATATATTTTTTAATAATTCTTTCACTGAAGTAATCAGCAGCATTAAAGTTGAGTGTTTTAATTGTCAAAAGGTAATTTATTGCAAAGTTTAGAGTTATGGTATGTTGTTTAAAGGGGATTTCAACTTAAGGGTTGATCCTCAATGTCTATAAGGCTTCGGTATCATGCTTCTCATACATTCATACAGTGTTAACATTATTGGCAATGCTGTTGCTCCAGGACATTTTAAGGGCTGGTGGTAGTTGTTTTTCTTTGTCTCAGTGCAATTACACATTTTTTTATGCCACTCCTTTATCCAATCAATGCTAACGGGATAACATTTACCAGGACACAGTTTAGTAAATTACAGGACTGCTTGAGGAGCTGTCAACTGCTTACAGAGCTCCAAGCAGTGCCTGCAGTGCCACCCATATGTGCACATGATCAAGGTTGCAATTGAGTGCTTGCTCTCCCTCCAAAAAACATTTTTAGGAGTTGTTGCTAAATTTTAGGCATGCACTCCCGACATTCCATCTGTTCTTTATCTACCTGTCTCTCCTGTCTTGAACTGTGGCACAGTTGCTATGCAGCATCCGATGTCTTTGGGGCCTCAAAGTTATCTCTAATCTCAGTTTCTCTTTCCTTCAAACAGTGCCTGCTTTAATATCAACTTGAACGCCACCTCAGCTGTCACACTGCATCACCTCAGTGGCTGTTTTTAGCAGTAGAGCAACATATCCTTGTTTTCACTTCTATACCTTTCCACACATCAGATAATCTACATTTGGACAGCATGTTTCAGGTGACTGCTCAGTGACTCAGAGTGATGGTAAATCATCAAACATTAATTAAGAAAGAAACTTAGCTCAGGATGTGACCTAGATCTGAGTTTACATTGAGCTGTCAGCTTTAAGAAGACATACATAAGGATTTCCTCATTAGCATGTCACTGTGAAATTAGGTGGGAAGGAAAGTGAGAAAAAGAAAGAAATGTAATGATTAGTTTCTTCTTCCTGTGGGTCCAATTTGAGTGCTCCTGGGCCTATTTTCCTCTTTCTGAAAGGCTTCTGGTGAACTGATTATTTATATATGAAAACAGGAAAAAACATTGATATAATGAACATGGTATAGACGACATGAACTTGGTAATTTAGCATTGTCAGCATATGGAAAAATTTGTGAAAGCATTCCTCTGTCAGTGTTATCTTTGCAGAATGTGCTATACTGCATGGACGTAAGAAGGTTTTACTTCAAACCGATAGTATGAATATCCTAGACTATATCAGGTACATTTCAAACACTGCCTTCCTTTTAACAAGAGGTGAAACATTCGCTGCTATGTGTCAGTGGTAATATAGAGAAGGGTAAGATACTTTTTTTCTATATTGACCTTTGTAAAGTAATAAAAAGGTCATGGAGCAGCTTTGTTCAAGGACACTTCCAGGGCTTTTTCCTACTTTTCTGATGATGACAAGTTGTAGAATAGCTAGTATGGTTGTTCAAAAAACTGTCTCCTTTAAGACAGACATAGTCTCTTGGCATGTCAAACTAACTGACACTTGTGACAGAAAAATCAAATGGTTTCTGTTTTTGAAGCTTTCACCCTTGGTTTGTTTCACAGCCCAGCCATTGCCCTGAATAGTTTTTAGTCTAGTGCCATTAAACATATAAACCAACAATAATATACTTCCAACCAGGTATACCTAAGTAAGACTTGTGTAGCACTTCATGTGCAGTATTGTTGAACTTTCTGGAATTTCATTTCATTGCATGTTTAATGATTTTTTAATGAGCTACAGAGAAATCTATAGATTTTTGCACATGTACAATGCCATTAGGCTATGAAATGAGCTCATTTTAAGTTGTTTTCATTTAATGACATCAGGGGCCAACCAGAGGATGTGTACAGCCCTTCCACCCTTTTTGGCCTTTTGGTAAAGACGGCATCAGGGGCCAAATAGAGGCTGTTTATGGCCCTCCACACTTATTGGCCTTCATGTAAAGATGAGTAAAAGCCTTAAAAATATTTATTTTATTGAGGTAACATAATCTTTCACTGAGAAATTTAGAAAAATTTAATTTGATTACATTTATTCTTTTGGGAGAATGGCGTTCGACTTATTTTGACGTAACAAATATTGCAAAATAAATTTAATTAAATATTTTTTACATACACCTAAAGGTCCATTTCTCTTTTCACGCTTTTCAGTATGGGGTGTGTTGATCATCTTAAGTCAGAAAATATTTTAAAGAAAATAGTTACTTGCCTAAACATGCCCATATCTCTGACAGAGCAATAATTTAAAAAGTTTAAAACAACTGAAACAAAAACTGGAACTGGAATAAACCAGGCTGGACCAGGACCCGAGTTTATCTTGCCACAACACATGGTGAGCAGGGTGATAAGGAAGGGAAAAAAGCTCTCTAAAGCTCACTGTTAGAGAACAGCAGGATACAATTACATCTTGGAATAATTCTCAATAACTCAGATTAGATCAGGGGTCTCCAAAGTGTGATGCACGGAGGATGTTGTGCAGCATGCGACCGCAATTCAAAAATGATACAAATTCACCCAAAATGTTGATACAGAAAGGCACTATTTTCTTTGACACATAAAAATCTTCTCTAAAATAGAAAATGCTAGATACAATACACAGTATTTTTCCTTCATAAACTTCTTTCTTTTTGAAATAAAAACAAAAAACAAAAAAACCTTGAACCGCCACCTTAACGTGGTGGAGGGGTTTGAGTGCTCGAATGATCCTAGAGGCTATGTTGTCTGGGGCTTAAATGCCCCTGGTAGGGTCTCCCATGGCTCTAGGTGATGTGTCAGACAAAAAACGGTTCAAGACACCCTCATGAGGACAATTACATCGAGGCACATGACGTCGCCCGGTACAGCGAAGCCCAGGCCTGGGGTCGGGACTCGTCGGAGAGCGCCTGGTGGCTGGGTTGCTCCTCGCCAGGCCAAGCCTGAACGAGAGACGCGAGGCCATCCCCCACTGGGCCCACCACCTGCAGGGAGAACCGTGAGGGACCAGTGCAAAGATGATTGGGCGGCAAACGAAGGTGGAGACCTCGGCAGCCCTATCCCCAGATACTTAGGCTGGCTCTAGGGACGTGGAATGTCACCTTGCTGGGGGCGAAGGAGGTCGAGAGATTTCGACTAGAAATAGTTGGGCTCACCTCCACGCACAGCTTGGGCTCTGGAACCCATCTCCTCTAGAGGGGCTGGACTCTCTTCTACTCTGGAGTGGCCCACTAGGAGAGGCGGCGGGCTGGGGTGGTTTTGCTTGTTGCCCCCCAGCTCAGCCATCTCGTGTTGGGGTTTACCCTAGTGGATGAGAGGGTCGCATCCCTGCGCCTTCGGTTTGGGGTCTCTGACAGTAGTTTCGGCCTACGAGCCGAGCGGTAGTGCGGAGCACCCAGCCTTCTTGGCATCCCTGTTGGGGGTGCTGGATAGTGCCCCTCCCGGGGACTCCATTCTTCTGCTAGGGGACTTCAACACCCATGTGGGAAAGGAGAGTGACACCTGGAGAGGCGTGATCGGGAGGAATGGCCTCCCCGATCTGAATCCGAGTGGTGTTTCGTTATTGGACTTCTGTGCTAGTCACGGATTGTCCATAATGAACACCATGTTCAAGCATACGTGTGTCCATCAGTGCACTTGGCACCAGGACACCCTAGGCAGGAGGTCGATGATCGACTTTGTTGTCGTGTCGTCAGAACTTCGGCTGCATGTTTTGGACACTCGATTGAAGAGAGGGGCTGAGCTGTCCACTGATCACCAGCTGGTGGTGAGTTGGATCTGCTGGAAGGGGAAAAAGACGGACAGACTTGGCAGGCCCAAGTGCATAGTCAGGGTCTGCTGGGAACGTCTGTCAGAATCCGAGTGGACCAGGTTCTCTGCATCTATTGTCGATGCTGATGCCCGTAGCTGCGGCCATAAGGTCTGCGGTGCCTGTCGTGGCAGCAATCCCTGAACCCGGTGGTGGACATCGGCAGTAAGGGATGCTGTCAAGCTGAAGAAGGAGTCCTATCGGCTGTGGTTGGCTTGCGGGACTCCTGAGGCAGCTGACGAGTACGGTGAGGCTAAGCGTGCCGTGGCCCGGGCTGTGGCAGAGGCAAAAACCCGGGCTTGGAGGAGTTCGGTGACGCCATGGAGAAGGACTACCGGTCGGCCTCGAAGCGATTCTGGCAAACCGTCCGGCGCCTCAGGAGGGGGAAGCAGTGCTTCGCCAACACTGTTTATAGTGGGGGTGGGAGGCTGCTGACCTCGACTGGGGCCATTATCGGACGGTGAGTACTTCAAGGATCTCCTCAATCCTGCCATCACGCATTCCCTGGTGGAAGCAGAGGCTAGGGACTCGGGGTTAGACTCTTTCATCACCAGACTGAAGTCACCGAGGTGGTTAAAAAGCTCCCCGGTGGCAGGGCTTCAGGGGTGGATGAAATCCGCCCTGAGTACCTCAAGTCTCTCGATGTTGTGGGGCTGTTATGGTTGACATGCCTCTTCAACATTGCGTAGCGGTCGGGGATAGTGACTCTGGACTGTCAGACCTTGGTGGTGACCTGAGGGTGTGTTCCAACTACAGGGGGGTCACAGTCCTCAGCCTCACTGGTAAAGCCTACGCCAGGGTATTGGAGAGGAGAGTCCGGCCAATAGTTGAACCTCGGCTTCAGGAGCACAGGTTTTTGTCCCGGCCGTGGAAAACTTGACCAGCTCTATGTCCTCTACAGGAAGGTTCATGGGAGTTTGCCCAACCGGTCCACATGTGTTTTGTGGACCTGGAGAACGCATTCGACTGTGTCCCTCCTGGTGCCCTGTGGGGGGTGCTCTTGGAGTATGGAATCGGGGACCCTTTATTCATCCGGTCTCTGTACAAGCGGAGCAGGAGTTTGGTCCGCATTGCCGGCACTAAGTCGGACCTGTTCCCGGTGCATGTTGGACTCCGGCAGGGCTGCCCTTTGTCACCGGTCCAGTTCACAACTTTTATGTACAGGATTTCAAGGTGCAGCCAAGGGCCAGAGGGGATCTGGTTTGGGGACCAGTGGATTACGTCTCTTCTTTTTGCAGGTGATGTGGTCCTGCTGGCCCCCTTTAGCCAAGACCTACAGCATGCGCTGGGGCGGTTCGCAGCCGAGTGTGAAGCGGGTGGGATGAAGATCAGCTCCTCCAAGGCCGAGGCCATGGTTCTTGCCCGGAAAAGGGTGGCTTCTCCTCTTCAGGTTGGAGGGGAGTTCCTGCCACAAGTGGAGGAGTTCAAGTATCTGGGGGTCTTGTTCACGAGTGAGTAAGGGTAGAATGGAGTGGGAGATCGACAGACGGATCAGTGCGGCTGCTGCCGTAACTTGGGGCGCTGTGCCGGTCCGTTGTTTTGAAGAGAGAGCTGAGCTGAAAAGCGAAGCTCTCGATTTTCCAGTCGGTCTACGTTCCTACCCTCACCTATGGCCATGAACTTTGGGTCATGACCGAAAGAACGAGATCCCGGATACAAGCGGCTGAAATGAGCTTCCTCTGTAGGGTGGCTGGGCACTCCCTCAGAGATAGGGTGAGGAGCTCAGCCATCCGGGAGGGGCTCGGAGTAGAGCTGCTGCTCCTCCACATCGAGAAGAGCCAGATGAGGTGGCTTGGGCATCTATACCGGATGCCTCATGGACGCCTTCCTCAGGAGGTGTTCCAGGCACGTCCTACCGGGAGGAGGCCCAGGGGACGTCCCAGGACACGCTGGACGGACTATGTCTCTCAGCTGGCCTGGGAACGCCTTGGGCTCCCCCCGGAGGAGCTGGGGGAGGTGTCTGGGGAGAGGGACGTCTGGGTGTCTCTGCTGAGTCTACTGCCCCTGCGACCTGGTCCCGGATAAAGCGGAAGACGACTAGTACGAGTAACTCTGTTTCATTGCCTCTTGGTAGTAAATAGGACCACACACATTCAGTGACTTTTATTGGACTTGTAGCCATCCATTCATCAAAATTGGCTAAATACAGTGTGCACATACTGTGCTTTAGAAGAAGACTAATCATGAGCTTTTTGGCACCACGTTGGTGAGTCTGGCATAAAGTATAGATATGTGCATTGGCACCTGATGCCCACTGTTATGGTGGAGGATCTGTGATACTAACCTTGTTAGAGTGCATGGCATCCTGAACTGAAATCAGGAGGATTTAAAATCTGGTGGAATCTGCTAGAAATCTGAAAATGGGTCATCATCAAGTCTTTCAGCAGGGCAATAATCCAAAACATATGATTAAACATAAACAGAACAAGTTCACCAGAAACCGCTGGGTTAGCTGAAGTGAAGAGAGCATAAAAGAGGACGCAGGACTGTCCCTAAGGCACATGATGGTCTAGTGATAGATGATGTTGCCAGGGTAACTTGTAGGAGGTCAAGGTAGACTAATTCTAAATATACACTTAAGATGGGCATAGATGGAAGGCATACCTTCTCTCATGGGCCGTTTGCTTCAGCCTGCTTATGACTCCAACAAACAAGCAGCCTGAAGGCAGGATCTAGGCTATCATCAAGTTGGGATATGGTAGGAAGACCATGTTTAAGGAGGGCAGAGTATAATATATTGCTCAACTGTATATGCAAATCATTAAATATTGATTTATAAACAAGAAATAAATATTTCTTAAAATGATATAAATGGTATAAAAGTGTCTTCTGAAAACTGTAAGTAGGTTCGGGAGTTGGTCTCGAGTCTATCTTTAACCTGTAACGGAATAACTAAGTCATCTACCATCCCACAGCAGTACACCACCTCCACTTTGCGGCTGTTTAAGTCCAAGTGGCACTCTGTAGCTGTTATTTGTCCAGGCATGCGTCCAGTCATCTGGTTCATCAAGAGTCAATCTCATCTTTGTAGTCCATAAAACCTTTGAAAAGTCTGTCTTCAGATATTTCTTGTTCAAATCTTAACATTTGACTTATGTGTATTGTTCAGTGGTTGTCAGGTTTCAGTCTCTAAGGACAAAACACCTTGTACTTCTGGGTACTCCAGGTAGGTTACAGTTCTGGAATATGACTAGAAGAATGGGCTTTTTGTAGCTTCACGTTTGATTCTTTTAAAATATTTGACAGCTAATTTACATATTCTTTCTCAACATGTTTCTTGGCAACAAACATTTAATGGTTTGTGAACACACCCTGATGCACCACTTTCACGCCCATTTCAACAGTACTGCATCCCTCATGAAGTCCTTTTAGAATGTTAGTCTCTTTAGAGTCCAGTAAACATCTTTTTTGGCCCATTTTTCCTGAGGAAGAGAAGCTTCCTAATGATGATGAACACTTGGATTTAGGGTGTCTTTAGTGGATCACCTGATATGCTTAGGTCCAATAAGCATTCACTTTTATAGAGCTTGGACATGGTCAAAATACTCAGTTGCCTATAATTATGCACACTGTATCTATTCACAGATCCAGAGCAGATTATATATTGTATTTTCTTATATTTAAAGCAAGGGAAACTCTTTACTGATCTCTATTTCTACTACTTTAACTCTTGTTTCTGTGTGTGTACACCTACAACAGTACAGGAGGGCTTGTGTCAAGGAAATGGATAAAGCAGGCTGTTCACAGCAGATAAACACACCACCAGTGTGCTTTTCTAGAAAACATCGGTGCCCAATGAGCCCTACGAGTCATTTGTCTCAGATGCTGGTCTGTTGTTTCTGTTATGTTTCCAGTTTGTTGCTCAGCTGTCTGATTTGAGTAGGGATCATTGTGTTTGAATCACAACAGGAGTTTGTTTTTTTTTTCATGCAGCTAACTGTCAAGCTATAACTTTCAGATTACTTTCTGCTCCATCAGTATCTTGATAACGTAAATCCTTGTTCTGCTCGGTTTTGGGGACTATGCTTGTCTGCAAAATGATGCTGAGGGACAAAAATCACACCAGTCAGTCAACATCACAGAATAGAAATCAGCTAAAAATATAAAAATAACACAGTACTTGATATTCTAAGTCAAATAACTATACAAACGTATTTTGTTTATCGGGAAATTTACTGTAAATCTTCCACTTTATACTACAAAACAGGTTTTGCACACTTAATATGCTAATAATTCAAAAAGACCTACAGTTCTGGTCAGAAGTTGTCATACATTCATTTCAGGCATAAATGTATTTTATTTTTTAGACTTTTACTTATTTCTTTAAACTATTCTTATTCATGGTGGGATGATTATGTCTAAATTATGCATATAGGCTAAAATATGTAAACACCACCCAGCAAACTCTTAGCACTCTTAGCAAGTTATATTTTAATCACACACCGTTAACCATCAGCACGTTTCAGGCACAATTCTGGTCGGATATGTTACCACGTTTATTGGCAGAAATTATAGGGTTCATTGAAATTAATAGGTTTCCTGAAAGGACCTAGCTTTTAAGCATAATTGACATAATCTGGGCTTTGGGGTGGCCATTCTATATCCTTACCCATACCATCTTTATTGATTTCTAAAGCAGTTTTGATGTGTGTTTGGGATCATTGCAGTCACATGTGTCCAGGTTTATCCAGCTAGCTCTAGATTTAAGGTGAAGTTGAAGACTTTGGGGGTGCCTCTCCTTTTTCTTTAAGTCTGCTATCCACTCTGTACAATGCATCAGTACCACTGGTAGCAAAACAGCCCCATGCATCATAGTGTCACCACTGTGCTTGGCAATTAGTACAGTGTTCTTAGGTTTGAAAGTTGCACCTCGGCTCCTTCAGCCATTTCTTCTTGTCACTGTGGCCAAAAAAGCTGTGTTTGTCTTTGTAATTATAAGTTGACACTTGGACATATTTGGATGTTCCAATAAAAAAAAAGGATCACAAACGTACATGAAAGCCTGTTTTAAAGATCACTAAAGTCGTTTGCTGTATAATCATACCATTCAAACCTCTCTTTTCCCCACTCACCTTCCTTTTTTTGATTGAGGTCATCATCCGGCTATTCACGTTGTAAAACAGTCTTTAGGCGATTAATCTGTCAGATTCCGATCATTTGAAATCTTCTCCTGTCCTCTTGTAATCATATTAAAAAAGCATCTCTTCCTGTCTGTTCTTGGGTCTTATGAAGCTCTGAAGTGTGCAGACTCCAAAGCAGTGATTGACTTCCCACCCGCTCTTTGCTCTCTATAAACAGCTCACGGACACTTCCAATTAGCGTCTGGTCCGCTGCATGCTAGCTTCAGTCCCCAGGCCTATCCTGTTGGAGAGGAGCTATTTGATTGGTTGTCTCAGGTTGGCAGTTCATCATGAACAGACCGACGGGGTGGTGAAAAAGGCTTAGAGCATTTTAATTTTCTTGCTCCATTCTCCAAATTCTCATCTCTTTTTTGCCACATCCCTATCTGTGTTCTGTTTCTGTAAGCTGGCAAAGCCTTTAAACAAAGTTAGATCAGTTGCACCATCCAAATATTTTTAATGAATATTAAAGTGAGCAGGAAAGGAGAAATGTGTACATTGCATGGAAAAGAGCAGTCACTCACTGCTAGAGCTCAACGTGATCATAATTTATATTCAGACTTGGTATTCAGTGTGCACACCTCGTGTCGTTTAGCTGAACTGATAAGAAACTGCTCAGTATCCTCTGGTGTAGCCTCACTAAGATGCTCTTCTCCCAAACAACCTTGATGGTTCAATCGGACTTTTAAGCCCATTTTCCTATTCTTGCACTGTTGAGCTTTAATGATGCATTCAGGTCTTGCAGGGAAGCATCTTCAGAGTTACCCTTGGTGTGACATTGATAATGTTGGGAGTGTCAGGAGTGTGAGATTGTCTTGAACATATTTTCTTTGAGTGAAATGAATTTTGTCGACATGTCCTACATTTTTCCCAGAAAACCTGCTTGTAAGGCAGTGTTTAAGTTCAGAAAAGTCAAAGAAATAATTTGATTCACCCATGTCACCCCCTCAGGTCGGGTTCGTGTTGCACTACTCGTCTCTGTCGACGATGCTGTGGCTCGGGGTGACAGCCAGGAACATTTATAAGCAGGTGACCAAGAAGTCCCCACAGAGTCTGGACGGTGACCCACCTTCACCTCCTAAACAGCCGCTGTTGAGGTAAGCAGTGATGTCCTTCTTAGCCTTGACTTCTTTTAGGTGAAAATCACTTAAACAGTTGTGGTCGTCTTTGTGAAAGAGACAAGTTCTTTTCATCTTTCTTCCACAGTCTGCTGCTTGCAGTGTATAGGTCTGTGAAGGTTAAACACTGGTTCAATGCACAACTTTCCTATTTCATCTTTCACTGTAGTGACTCGACATGGGTTGCCATTCCAAGGCAATTTCTCTTCCTAATCTCATTTATTTGGTACAAATATTGGTAAATGTGTCATTGAAATCAGTTGAAACACAAATAGAACATCCATCTGTTATTTCAAATGAGCATTTTATCCTATTCAAAATCATGGGATGCTGTGCTGCTACCTATATCCAGCAGTGTATAAGTGACAGGCACAGTACACCATGATCAAGGCAACAAACCATCAGCCATGTTCGTACTCACACCTTAGATCAATTTGTAATCATGATTTAATCTAACATGGATGTTTTTCCATTAAGATTTGATACAGGTCTCTCATACGGGGTAGCTTTGCATGTATGGTGTGAGTAGTATCTGTGGAGGTGATTTCATTGCATGTGATAATCTGGAGATGGTGGTTGGTGCAGGTAACCTGCGACAGTTTGTCTGGTGATGCCTGTGTATTGGTTGGTTCTTTGTCCTGCTGTTTTTATTGGAGGGCTACCTTATTGTAAGTGTATCCCAATGAAGAGCATGGGTGTCCTACTGTGTTTGGTAGCTTGTTTTTTTAGGTAGGCGGCTTGGATCTCGGCCTGTGTTCACCCCAACGTCAATGCTGTGGCCTGCATTATCACCAGCCCCACACAATACAATTTCATTATAGACTGCTTCTGCACTTCATTGCAATCATGCAACACATACAGGCACACACACACACACACACACACACACACACACACCCACACCCACACGCACAAGATAGATGCATTCGTGCTGCATCGATATTAGGGAAACATGCAAAGTTCTTCTAATATTGATGCCCTTCTAAAACATTTTCTGCTACATTAAACAAGAAGCTTTACAAAATATACTACTGCTATAACAGGCCTGAAATCATATGGCCTTTCCCACCCTTTGTAAAGCAAACCTGATGCTACAAGGCAACCAGACCCACCGTACTTTCTGTTTAGGGTATGGAAAAAAAGAAAAATCGGCATGCTTTTGGACTGTTGGAATAAATTTGAGAAATTCCGGTCAAAGACACACACTTGTATTGTAATAGTAGTGATTGTTGGTTAGAAATTCTTCTGCTGCATCTCAATACTAGTTTATATATAATTGCACTGGACAGTGATTCCAGAAGATGGGTTTGGGATCCTAATGTAGGTTGAGAAATACTAAATAATACTAAAATAATCTCAAGATATAAAATTAAATCTAAAGATTGTTGCACAATGGATAATAATAGTAAAATGGTTGAAAAGTCTCCTCCTGTGTAATTTTGTGGGTCAGTAGCTGAAAGGTTTGTGAACCACTGACGTAAAGCAACGTACTGAAAAGGGGAACTTGTATAGTTACATTTGCTTTAATTTTCCTGTCTGATCACATTTTAAATAACTGTCTCCAAACTAAACTCAAATTACAAACTAACATTGTTCTTGACATGTCATGTGAAACAATAATTTATGTTTGGAGAGACGTTTTATGTATTTAAAGAAAGCATTTTCCTGTTTGTACCAGTGCCGCAGGCAGTGGTGATGCAGACAGTGATCAGTGAAAACACAAATTTTTACCTCAGCCTGAGAGGTTATGAGGTGTGCGATCATTGTTTTGCTAACCTGATTATGCTTGAGTTTATGGTCAAAAGCTGACAACCAGACAATGTCGTTCAGGATTTTCTGCAAGAAAACAGGAGTAATGATTCTTTTCGGTCAATTGTTACTTTCACATTTGAACTTTCCCATGGTTGCGATACTTGCCCCTTCTGTTTGTTATTGTTGAATCATGAGTATTGACATTAACTGAGTCAAGTGAGACCTACAGTGATTTAATAATTATTATACATGTCTTGCAGTAATCAGGCCTGGGTGTGGCTGATGTAATTGAAGTCAGCTTTAAACAAATGTGGTTGAAAAAATGACATTATCATTTAAAAACTGCATTTATATTTACTCATGTTACCTCTGTCTGATGTTAAAATTTGTTAGATGATCTGAAGCATACAAATGTGACAAAAACATCGAGAAATGCACAATGAGGCACTGATGCAGGCAGTCTGACACCACAACTTGCCAAACTTTGTAATGAAATTTGAGCTGACATGTCTTATTTTTTCACCAAACAAACCAATTGGCAAAAATCTTAAATTCACAGGCAGTTTTCGAGACTGTGGAATGATTTATTAATTTGAGATATTTTTAAATCCTTGGTCTGGCACACAGGCGTCCACCTTTTATCTAATTTTATCTGCAGGCGTTTTATCTGAATGTCTTGGAGAGCTCTCTCAAGATGACGGTTAAATGATACCACATATGAGAGGATGCCAGGTGTTTGATGTCAGAGGTTTAGATTGGACTGGATTCATCTTTTTTTTATGAGAATATTTTAACAACTTGCATCTCTGGAAGCCCTGGTTTCTAGAACAGATTTGCAAATGGATAAGACAAACATATTTGTTTATAACATAACAGGTATACTCAACAGTTTCTCTTTGCTTCCTTTATACATGACTGTACATGGGCAGATGTTTGTACTCTGAGTTTGGTATTAACGCTTCTCATGCGTTCTTTATTTATTCCCCTTCTCTTTCTTAGGTGTTTCCTAGCTCTTGTTTTGTTTAGATTGTAGCAATGGCTTTAGCAGGGTGAGTTATTGCATTGTTTATCTGCAGAGTCATTCGCAGATAGTTTGCAATCTTTCAAAGCCTCTGGCTGTCAAGTTTCCCTATTTATACCACTATGGTCTCATTGTGAAGATCTTCCACTTTGTTCCTGTTCTGGTCTCAGATTGGTGATCGTTTAGTTCATGTAAAAATTTAGCTAATTTACAACATAGATTACAATTCAGCAAAGACTTTAATCGGTCACTTGAAGCTTGTTTAGTTGAGAAACCGTTAGTAGAGCTGACATTCAAGACACTAACTACAATTTATGTGACACTCACAGTCTTCAAAATAAAGCTTAAAAATGTACTAAATAAGCCCTAAATGCCACAAAGTACTAGGTTTATAAAAATAATCAATATTTCAATAAAATCAATATAATCAATTTATTCCTGCAATAACAGAGACATTCAGCCCCTCCCTTTGCTGCAGCTGCTTACCTGACCAAACCAATGAGCTGCTGCTGGAAATTTTAAACTATCGGAAGATGGGGAGTACATCCAGAAAGAAAAAACATAGGTGAAGCTCTTTAGCCGACTGGGCAAACACAAAGCATTGTTCAGAGGTACTTTCCTAATGAGGCAGTTGGACAGGAAAAAAATGAAATGCTGAATGATGCCACATGCTAGCTGCACTAACGCTACATATCTACCAGGACTGATGTTTGAGAGCTACTTAAAAAGGTAAAGCTCCCGTACCTGGAACAGTGAAGAAGTAAACCTCCTGGGCAGCATAAGCTAACACTATCTGTTTAAATATTAGTTAAATGGAAACGGACAGCCCAATGATGGTGTCCTGTTGGTCTTTACTCCCCTGTCGAGATGCACTTCTACGTTGTTCTACTGCGGTACGAATTTATGCAGAAAAATGTTAATTAGAGAGTCTGCACTGATTACATTTCATAGCAGCTTTGTCTATTTGTGGTCTATTTGGGGTCACAGACTCATTCATGCTCATGCAGCAGATTTCTTCAAGTTGTCCAAAATATCTGTGGCAGTTTTTTTTATCTGGTTTTCCAGTAATAAAGGCCCGAGTCCGATGAGAATGAGAGATATTTACTTAAAGCTGTGTCTCTTTACACTCAAATGGAAGGCAGATACGCTACACATGGAGTGTGATAGAGGTACTTAGAGCACCTAAGAAACATAAAAAATAATCTAGAATAGTGGCTCTGAAATAAAACTAAGAAAAAGATTATACACCTATCACAATGTCAGTTCTTTGCTCTAGAACCTTATCACATTAAATAAGTCTCATTCAGCTTGTATGAGAACAACCGAAGTGGAAGACGAATAATATGAGATGCATAAATAGGTGTTTGGAATTTGGCCTTCTTAGACGGCACAAGTAAAGATTCAATTAAAATAATGTTTGACAAGTTACAGTGTAAAAGGAGAACAAACACAGTATTATAACAGAAGGAAGTGTACAAAATAACTTCAGAACATCTGAGAATAAAGAACTACAAGAAAATTTCCTCGCAAACTATGTTTCCTACTTGAATCCCAAACATCTTAGTTACAGTTGTTAAAGACACAAAACACAATTTATTCAATTACAAACAACTTAATGTTTGAGTCTCTAAAGACTGCCTGAACTTTTCTCCAGAAATGTTCCACCCTGGTTCCTCTATGCCAACAAGTGTCTCACAAAGTTTGGATGATATTTAGAAAATGAGATGTTGATTCTTACACCTAAATGTCAACATAGTTTAGTCAAACTGTTCCTACTGTTGCGTTAATAATTATATTGATAGATGTTAATTTTCCAGAAGGACAAATACTCTTCTGTTCAGTAATACACATTTGATGTCATACGATCCAGTGATGCTACATATGTTTTATGTAAACTCAATACTACTACAGTACACATGCAAAGGTCAGCATGAGCTCATGATAACATGTAAGGGTGGCATAAAATCACATGACGTTACAGCAGCAGGACGTTTCCAAATTCAGTTGGCCCTACCTTTCGGCACATTATTCAGCCACACTAAAAAAGAGCAGACTAAGACTCAGCAACTTTAGGAACACAGTTTTAGTATTAAAGCAATACATTTTCTCTTCCTCCAGTTCCAACCATTTGGAGTCTGTAATGACGTATTTTTAAGACATAATTATGTGAGTTTTTGGTTTTCTTCATTTTATTTGACAGCCCTTTGGATGTGCTTGCAGGTTTAAAATGTACTTATAAAAATAAATTTACACTGACATAAGTTGATATACTGATAAAATTATTCAGACAAATGAAAAGTCTAATTAAAGATTAAATTTGACTTGAAAGAAAATAAAAAAATGGAACTAAATCTTAATGTCTATACAACACTATACAGTGTAGAGCCATGTTAGGGTATATTTCTAAAGGTATGTGAAATGTAACATCTAGTGTGGTTTCAGTTATTGCCAAAGCAAAAAGCAACACTAAAAATGTTTTATCATCAAATATCTGCTGCATAGTTTGAAATTAAAGATAAACGGAGAAGATAAAGATTAGGAGACCCGATGTACTCTGTGCTGGGAAAGTACTGTACCTTTGCCCTGCAAATTCCCACCACTCAAATATTCTCAGGTGTTTTGACTTTAGAGTCTTACACCTGTGCTCTCAAGTACAGAAAATATGTTTCTTCTTTTGCAGAAATTGTCAGAGATTGTCGAATTTCATACAAAGGCATCAAGAGGCATTTATTTTAGCCCAATTGTCTGCTTACCCCTTTGTAATTTCTTACTACCAAACATCAGTATCTACAAAAATCCATACAGGCAAAGAATCTGGACCATTTTTAAACCCCTACTCTTCTGAGGGATCTATCTTTGAAAAGTCTTTAAAGATAGACTCAAACAGATAAGTTGGTTTCCTTGAGAAGTAAATTCCCAGACACCTTCATGAATGGGGGTTTTAATGGCGAACATTCTAGAGGCTCCCCCATCCTGTTCTGTTTGCAAATGAGATAATTTGTCTGGGGGGCAGGCGGAGGGATTGTGGGCTGCAGCAGTCAAGTTGATCCACAGTGATTGACTGTAATGCCTGCCGTCAGACCGACTCATGCAGTGAGACTTAGCAGCTGGAGACAAATCTATTTTTCCCTCCTCTTTTAACAATCGTCTCATCCCTCCTCATCCACCTCTTTTCCTGTTCTTTCTGTCTGACAGTCTTTGATCACATATCCAACCCTGGATCACAATAACTGTTGTCAGAAATTGGCCCCTCTGTGGTAGACCAAACACCATAAATTGTTTTGTTAATGTATTAACTGTCTGGCATATAATCCTCATTAGATGCAGGAGTTTCACTTCCTCTTGCTGTATAAAGGTTCCATCATCAGTTAAATGTCCCAACATAGTTTTTTGTCTGTACATTTCAGTACTTATCATTTTAAACAAACAGAGACATTTATAGCTTTGATGTATGAAAATACAACAATATCTTGTTTAGATAGTGCACAGGACATAAATGTTTAAATCTACTTTTTGGCTACAGCAGGAAAAAGTGGTGAAATGTCCTAACAAAAAAATCTTACAAGTTAAAATATTACTAAAATAAATTGCTGAACTATAAAGGTCTGTAAGGCTTTAAAGAAGACTCTGAGTGGACCTAGGAATGAAAAATTCAAATGTTATATTTTAAATGCATTCTTGAATAAAGGTGAAAAGAGTAAACAGTTTTTCTTTATAATACTATAGTGTAAAATGAGGTTGATCTTGTGCTTTTATTCGTGGAAAAAATATGTGTTTAGTCACTGGGGAAACCTTTTCTGATACTATGACCTCTGTGTATCATTTAGGAAATTTAAATATGAGTGAACAAAAATGACATGTGGGATTATTTCAAGGCTCCATTCTGGGGCCACTTTTGTTCAACATCCACTTGCTTCCCGTAGCTCAGATTATAAAATATTACAACATCTCTTATCATGCGTATATTAATGATACACAACTTCATATTTGTATTACCAGATGATGGCAATTCTTTACAGTCAGTGAGTTGGTGTGACCATATTATCAATCAGTGGATAAGTCAAAATTCCCTCAAATTTAAAGCAGAAGTCTTTAGTTTTGGACAAACGAGCACACAGCCTGTTGAATGTGATGTGGAGCCAATCAAACAGTGAGGTGAGGGAAACACAGAGGGGAATCACTCTGAACTCACGTGTGATCTCCAGAGGATTTGTGAGATTTCCCATCTGACATCAGAATGTCTGTGAGTGAAATCTGTTGTGTGTGGTGTGTTGTGCTTGCCATGTGGCTGTACACAACTCACTGTAGGATCAAACCTGGTATATTTATCATTTTTTATCGTCATGTGTGGGGTCTCTCAGATTTTGAAAATCAACCACAATTTTAAAATCTTGCAGGGTGAGTATAAGGAGAGAGGTTGTGGTGAAGCTCCTTGGAATAAAAAAAAAAGACTTTGAGAGTCTTTCCTGTAACTTAAAGTTTAATATTCATAATTAATTTTAAAGCGACAATCACAGTGCCAAATATTGGGAATAATAGGACAGGTTATAATTAGATCAATCCAAATGGACAAAATGGTAGATTAAGTTTGGGAACAACCGCATTAAAGCATGTTGGTTTCACACTGTTCCGTGTACACTTGTGGACACTTGTTACTTGTTGCAATATTGTTAACAGGGTACATTGTTCTTCTGTCAGTTTAGCAACAATACACTGCAAAGAAAATGTTTGACTAGACATGACAAATTCATATTTTGCAAAACTGACAATTGTTATTGCAATCCTCATGCAAATATAGTTTTTGGTGAGAATAACAGGTTTAGGGCTCAGTAGAACTATTGGAGATTTTATCATTTTGTATTGCAGTTTTGTTGCTTCTTACTTTCATTCTGTACCCATTTTCAAATCATTTCATACACATGTAGTTTTTTTCAACATTTTTCCACAGTTTTCATGTTTTTTTTATGAATTATATACATCCGTTTTTGATATCTCTTTACACCCTATTTCTGTCTATACTAGTTCTGATTTTCATTTTTCCCTGTTGACTCTTAATAATAATAATTTAGTAAATATTCTTTGAAGGGGGTTTGTTGTAGTCTATAGCCACCACCGGCATCTGGTCAGGACAGCATAAAACACTCATAGTCGCTTTACATCTTTAAACCTTTGCTGAATATGTTTAGGTGTGGTCTACAAGCAAAGAAAACAATGTCCCTGATTTAAATACAGAATTCAAAAATCACTCTCAGACAATGAACAGAAAATGTTTCATAAGGCAACTATGGGCCACTCGACGACTACAAGTTACTCATGACTTTGTGTTATCGACAGAGGTTAATGTTATAGTCTCATTCAGGAGCAAATGTGAAGAAATACCTACTTATACAACAGCAGGTGCTGAGGGAACTTACTTGGTTTTCATAAACTCACACCCATCACTCATTTTAGACCAACGTTAAATGACATTCACCCGTTTCTGCAATATTATCCATACAAAAAAAAATCTAGAACATGAACATCTTTGCTAATGATGTTGTCACATGAGCCAATCAGATAAGGTGATAGTCAAACTGTGCTTTTGTCTTAAAGTGGAACACAACGATTAAAGGCATTGTTGACAAATTCTGAGTGACTTTGTGCTGGCAGATATAATCCATTGCAGTTTTATAACCAAATTTCTTTATGGTACACAACATGTACTGTGTAATATAGGAAATTGCTTTGAATCATTAGCTCTGTCTCGCACAAATTGACGTATGGTAGAAAACATCTCCGGGTACACCTCTCTATTTTGTACCTGAAATAGGAAACAATATAGACAAATAGACAAGACCCAAACTACAAATAGACAAAATGTTGAAGGGAAACATTGACCAGCCACTGGTTCTGAGTGAATTCACTAACCAGAGATTAGTAAAAACAATGGGTTTTGAGACAAACTTTACCACATGCACACTATTACTGTCTGTAATAATTTCAATTCAATTTTAATTCAGTTTATTTATATAGTGCCAATTTACAACATATGTCATCTCAAGGCACTTCACAAAAGTCAGGTACATACATTCCAATTAATCCTAATCATTGAACAGTGTGGTCAGATTCAGTTATTTATTCAAATTGGATAAAAAGTTTTTCTATCTAAGGAAACCCAGCAGATTGCATCGAGTCACTGACTTGTAGCAGTTACTCCTCCTGGATGAGCATGTAGAGACAGTGGACAGTCACTGGCGTTAACTTTGCAGCAATCCCTCATCCTGGATGAGCATGTAGAGACAGTGGACAGTCACTGGCGTTGACTTTGCAGCAATCCCTCATCCTGGATGAGCATGTAGAGACAGTGGACAGTCACTGGCGTTGACTTTGCAGCAATCCCTCATACTGAGCATGCATGTAGCGACAGTGGAGAGGAAAAACTCCCTTTTAACAGGAAGAAACCTCCAGCAGAACCAGGCTCAGTGTGAACGGCCATCTGCCACAACCGACTGGGGGTTAGAGAGAACAGAACAGAGACACAAAGAGAACAAAGAAGCACTGATCCAGGAGTACTTTCTATGGGAAGGAAAAATAAATGTTAATGGATGTAGCTCCTTTAGTCGTTTCACCTAGAAAGAAAGAACATATAGGCTCTGAGCCGGTGTTCAAGATTAGAGTCTGAAAGAGAGCACATATAATTACAGTAAAAGCTCAGTCAATTGCTATGTCAAGGAGAGAGAAAGGGTTAAACACTGAAAGACAGGGCCATGTGGATCATCGGTAGAGGGTGAGCATTAAGTTGTTGCCAGCAGAATTTGGGACGATCCCCCCTCTCCAGAAAGGTGTCACAGGTAGACACAGAGTCGGGGCCAGTGTAGCTTCTAGGAAGAGAAAAAGAAAAAAACTAAGAAAAAGCTGAAAAAAACAGAAAAATAATCAAAATTGAGAGTATTTGGAAAATGTAGCGAAGAGAGTGAAAGTGGTCATTATGTCCTCCAGCAGCCTAAGCCTATAGCAGCTTGTGTCTTCTGTTGCAGGGACTCTGATTACATAAAACTTTGAATGTAAGTTGAAGAGGTTCTAAACCATCTCAGAGAAAATACAATTAGTTTAGGAGAATCTGTAACCCAGCTCTGCTTTTTAACCTTAACACACCTCTCCGTGTCTGTGACCTCTCCAATAAGCATGCACACATTTTAATTTTATTTTTGGCCCACTTGAACCACAAGGTATTACCTAGACATATACAGCTTTCATTACAGCTTCAAATGAGGAGTCTATTCAGAAAAGGAGAAAACAACCTGAAAAGAAGGAATAAATATATTTCTCACTTGTAATTGTTTGAACAGATAAACATGGCATTTTCAGGCATATGGAAATCATACCTAAGGACTATGCATTCTCTTCCTCCTATCCTACCAGATTTCATGCATATTGGCATTGAAGGACACCCTCTGTGCTTTTTGAACTATGTCAGCTCATGTTTTATATTAAACATCATTTAGTCTTCAAAGATATTTATAAATGTTTGCAGTGCATGAATACAAGAAAGTCGTGGATTCCTGCTTTATCCATACGTAAAATGCTGTGTGCTGGAGCTGGTTTTGACTGTTACTTGTCCCCAGCTGTTCTATGTAAGTACTGGTGAGGTCCAAAGAGAGGACAAGGCCCTGTCACAAAGCAGAGGATGGTACATGGGCCGAGGAACAAGGATGAGAGTGGAATGTGTGTAGATGCTGTCTAAAAGCCACTTCAGGGTCTATTTATATCAGATGATTGCTGCCTCTAAGTTCAGTTAAAAGCAAAGTTTTGTTTTTTTTTTTACTGGATTTGCCAAAATAAAAGTATGTGCGTGTTTAATGCAGAGTAGTGTGTGTTTAGATGTTCATGCAAAATAAGTTCTGCATCTGGCAAGACATTTAAAATGATACAGCTTTGTGAATAAAACCAAAGCAGCAAGTTGACTGGATTGGTGCTGAATATTTTTCTCACGTCTGCATCTTCCAAGCTCACATTCCTTGAGCGATGTAGGGGAATGAGGGTTTGAGAGCACATGACGCTTCACCATCCACACGTTCCCCTCATTTATTCCTATCTGCATGGCAGTTGTGTAAATGGCTTTCTGTTGGACAGTGACAGGCCACTAATACCAACAGCTTCACCTCTCTTCTTCACACCCTCAACCCCTCACTGACCAGCTCAGACAAACATCTTGATTGTAATAGAATTTTTGGCCTTCAGTATGATGAGGGAAATATTGTCAGAGAGAGAGACAGCAGAAACAAGCAGAAGGGAGCAAACCAGGGATGGAGATGGATTGGTCAAAAGGTTAGGGTTTGGTGGCAGAGGCTTTGATTAAACAAGATGCAGGAGGAACTAGCAGAGTGTTATGTAGGAAAGTGGATGACAGTGCAGAGAAAGAGGTCTCACTTCCTGTGATGCACTTAAACGGGTCATGCTGAGCTGTTTTGCCTTTTTTTTATGCTTCATTTGTTGTCCAGGCCTTTCTATCATTGTTTCTTTATATTCTCACAAAATGAATAATGTAGAAGCACTAACTAGTTTATATAGATGCATTCCAATACGAATATCATCAGAAACTGTTTACACTCAGTAAAAAAAAAAAAAAATAAACTATCTATTACATGGATTCAATACGTACAGATGGATATATTTCAGGTGTTTTTTGTGTTAAATTTGAAGATGATTGACGGCTATTGAAACTCAGCTTCCCATGAATTAAAAAAAGGTTTAATATAGAAAAGCTTGCATGCTGAAAAGTATATCCATGTACTGTACAGTATATCCACGCAATACTTGGTTAGGGCTCTTTTTGCATAAATTACTGCATCAATGCCACATAGCATGCTGAGCTGTTAAGGAAGGCCAATGTATTAGCGGCCTTCAGCTTATCTGCATTGTGGGGTCTGGTCTCTCTCATGTTTCTTTTGTCCATACTCCATACTCTATGGGGTTTAGGTCAGGCCAGTTTACTGGTCAATCAATCTCATTAATGCCATGGTCATGAAAGCAAACATTGGTGCTTTTTACAGCATGGGCAGGTTCCAAGTCCTGCTAGGTATTGAAATCAGCATCTCCATAAAGTTTGTCAGCTAAGGAAAGCATGATGTTTTCTAAAATGTCCTGGTAGATGGCTGCACTGACTGCGTACTTGATAAAACACAGTAGACCACCACCAACAAATGACTCCTCGAAATCTTCATTGACTATTAAAATTTCACAATGAACATCAAGCAACCTGGATTCTGTGCTTCTCTACTCTTCTACCAGACATCGTTGTCTCTGCTTCAGGAGTGGCTACAAGGAACGAAGGTGTGTCCTATGTCCTGGATATGTGTGTTTGCGTGTATGCTTGGATACATTATTCTAGGGCTGCAAGTAGCAATTATTTTGGTAATTGATTAATCTGTTGACTATTTTTTTTGATTAACCAATTAATTAATAATAATGAACCAGGTGAAGCTGAAACTATGCCACTTGAGGAGTTTTGGATAGAGCATATTTACAGACTAGGAAGGTTTTTTGTAGTTTAATGTTAGCTTGTTTTAACTATTCCAAATCCACTTTTGATGTATGTTTGGTATCACTGTACTGTTTCAAATGGAAAATGCATATATTGTTTGTACAGTTTTGGCCTTATTTACTGCTCTGAAGGGTTGTTCTTTCAGCAAATGGCATGTTTAGTGTATACTCCAGTTAATGATTATTCGATTTCTAAATTAGTTGACGATTATTTCAATAATTGATTAATCATGATTAATCCTTTTAATTGTTTCAGCCCTACATTATTCTAAACAGTGGAAGGTACAAGTTAAGAACAACTGTCAAGTTAGCAGTTTTCCATATGTGATTGTGTAGGCATTAATATAATATTTCTGTGTTAAAAAGTAATTTTTATTGGTCTTATTTTATCATCAGCTTTTTTAACAAAACTGCACGCAGTTGGTAGCACTGTTGCCCCGGTAGCAAGAAGGTCTTGGGTTCAACCCAAGTTAGCATGTTCTCCCCATGCATGCATGGGTTCTCTCCGGGTACTCCGGCTTCCTTCCACAGTCCAAAGACATGACCGTTAGGTTAATTGGTTTCTCTAAATTGCCCTTAGGCGTGAATGAGTGTGTGCGTGGTTGTTTGTCCTTTGTGTGTCTGTGTTGCCCTGAGATGGACTGGCGACCTGTCCAGGGTGTACTCTGCCTCTCACCCATAGACTGCTGGAGATGGGCACCAGCTTCCCCACGACCCACTATGGAAGAAGCGGTAGAAAATGACTGACTGACTGCTGTAAGACATACTCATCAAAATGACCATGGCTAACACTTGAAATATACCACATTGTGTAATGAATAATTACACAATAATAATGAATAATTTTCTGAATAATTTTCTAATTTATTGAGATGCACCTGTTTATAACTACAGTAAATGTATGTAGTACCAGTATTATTTGAGACAGTTGGTGGAAGCAGCGTATGCTTGCTTTGACTTTATTGTTAATGCAAGCACAATGGTGTCCACTTGGATCCCCAAACTCCCTAAGGACAGCTCCATTTGTAAGTCGAGTGCTCATAGTTTCTGGAGTATATATGACTAGATAGTTTGAATTGTTGCTCTGACTACAAATATCCTTGTAGGTTTTGTTCGCCTACTTTGTTTTGTCTTTCATCAAACCTGATGTCTTTTTAGAAAAAGAAAATATATTCACATCTTAGCTTAAGTCAAGGCCAGTTTCTATATGCAATACAGAAAAATCAAAGAATGCAGTTCCATCATGTTCAGATCGACAGGAAGCAGATTTGTTTATGTAGTACAGTTTACACTTTGGGTTGCAGTGAAGAAAACAAATAGTAAGTGTGATTGCCCCCCAAGGGTGTAATCATAAACACTCTGACATGCTCAAACGGTAAACAGAAATGATCTGTTTCTTTTTTTCAGATTGGCAGGTTTGGGAAAAACAACGCACATAATTAGGTTTTCATGCCTGACCCCACGTGTCATTGGGTGTCAATCAAACTGAGAAAATACACTTCCACTGACTTTATACAATGTTACTTCAAGGTTGGCAAAGAACTTTACTCACTGCATAAGCCCTTAAATTACCAGTCATTCTGTTCTCTGAGAGCACTTACAGTTCCAGCTTTCCATCCATTCATCATGCGCATAAATGCCATAATTATTTTTAGGAATACATTTTATATTTCATACTCTTGTTTTTTCAGGGTGGAATGATTACACACAAAACAACTAACAGCATGAATCTGGTGCACATCTTTGAATTTATTGTGGATCTTATTTCTTTTTGTATTCATCAACAATCTTCTGGTATTTTTCTATCTGGATAACTGTTTATGCTTCCTGGCTTAATTTGTAGGGTTTGTTTAAGTTTGTTGGTTTACTGTCATTGAAATGAAACTGAAAAAGAAATCAGTAGTGTTTACCTCAGGGTTTTGGTAAGGCTATTCTGGAAGCTCATGTTGATCTGCTTTATCCATTAGAAGACCAATTTTATTTGGGTCTGGGATCATCGTCCTGTAGAGATGTAGAATATTGTCCAAGTTTCATTCATCTAGCTGTTGATTTGTTGTGAGGTCAAAGAGTATGGGAGTGGTTCTCCTTATTTTTTCCCTTCACTTTGTTAACCCACGCAACTTGCAGCAAAGTCTCCCTACATCATGCCAGGCTTTACAGTTGGTACTGTCTTTGTAGGTTTGAAAGCCTGTCCTTGACTTTTCCTAACATATCTCTTGTCATGGCAGCCAAATAGCTAAATCTTTATTTCATCTGACCATACAACTTTTATCCAGAAGGCTTTTAGCTTGTGCATGTGGGCAGCTGAAAATTTGAGTGTCTCTTAAGCCCTTGCTCCAAAATGGACACCCAACATATAAAAAATAGATAATAGAACATAAATTATTTTTTATTTTTTGTAAATATGTATATAGTGTTTTTACAAAAGAGGAAGACAAGGTGGAATTAGTCCAAACATGCATAGTTTCTAGGCGCTCTGATAGGACAAAGATGCCAAAAATACAACACACCTGGTTTTGGAATATGTTTATTGAATGGCCCCTGTAAATCTCTAAACGATATGGAGGACCGATCCTGCCATACTTAAGAATAAATACAGAAATAAATAAATTAATTAATAAAATAATTACTGTGCCAAAAAGTTGCTAGAAATATAAATTAGTGCAGCATTACATGCAACAAAATAATAAAAAGAGATTTATTAAATTATTGATCAATTAATCAGATATACCCCTCCTTGAACCGCCAACTTAACGTGGTGGAGGGGTTTGAGTGTTCAAATGATCCTAGAGGCTATGTTGTCTGGGGCTTAAATGCCCCTGGTAGGGTCTCCCATGGCAAACAGGCTCTAGGTGATGGGTCAGACAAACGGCGGTTCAAGAATCCTTCATGAGGACCATTAAATCGAGGCACGTGACGTCGCCCGGTACGGCGGAGCCGGGGTCCCACCCTTTAGCCAGGCCTGGGGTCGGGACTCGCCGGAGAGCGCCTGGGGGCCGGGTTGCTCCTCGCGGGACCCGGCTGGGCCAAGCCCGAATGAGAGACGCGAGGCCATCCCCCAGTGGGCCCACCACCTGCAGGGGGAACCATGAGGGACCGGTGCAAAGAGGATTGGGTGGCGGACAAAGGTGGAGACCTCAGCGGCCCGATCCCCGGATGCTTAGGCTGGCTCTAGGGACGTGGAATGTTACCTCGCTGGGGGGGAAGGAGCCTGAGCTTGTGCGGGAGGTCGAGAAATATCGAATAGAAATAGTCGGGCTCGCCTCCACGCACAGCGTGGGCTCTGGAACCCATCTCCTTGAGAGGGGCTGGACTCTCTTGTACTCTGGAGTGGCCCACGGGGAGAGGCGGCGGGCTGGGGTGGGTTTCCTTGTTGCCCCCCAGCTCAGCCGTCTCGTGTTGGGGTTTACCCCTGTGGATGAGAGGGTCGCATCCCTGCGCCTTCGGGTCGGGGACAGGTCTCTGACTGTCGTTTCGGCCTATGGGCCGAGCGATAGTGCGGAGTACCCGGCCTTCTTGGTGTCCCTGTCGGGGGTGCTGGATAGTGCCCCTCCCGGGGACTCCATTATTCTGCTAGGGGACTTCAACGCCCACGTGGGAAACGACAGTGACACCTGGAGAGGCGTGATCGGGAGGAATGGCCTCCCCGATCTGAATCCGAGTGGTGTTTTGTTATTGGACTTCTGTGCTAGTCACGGGTTGTGCATAATGAACACCATGTTCAAGCATAAGGGTGTCCATCAGTGCACTTGGCACCAGGACACCCTAGGCAGGAGGTCAATTATCGACTTTGTTGTCGTATCATTAGACCTTCGGCAGCATGTTTTGGACACTCGGGTGAAGAGAGGGGCTGAGCTGTCCACTGATCACCACCTGTTGGTGAGTTGGATCCGCTGGAGGAGGAGAAAGCCGGACAGACTTGGTAGGCCCAAGCGCATAATGAGGGTCTGCTGGGAACGCCTGGCGGAGCCCTCGGCCAGGGATGTATTCAACTCCCACCTCCGGGAGAGCTTTGACCAGATTCCGGGGGATGTTGGAGACATAGAGTCTGAGTGGACCATGTTCTCCGCATCTATTGTCGATGCTGCTGCCCGTAGCTGCGGCCGTAAGGTCTGCGGTGCCTATCGCGGCGGCAATCCCAGAACCCGGTGGTGGACACTGGCAGTAAGGGATGCTGTCAAGCTGAAGAAGGAGTCCTATCGGCTGTGGTTGGCTTGTGGGATTCCTGAGGCGGCTGACGGGTACCGTGAGGCCAAGCGTGCTGCGGCCCGGGCTGTGGCAGAGGCAAAAACTCGGGCCTGGGAGGAGTTCGGTGAGGCCGTGGAGAAGGACTACCGGTTCGGCCTCGAAGCGATTCTGGGAAACCGTCCGGTGCCTCAGGAGGGGGAAGCTGAGCTTCGCCAACACTGTTTATAGTGGGGGTGGGAGGCTGCTGACCTCGACTGGGGACATTATCGGGCGGTGGAAGGAGTCCTTCGAGGATCTCCTCAATCCTGCCATCACGCATTCCCTGGTGGAAACAGAGGCTAAGGACGCAGGGTTGGACTCTTTCATCACCCAGGCTGAAGTCACCGAGATGGTTAAAAAGCTCCGCGGGGGCAAGGCTTCGGGGGTGGGTGAGATCCATCCTGAGTACCTCAAATCACTGGATGTTGTGGGGCTGTCATGGTTGACACGCCTCTTCAACATTGCATGGCGGTCGGGGACAGTGCCTCTGGACTGGTAGACCGGGGTGGTGGTCCCCCTTCATAAGGGTAACTAGAGGGGGATCACACTCCTCAGCCTCCTTGGTAAGGCCTACGCCAGGGTATTGGAGAGGAGAGTCCGGCCGATAGTCGAACCTCGGCTTCAGGAGGAGCAGTGTGGTTTTCGTCCCGGCCGTGGAACACTGGACCAGCTCTATACGCTCTACAGGGTACTCGAGGGCTCATGGGAGTTTGCCCAACTGGTTCACATGTGTTTTGTGGACCTGGAGAAGGCATTCGACTGTGTCCCTCGTGATGCCTTGTGGGGGGTGCTCCAGGAGTATGGAATCGGGGGCCCTTTATTAGAGGCCATCCGGTCCCTGTACGAGCGGAGCAGGAGTTTGGTCCGCATTGCCGGCACTAAGTCGGACCTGTTCCCGGTGCATGTTGGACTCCGGCAGGGCTGCCCTTTGTCACCGGCCCTGTTCATAACTTTTATGGACAGGATTTCTAGACGCAGCCAAGGGCCTGAGGGGGTCTGGTTTGGGGACCAGTGGATTTCGTCTCTTCTTTTTGCAGATGACGTGGTCCTGCTGGCCCCCTCTAGCCAAGACCTACAGCATGCGCTGGGGCGGTTCGCAGCCGAGTGTGAAGCGGCTGGGATGAAGATCAGCTCATCCAAGTCAGAGGCCATGGTGCTCAACCGGAAAAGGGTGGCTTGTCCTCTTCAGGTTGGAGGGGAGTTCCTGCCTCAAGTGGAGGAGTTCAAGTATCTCGGGGTCTTGTTCACGAGTGAGGGAAGAATGGAGCGGGAGATCGACAGACGGATCGGTGCGGCTGCCGCAGTAATGGGGGCGCTGTGCCGGTCCGTTGTGGTGAAGAGAGAGCTGAGCCGAAAAGCGAAGCTCTCGATTTACCGGTCGGTCTACGTTCCTACCCTCACCTATGGCCATGAACTTTGGGTCATGACCGAAAGAACGAGATCCTGGATACAAGCGGCTGAAATGAGCTTCCTCCATAGGGTGACCGGGCACTCCCTTAGAGATAGGGTGAGGAGCTCGGCCATTCGGGAGGGGCTCGGAGTAGAGCCGCTGCTCCTCCACATCGAGAGGAGCCAGTTGAGGTGGCTCGGGCATCTATACCAGATGCCTCCTGGACGCCTTCCTTGGGAGGTGTTCCAGGCACGTCCCACCGGGAGGAGGCCCAGGGGACGGCCCAGGACACGCTGGAGGGACTATGTCTCTCGGCTGGCCTGGGAACGCCTTGGGCTCCCCCCTGAGGAGCTGGAGGAGGTGTCTGGGGAGAGGGACGTCTGGGTGTCTCTGCTGAGTATGCTGCCCCCGCGACCTGGTTCCGGATAAGCGGAAGACGACGAGTACGAGTACGAGTAATCAGATATAAATATGTATCTTTCTATTTTTATCTATTTTTATTTAAAAATAAATATTTTCAAGTCATATTTTTTTCATATTTTTTTCTTGAACTCTATATTTTTCCTTTGTTCATTGAATACAAGTGGATTTCTTGCTGTTTTATTTTTTGTACCCCTTTTATTTCTTTCAAATTTATTACCACTCTAATATGTTTTTTTTTTTCCTTAAAAATAAATTATTTTTCAAATTATTTTACTATCCTTTTATTTCTTAAGCACTGATATATTTTCCCCTCTAATATACCCCTGTTGTATTTTTTGTACCCAACCGATTTCCCTGAGCCCATTTGTTTCCATCCTTCTTTTTTACATTACTTGGTCATTGTATTGTCTTTTCCTCCTCAACATGAAATTTGAAAGAAATAAAAGGGGTAGGAAAAATAAAACAAGAAATCCACTTGTATTAAATAAACAAAGGAAAAATATAGTTCAAGAAAAAAATATGATTTGAAAATTGGTGGTTTAAATAAAAAAAGTAGATGAAAATAGAAATATATGTATTTATATCCAATTAATTGCTCAATAATTTAATACATTTTTTCTTTTTATTATGTTTTTGCATCTAATGGTGCACTAATTTATAATTCTAGCTACCTTTTGCCCCATTAATTATTTTATTGAGTCATTTATTTATTTCTATAGTTATTATTAATTATGGCAGGATCGGTCCTCCATAACCTCAACCTTGTTGAAATTGAATGCATTATGTTCAAAAGTCATATTTGTATGCCAGGAAATCAACCAATTTAAATGAACCACCAATATCCAGCCAGAACTATGTAAAAAGCTTGTTGATAGCTTCAAAACGTGGACATTTAACCAAATATTAGGGGGTAGTATGTTTATGTTTGAGACTGTATGCATTATTTTGTGTGGATTAGAAACAACCTGCTGAAGGACATTTTAGGAACATTTCTTTATCAGAACAGTGTTGGTATTTTATATAAATATACTTAGATGTTTATAGTCTATCTTATAAATTCTGTCCTGTCTCATACTGTATGGTTCTGTGTCTTCCTCACATCTCAGATTTTATTTAGTCAGTGGTGGAGTGCCTCTCATCATCTGTGGTGTCACAGCAGCTGTTAATATAGAAAACTATGGAAGCGGGGAGCAAGCACCATAGTAAGTTCTTGATTTCAATCTAAAAACTTTGAAAGTTAAGCATTTCGAATGCAAATCAAATGACTAAATTTGACTAATTTGTGTTGCAGCTGTTGGATGGCATGGGAGCCCAGCCTGGGAGCCTTCTTTGGTCCTGTGGCCTTCATTGTGCTGGTGACATGCATCTACTTCCTCTGCACCTTCATTCAGCTCCGGCGGCATCCTGAGAAGAAGTACGAACTCAAGCAGCTGACAGAGGAGCATCAGAGGCTGGCTGCCAGTGACATACCGACCCACTGTCACCAGGGAGCCGAGCCAGGAGCGCTAGCAGCCCCATCTGGTGGGAGCAACTGCCCCGCTGGCTGCCCCGGCATCCCCATCAACCCTGCACTGCTGGCCAATGAGCACTCCTTCAAAGCTCAGCTACGAACTGCAGCCTTTACCCTTTTCTTGTTCCTGGCCACATGGACTTTTGGTGCATTGGCCGTGTCACAGGGAGACTTCCTGGACATGATCTTCAGCTGCCTTTATGGTGCCTTCTCCGTCACTCTCGGCCTCTTCATCCTCATCCATCACTGTGCCAAGCGTGACGACGTCTGGCACTGCTGGTGTTCCTGTTGTCCCGGAAGACATGCCAATGCCTGCTCTGGTGTGCAGGGGTCTGCTCAAACAAGGCCCAAAGTGAACGTGAATGGAGACACCCCAGGACATGGTCACGGTCATAGTCACTGCCACCATGACTCACCGTGTCAGGCTAAAGCACTGCTGAGCTGCAGCCACAGCGGGTTGGCTCACTGTAAACACGCTGCTCTTCCATCCTCACAAAAACATGTGACATGTCTGGCACCGGTAACTCCATGCTGTGCCGCACTTCACAGCCAGCAGCTGATGGAGGAGGAGCCCACTGCCACCCATGTGCTGCTCCACTCTGAACCAGGGATCCAACTGCACCCTTGTCTCAAAAGCAGCACCAGGACTAAAGGTCGTCAATTTAGCCGCAAGGCTGGGGCTGCTGCCTGCGGTGCGGGGAGCGACAGGGAATATGCCTATCATATTCCCTCCAGCGCAGATGGGGGCAGCATGCACAGCTCACACACTGACAGCCCCCACAGCACACGTGAGCGGCACGCCCACATCTGTCCGCATCTGGCCCATGAAGGCCACCACGACGGGCATCACACATGCCATGCTACTGCAGCCACCCTGCATGAGTCTTTGGCGTGCCATAATCCTTGCCACAGGCATATTTGCTGTTCCAAGGCAGACATTTTTCCTTCTCTGTGTCCGGCAGAATCAGGGGACACAGGAGTCTTCCTGTGTGGGTGCAGTAAAGTAGCTGAGGAGGAACCAGTGGCAACACATCACCATCTGGAGGTGCATGCCCCGCGCAGACAATCATGCCCCCAAAACCCACCCAGTCAGAATGGGATTCTAAAGGGAGCCATGCATGAAGGACTTCAGTACACCTCAGACAGCACAGGGAATATACGCACTGGCCCCTGGAAGAATGAAACTACTGTATAGTGCAGGGACACCAAACATTGCAGGCGGTACTCCGCCTCATCCTGCCAAAATGAATTTCGCCTCCCTTTCTAGATAAAAAAGTGAAATAGCATTTTAAACATCACAATCAACGTGGAAAGTTTTTTATTTCAATATCCACATGTTTTTATGTGTGCTGTGTTCTTGTACAGAAATCTTATATCATGCAATCGCCTTCAGAGGTGTATCCATAGACCGAAGAGAATCACTTTCAACACTAACAGTTTGTGAAATGTGTCTCATATTTTACCATCAGATTTAACTAAAGGTATTCCCACTGCTCCGTATTACTACAGATCTATCTCTCTCTATATATTCAAAAAAATGAATGGTTGTATGTGTGATTATGTATGTTAGTGCTCAAAGGCAACAAGCTGCAAGATGTTTTTACTCTGAGTCTGAAACTACCAATAGTCTACGTTGACAGTGAATCTCCAGTACTTTGGCATTCATGTTCTAGACAACTAAACCAGCAATTTTAGACTTCATAAGGGTATTTTTGCCATCACAACTGTGAATACCTACTAGAGATTTTCTAAATAATAAACAAAGATACCTTTGCTTGCCAGAGATGTGTGGGTGCCAGTTTAGTTGTAGAAAAATCACAGCAGAAAAAGCGAAGTGAAAACTGTCCGTGCTCCTATCCAGGTTTCTATTGATCGTGATGTCTTTATGATGTCTTCACCTTAGTGTTTCCCTCTTCCTGAAAAGAATAAATCGACGGCACATCAGGAGGAACGGCAATGTCACTGTGGATGGTGAGCTGATGTCAGCGAGTTATTGGATTCAGTCCATTTACTCAAAGTCAGGTCATGACAATGCATTATTGGTCAGATTTTTATTCTTTTCATCTCAGTTTGCACGTTTCTCCTGACAGTATCAAAACTGCTTTTAAAAACCGACATTAACAGCAACAAAGTGTTTGAGTGTGATCATTGGAATCAAACAACAAGCTGCTAAAGGGGCCACTTTAAGAAGCCTGCAAATGAGTGATGTTCCTTATTTTCTTTGCATACAAAAATAGGTTTAGTCTCTCATCCTACGCAGAAATGGACAAAGCCAAATAACAAAACACTGACTGAAACAAGAGCAAATACAGTCCATTTATAATCCAGTTTTTTGTATGTGATGAACAAAAGCTCCACATTGTGCACATGCTGTTAATTACTTTGATCCTGTACAGCTGTTGCTGCTGGCATTATGTCATTTTTGCCACATCCTTAGATGTAATCTCCTCCCAAACAAATGTCTGCTTTATTTTCCATTAATAATCTGCATTTGGCCAGAGTTTGAACACCTGCATCTCCGGTCAGACGTTTATCTGCACTTATCATTGGCAGTGATTTTATACTTCTAATGATTTTTTCTTATGCATTCTTCTGAGGCTTGAGTGATAATCCAAAAAAAAAAATATTTAGGGATTTTAAATTAGGTACAGAAGACTGAATTAATTGGGGATTTTCTCCAATCTAACTAGGGTCATAATTATATATACCAGCTTAAATGCAGTTAAAAATGCTTGATAAAGCAAGTTGCACCTTGACCATCAATAAACATCTAGCAACTTGGTCACCGCATGATGGACTTTTGTATCAGTAAAGTTAAAGGTAATTTAAGTTATGTCTTGACATATAATTTTTAGCATGGTTGCTAAAATGAGGTTGGACCGCTCCAGGGACATAATGTTAGCCTAGGTTATGCATTTTAAAAACAGTTCTGTTGTGTTTTGCAAATCTTTCTGCTGTTTAAACACCCAGTTATCCGATTCTCAAAAATGTAGCTACTTAGAGGTAGTTCTTAGTTCAACAGACCCATGCTACTACCACCATGCTTGATAGTTGAACTTACAACTGTCAGTTTTGGAGCAGAAGCTTCTTTATTGGTTGGAACCTAATTAGTCCATGTTCATGTAAACCTGGGTCCACGTAAGAACACAGTGACAACTGTCAAACATAGTGGTGAAATTAACATACTGTGTGGCTACTTCACCTAAATGATACCTGACACTTGAAACTTGAACACAATTGATGTTTCAACAGGGCAAATATCCCAAACACACACCAGCCACTTTTACAAAACAAAAGCAGGATTAAGTCTCACTGTATTTTGTGAAAGAACCAAGATGGGGGTTGAATGAATGTGTAATATGCTCTATCGTGACCCAGCTGAGCTTCACTTCATGCCTCTTTTGGCTCTGTGATGATGTCTTGATTTTTGAAAGGTGTATAGGATATTGTCTACTTGATTTGTGATTTATAAGTGAAGAGAGGCAGCTAGGAGAATAACTTTTTGCAGGTTTAGAAGTTATAAACATGTATTTAGGAAAGAATATAACAGGTAAACATTATTTTTTTTTCTGAAATGGCCTCTAAATAGCCACAACCTCAACCCTATTATAATTGGGTTCACTTTGCTAAAAAGCCAGGTGAGTGCCAGGAAATCAACCCGTTTAAATGAACCTCACTAATTGTGCAAAGAAAGATGGTTGAATATCCAGCCAGAAGCTTGCTAATGGCTCCAAAATGTGTCTGGTCAGCAGACAAAAGAATTTATCCAAGAATTACTAGAAGTGTATGTATCTATTTGAGGTTTAATGTTTTATTTTGACTATGTGTGGACAGAGAAAGACCACAATAAAATAAAACCCGTACACCCAGTTCTTTTTCTTTATCCTATGATGAAAAAGGAAAAAATAAATAATTACAAATCCAAACTTCATATAAAATTCTTGCCCATGATTACTGCACGTAAACTTCTGACCTAAACTGTAAAAAACATCTTAGACATATTAACTATTGTCTGGGCTGCCCATGGTTGGCATATGGATTGTTCTTTTGTTACCAAGAAGGTCACATTCTCTTTGAAGAATTACTACTCCAAAGAGAAGGTGTCTCAGAATTGATTCAGCAGCAGTTGTTTGTCATATGAATGATGACGCTTCAGACAAAACTAGTGACACACTGAGGCAGAAGACTAAAAATAAAAAGGTTTCTAAGCAGCAAACCGCATCAGCATGCACACCATTTCTGAATCCCTCCATGTGCTCTCGTTTCCTTGTATATAGAATTGATTTCTGATAAATTATTTTACATGAGATTAAAGATGTTTAAGAAAAAAGTCTATATGTTAAGAAACTTGGGAAAAAATAATTACCTCTCAATGTTAATGCTCAGTATCTGAGTTTAAATATATCCTATTTGTTTTCAAATGGCCTTTACCTGTCCATAAATTATGCAGACATGCTACGTGTTGTGAGACTTTCATACCAGAAACAGACATGCACAACACGATATTCACCTCATCATAAAAACTGGTCCTTTATACTAGAATAGATGCATCTCAATAAATCAGAATGTCATTGAAAAGTTATTTATTTTTTTATTTTTATGATTTTTGAAAACAGTAATTGAAAACCCAAATTTAAGTTAATCAGAGATAGATTACATAAGTCCAATAAAAAGGGATTTTTAAGTCAGAAGCATTAAGAACAAGTTTTGGCCTAAACACTCTGGACAACTTCCACAAAGGGGTTAAGCCGCAAAAGTAGTAGAAAATAATTCAGTTGAAGGAAAAAGTGGGGTAAAAAATGCAACAGAGAAAACCAATGCCTTGAGAAGATTTTGAAGGAAATTCATTCAAGAATTAGGTTTAGATTTGTAATGCATGGACTTTGGCTGGAGTCGGTGCTTCAAGAGCTACTACAACAGCCAAACCAGAGAGAAGTGTCTCACCTGGACTTAGGAGAAAAAGAGCTCAAATGAGGTACATTCTAATGTTTCCACTGTCGATGATGTGTGGAGCCATGTCACGTGTGGAGCCATGTCACCTGTTGGTGTAGGAGCACTGTGTTTTATTGAGTCCAAAGTCAACACAGCTGTCTACCAGGTAATTTTAGAGCACTTCATGCTTCCTTCTGCTGACAAGCTTTCTTAAGATGCTGCTTTCATTTTCCAGCAGGACTTGGCACCTGCCTAATCTGTCCAAAGTACCAACACTACATGTAATGACCATGGTATCACTGTGCTTGACTGACCTGCAAAGTCACCTGACCTAAACCCCATAAAGAATACATTGAGTATTGTCAAGAGGAAGATTAGAGACACCTAAGCCAACGATGCAGATGACCTGAAGGCTGCTGTCAAACCAACATGGCTTACTGAACACCTCAACAGAGCCACTTGTTTATAGCCTTCATGTCACTCTGCACTGATGCAGTAAATCATGCAAAAGGAATCCCCAACCAAGTATTAAGTGCAGATACTGTACAGTACATGGACATACTTTTCAGAAGGCTGATATTTCTGTTTTAAAAATTTCCTATTCCTAATTGGTTATTTTCTTATTTTGTAATTTTCTAAGTGTTAATCATCAAAATTACCAAAAATTAACAGTTGAAGCATATCACTCTGTGTGGAATAAATAAATACCTTTTTAATGATATTCTCATTCATTAAGAGTCACTTGTACAACAGAAATGTTTGTTAAAAAACTTTAAAAAGTGTCTTCTAAAGATTCTGAAGATTTGTAATTGTAGTATCACCAAAATCAAGAGTCTGCTGCAAAACCCACATGCAATCTGAGAGAACATCGGTGTAGGTCAGCTTCGCTATACAACTCGTGTATTTGCTGGTCATGTGTTTTAGAAGCAGCCCGAGCTTTTTTGCAGTGTCTTTGAGACGATGTGTTTATCACAAGCTGCCGTTGGCCACCTCCTCTGAAGTCATGGTTAGCAGAAGGACTGCCCTGACGGAGCTTCATGCTGGCTTACTTTCAGCCCACCAGACAGCTGCTGGAATACTCACCTGTGGTACTGTGAAAAAAACCTGAAGCCAGTTTTCACTTTTTTCTACACTGACACATATACCCAATAAATGTATTTTTTCACCATGCAACAGATTAAAGCGTCACTGGCTCAGCGTGTATGTTTGTATGTGTGTTTAACTTGTATACGAATAATACCATAGCAAAAGTCTGTCTTTTTCCTTTCAGTTCCCAACCCCCCAATGTCCATAGCATTAAGCAGTGCGATAGAAATTGAGATGTTTTACAGAGTTACCACAGGGGAGGAATTCAGATGATTTCAGTCTTAAATAGGGTGCTGTTGTGTGACCTCATGTTTGCATGCGTGTTATGCATCCACGCATGTGTGCCTAGACTTTCCTCATGTATACACATCACACAGGAAATGAGACAGGGTGTCTTCTGTCTCTCACCAATCACACCCAGATTTGACAGGTCATGAAATGCCTGAGTAAATTTAATATGCTGCTGGATTCTTTTTTTTTATGTCCAAGGCCACCCCATGCCCTCTTCTGCCTCACCATCATCAGATTATTTATCTGAATGAAAGCTATGTGAAGTATTGGACCACATCCACCATTACTTGTCTACTAAGAAGATTCTGAGTTAGCGTGAGCACCATAGAGGTTTTTTAGAAGGTAAGTCAAGGATTTCATAAACTGTTTTATCAATAGTCTTGTGATGTAACCAAAGTAAAAACAAGAGGCCACCTGTGTGTAATTTAATCTCAGTATAAATTCAGCTGTTCTGTGAAGGCATTGAGGATTTTTTAGAGAACAAACATCATCTTAAAGACCAAGGGACACAGCAGGCAGCTCTGGGATTGTTGTGGAGAAGTTTACAGCAGGGTTGGGTTATAAAACAAAACCTAATGCTTTAAACATCTCAAAGACCACTGTTCAATCCTTTATCTGAAAATGCGAATAGTATGGCAAAACTGCAAACCTGTCATAAATTGGCTATCTATCTAAACGGGGTTTGGAATATGCTCCAAAACCAAGCAACATGGACCCTTAATAACAAAAAGAGCTAAAAATAAATAAGTAATGAAATATTATAATGTTATTGAGGCAAAAAGAAACATTTGTTTTTTACATTTCTTTCTATTTTTGTGAACTATGTGCACATTTAAAAAAATAGAATGGCAAAAAAGTTTTTTTCAGTTCTTCAATATCATTTAGCTGCACACTGCTTTATGTGTTCAAACAGGCTACCGAACTCAGTTGGCCCCATTCTATGGAAGAAATTGCACAGCTTTTTTCTCTTAAAAAAGTTTTATGTTTTTAATGTTCTAAAAATCTATAAATATTAATTAAGAGTTCTTAATTTTCACGTCAAAACTAATTTGTATTCAAAATATATTTGACCAAAAAGTGTTGCACATCTTTGTTTCCAACAGTCAAAAAAGGTTTATGGCTCCAGGCATATTGTTTTGTAGTCAAAAATGACTCTTTGATCTGAAATGTTTCCTAATTGCTGACCTAAACCCAGAAAAGAAAGAATTCATCAGAGAAGCAGCCCTTGGTACTCTGGAGGAGCTGTAGAGATTCAGAGGGTAAACCCGTTAACATGACATTTTATGGTATACTCCACAATCGATCCTTTATGGAATAGTAGCAACAGAAGACTCACTGTGGAAAGAAAGCCTAAAGAAGTTTGTAGTTGGCAACAAGCATGTAGGGGACACAGGATACACTTGGAAGGAGGTGCTCAGATAAAATCAAAACCAAACCTTTTGTCATACATGCAAAACAGAATTTGTGACAAACAGTGCACCCTGGCGATCCCATCCTGATAAGTGAAACATGGTAGTGGCTGCATCATGCTGTGATGAGGATTTTTTCCAGTTGGGAAATAGAACCTGGTCATTTGAAGATGGATGGAGCTAAATACAAGACCATCCTTGAATGAAATTTGTTAGAGGCTGCAATAAATTGCAACTGGCACAATCACCTTCCAACTGGACAACAACTTTAAAAATACACACAGAGCTACAATGGAACAGTCAGGTTAAGTTCCAGACCGAATTCCAAATGAGAATCTGTGGCATGAATACAAAAACAGGTGGCCAAAGAAACTCACCATCCAGTCTTGCTGAGATTCCTCATGCAAAAAAAAAATCCAGTCTGTTGATGTACAAAGTTTATCTCACAAGAGTTCTAGTACTAACTGGAGTGAAAGGCAGTTCAACTATTCACTCAGAGGGCTAAATAGAAATGCCTGAAAAAACTTTCAGAGTTTTATTTTTAAATAACTTAGGAAACCACCTATCAGTTTCTTTGAACTTCACAAGTTTGTGCTGCTTTGTATTAGGGTATATCAAGTTTGTAGTTGTAATATGGTAAAATGTGCAAAAGGTGTAAATACTTCTGAGAGGCACTGTGAGGATGTTTGTAAAACAGTTAAATGTGAGGTTTTTAAGCCTGGTAAAGGCAGCAAACAGTGTTGCATCTTCCAAAATCCCTGAAACCCCTTGATTTGATGAAGGGGGTTATTGTTGTTCCCATCTCTGATCTCTCACATCCCATGTCATCCTGACTCCATATGCCTTCGGCTCTCTCGCACTCTTCTTCCTTCTCAAGTGTTAAGTAGTCCTGTCTCCCATCAATAACCCAGCCTGCTCCTCCAGCTCCGATCTTGGCAGACAAGACTTGTGACAGAGGGCTGTGATCGTCATGCTAATGCTGTCCTTGACTTAAATAACATGCGCAAGAATCGCAGGGTGGGAGAGCGAGAGCTGAACGGCAGAAAGAACGGGGCGGGTGGCGGCACAGTGGTGTGTTTTTATCCGTGAGTGTGCAGGAGGCGAAGGCAGGATTGGAATTTGAGGCTCAGTGGATAAAGGAATAAGAGGGAGGAAGGTTGGAAGATCAAAGAGAAAGAGAGGACAGAGAGAGGTGGGCAAAGCTGCTTATAAGATATCATCATTTAATTTCTAGAAAGCAAGGTTTCTAATGTGTGTATGTGTGTCCCCGATATTTCTTCAGCTGTGTGTGTATCTAAGCCTGCTACAGGATCTGAACATATCACTGGTTTAACACCATAACATTTACTGAGGAAAATGACAATTTTATTAAACAACAAAGCAGGGTGTGCACTTCAACATTATGCACGTTTGAAACAATGATTATGTGTTTTTTGGTGATGAATCAACTGTGAAGCATGTTAATTTGTCATAGTTTGTCAGTTGAGGTTGTAAATGGCACTGCTTAGGGGTTTAAACATTCAAACAGCATTTTCTTTGTTTGGTCCTGAAAGCAGTGTTGGGCCCCAATATGTCACCCTAGGCAGAAGATGCATTCCAGCCAGTCACTAACTCTCAGCAGCTCCTAAGAAATCCCTCCTCTAAGCACCAAAAAGTAATGAATACACTATCCTTTTTCTCCTCACTCAACCCTATTCTTCTGCTTCCCACTCCCTTACTGTCAACACAGCTGCACCTGATATCTATTATGTGGCAATCCGAAGGCAGGTTCCTGTTTCTGAAAAAACAACTTGATGCCTCAGTGAGTGACATGCCTGAATATTCCTTTTAACTTGTTTTCCTGTGACATACAGCAGGCCCTGCTGTGCTGCTGAATTACTTCATGCATCAAATCACTGGCAAAAATTGTGATGTGATGACAAAGACCATGAGTCAAGTTAGTGTGAGTATTACTGAGCTCTTAAACTCAAAGTTGTGTTCTGGATTTGGTGAGACCAATCAGTCTCTATTCTGTGTTGTTCTATGTGTTTGTTCCACCATTGCTCTCCTTGCTTTCCCACAAGCCTCTTTTTGTTATTTATATCTTCCTCTGATGGTGATGCAACTTTGTACAACAAGGAATTAACATGATTTTTACCCTTTGATCCAGTGGATTATGAGGGCCTAGGAGGCTGTCACTCCACTATGTAACATCAAGGCTCAAACAACACAGCCAGCCAGGTGAGCAGGGGTGAAGCAACCATGTTTCCTTCCTCATCTCACCACTGTTGCTCGCAATCTTCAGGGAAGAGAGAGAACAGGGTAGCTGGGGACGGGCTGGTAGTTAAAGGACCAGGAGGGAGATCTGAGTGTGTGAAGGGGAAGAGTAAAGCCAGCAGATTATCCTGAGGAAGCCTTTTGTTAAGGGTTGTTAAATCCCACATGGCTCCTGATAATCGTCCACATCTGCTGAAAATGTTGGTTTATTCGTTGAGCTAAACATACTTTTGTCAAAGGTTTCTTACATTTTTAGTAAATTAGTAAACGATTATAATTACTGTTCATTAGTCTCCTTCTGCTCATTGTCTTCTGCTTATCGGATATTAGTTATTGTCTGCCTGGTCTCATACCAGCCAGACATGCCGAAAGACCTTCAACACTAGGCACCCATGATCTGCTCAGAAAGATTCATAGTCTAAAGGCACAATAATTGCCTTAAATGGAGGAACATCTGTGGATCTATTTTAAGGCACTGCACATCTCTTCTTTGTATGGCATTGTGGAAAAATCAAAAGAAATCAACTAATATATAAGAAAGAGAATTGGGGACTTCCACAAGCCTGGATAATCTTCGGGGACAATTCCCAGATCCCTGAAGGTGCCATATCAATCTGTTAAAAAAATTATATGAATGGGAATCCTTAAACATCAAATAATTTTGTGAGGAGAAGGGTTATGTGTCCCAGAATGAAAATGTTTTGCTGTGAAATATGTTAACCCCAGAATAAAAGCAAAAGAACTTGTGAAGTTGCTAAAGGTGGTAAGAGAGTGTTATTACCCACTGTAAAATGAGTTCTGAACCCCACATGGACTGAAAGACCCCTCAGAGAGAAAGAGCCCATTACTCCAAAAGCAACATAAAAAGCCAGATTACTATTCGTAAAATAACACAAGGAGAAAGACCTTACATTTTTGAGACATGTCCTGTGGTCCGATGAAACCAAAATTGAATCATTTGGCCATAATGACTATCATTATATTTGGAGGGTAAAGCAGGAAGCTTGCAAGTCTGAGAACACCATGCAATTTGAGGAGTACAAGGATGGAAGTATCATGTTATGGGGGTGTTTTGGTACAGGAAGCATGGTTCGCTTAATAAAATAAATAGCATTAAGGAAAATATATAAGAATATTATGTGGAAACATTGAAGCAACATCTCAAATCAGCCAGGAAGTTAAGGCTTGGGTACAAATGGATCTTCAATATGACCAATTAAAAATGGCTGAAAAAGGTGTGTGCAAGCATTGCGTCTTACAAACCTGACTCACTCAGAGCAGTTCTGTCAGGAGGAATGGATCCTGCAAACTGTTGTGAGAAGCTTTAAGAAGAATACCCAAAAACATCATAACCAGGTCATACTGTTAAAGTGTTGATGGTAGAATTAAGATTTTAGACCCATAAAGGCTTTTTTCCAGGTGTCATTTCTGAACGAAACAGGAATAGGTCGAACTATTTCCATCATGGGAGAAAAAGTGGAGGTGGTGGAGTATAAATACATCGGTGTTCACCTAGACAACAGACTGGAGTGGAGATGCTACTGTGAAGCCGTCTACCAGAAGAGACATTGCAGACTGTACTTCTTGAGGAAGCTTAGAACCTTCGCTGTTTGCAGCAAGATGCTGCATATCTTCTGTCTTCTAATCTGTTGTGGAGAGTGTGATCTCTTCTGCCATCATCTGCTGGAGTAGAAGCATCAGAGCCAGGGACTTAAAAAAGTTCAACAAGCTAATAAAGAAGACTGGCTCTGTTCTGGGGACTCCTCTGAAACCTCTGGAGATCACTGTACCAATAAGGATTCTTCATAAAATAAAGAACATTATGGAGAACCCTGAGCATCCTCTTCATGAGACTGTTGTACAACAACAGATAGTCTTCAGTCAGGGGCTTCTTCAGATCTGCTGCAAAACAGACCACTACAGGAGAGCCTTCCTGTCTGCCCACAGCCAGCAGCATCTACAGCGGCTCTGTCTAGAAACCTGTGTAATATGAGCTACAACACTAAATTTCCCTTTGGGATTATTCTGGGAATTAAATAGAGTTATGAAATGTCTTCTAAATTATTGTGCTTGTGAATCAAGAACAAAATGTCAACATTCTTTTAATGTTTGAATTACCTCATATTTCATTTTTTCCTTTATGTTTAAGCTGCCCTCTTATTTTCATTTCTCTCCTTTTTAACAGCGTTTTATTTTATTTCTTCACTCTTTCTCCATGCTATTGATCATGAAAAGTTAATGATTATGTACATTTAGCCTGAACTAATAATAATAGGTAGTCATTCGTTTGCTATGACACATCTATTAATTTACATTTTTTTGCAAAATCACAATATTTAATCCTAATGATCAAATGACCTCCAAAACGACTAGAATTTTAGCAAACTGTATAGTCATAATTTACAACCAGTACAGAAAGTGGGTCTTTCCAAAAATCTAACAGCTGTCTGAGAACAAAATCCAATTTATAACTCTACATTCCCTTTAGGATGAATTCAGAGTGTGCTTTCGAAAATCATTCTGTCACCATTTTTCTTTGTTTCCACCAGATGAGCCATGGGAGTCTCAGACTGCAAATGAACAATTGACTTTGAAAGGCTTTAGGAATATGACCAAATGTCCAAGAGTGAGCTTTGACATTTTGGACTATTTACAGAACTCTTTGAAGTTTTGCAGTGGGAGATGGGGGTAGGCATGACACAAACTGCAACCTTTGAACAAACAGGGATGTTAAAAGGGGATGTAATATACAAGGCCGGTCGCTTCAAGTAACACTAAAAAAAGAGACTGCTGATTGTCAGTTGTACCTTTTGCTGGCTATCCAGGAATGCCATCTAGTGTTTAAAAGCAGGAACTTATTCTAATAAAGAAGACACCAGTCTTTATGAGTGGCGTTTGGAACAAGACAGGTTAATAGTCAATTTCAATGCATCAGCTGGATTATATATCTGAAGGTTTACTATGTAATGATCTAAAAAAGGTTGCCAGGTAAAAGATATACCAATATGTGAATGAATGAAAGCATAATTAAATACTACCCTTGACAGATTTTCAGTAGGGCTGATGTAATGGTCTTCACATATGCTTATTGTTAGCCTGCTTTAAATAGACTTAACTCATATAAATCTGTTCCAGTTATACAGACCACTCAAAACATATTTACACTTGAGTTACATTCCCCCATATGTACAATCCCATGTGGATATCCAGATCAGTAGGTAACCTTGAATTAAGTGCCTTGCCCAAGGCTACATCGACATGTGGTGGAGGAAGTTGGAATTTAACTCACAACTTTCCAAATGCCAAGTTCTTTGAAATAAGCTACATCTACCCCTTTCAGGGGTAAACATACAATTTTTCTACTAAATCACATTCATCTCTGAGGTCTCAGAGTTGAATGTGATCCAGAAACATTAAACTGTCCCTTCATATTCAGTTGGACCTTTTTCTCCAATTTTCATTGAATTAACAATGAGCCAGGTCAAGTAATTAGAGGAGAATCACTAAACTCTATCCCAAACGTATGTGTAAACATAATTAGCTCTTTGTTTTCTTTCTTCCTGTGTGACTGGGAAGTCCAAGGGCGAGGTTTATTAATGTTTGTCCTGCTCTAGCACACTTAACTCACTCTGCAGCAGCTTTACAAGCACTGAGTTTGTGGAGTTACACTGTTTTGTCTGCAAGGCCTGATGAATATGCATCCCCTCCTCCCCCTTCGCTTTCATGCCTTCATGCCTGTTTCTTCACGCTCACAAACACACAGAGCACATTGCAGACATTTGCACAACATACATTCATAAATCCTACAGATACTTTGTCAACTGACCTTAGAGAACAAGGGCTGTAAAAGCTGAGATGTAAAGCAAGACGAGGCCATTTAAAGACCTAACAACAAATAAAAGAATCTTAAAATGGATGAGAATCCGGTGAAGGGACCTCAAAACAAGTGAAATGTGCTCAAACGTGTTTGTTAATAGATGTGCATCATAATTTTGTACCATCTGCAGACGTGTGATTAAAGACCTGCTGACACCAAAACAAAGTGTGTTATAGTAATCCAGTCATGTGGTCACAAAGCCATGGATTGCTGTCTCCAAGTGCTTTTCGTGAGCATGGGTTTTCTCATCAGACACATCTTCTCGTGGTACTGGGGGTTGAGTACTGATTCTATGTTAGCTTTTGTTGCCTAATTCTTAGACGTTTTGGACAGCTTGCTCTTTTTACTATGGAACAAATTATTTGATTGAATTTAGATTTTCTTTTTATCAAAGAACTGGGAAGAGTTTTAGTTTTCAGATGTGCAAACCTGGTACAGACATACGCCAAAAAACTTGCAGCTGTAACTTCAGCTATGGTGCTCTGAATACAAACTCAAGGCACATTTTCGAGATTTTTATTTGTAAAATGATTTGAAAAGCATGTATCTTTCTCATTCACATTTAGGCACTACTTTTTGCTGGTCTATTACATAAAATCCCCCAAAAATAGATTGAAGCTTGTAGTTGTGACAAGACAAAATTGAACAATATCCTCATACTAATCCTTAGAGCATGAATGGTCTTGGACCTAAATGCATCTCAGTTATCTTGCCAAGTATGGACCATCTGGTCCCCTTTGGTCACAAGAGATGTTTTTCCTTAGTTTTCCCTCAGCTAGAATGGTACAAAGAGAGACATATTAAATTTCTCTGGAATCAACTCCCTGCAGTTTGTCCCTTACTCTGCCACATAAGTATGGAAAAAAACACAACAGAAAAAATACACTTAATAAAAACTATCTTTCTAATTTGCTTCAACTGGTGCTTCACCTCAAGAGATTCAGATACGTATGGCAACAAGAAGCTTTGTGGTCTTTGTAGATTAGCAGCTAATCTGTGTGAAGAATAAACACCTTTTGAATGTATCCCTCTCTTAGTTGCTGGATGGTGCCAACAAAAATCAAACCACACTGCTTTGTTCTCAGTAATAAGTGATGAGGGGATACTCAAAAGGGTTTGTATGATCACAATAATTGCCTGGTTGCTAAAGGGAAAGTACTGACTTCTATTATCTCAACATGGCAGTGGTCTCTCACGTATGCATGGTCAGAGGCAGCCTTTCTATCACTTACTGACAGCATCACCTTTTAGAAAGTGGGAGATATTAGGCGGCGAGTGAACTCTTTGTAAAGTTAATGTCTTAGAAGAAGGAAAAATGGGTAAGCATAAGGATTTGAGCAAGTTTGACAAGGGCCAGATTGTAATTGCTAAACAGCTGGCTCAAAGTATCTCTAAAATTGCAGCTCTTGTACAGTACTCCTGATCTCCTCTTGGCAGTATCTATCAAATATGGTCCACAGAACAAACAGTAGAACCAAGGCTGACTTTTGTGATCTGATTCAACTGATGAGCTAGAGGAACTCAAACTGCTGAAGAAATCAATGTTGGTTCTAAAAGAAATGGGTCAGAATACAGAGTGCATCACAGTTTGCTGGGTAGGGGGGCTGCATAGCCGGAGACCAGTCAGCATGCCTAACCACAGCTGGCCTCATCTGCAAATCAGGGGGGGCATCTAGATGTTCCTTTGACATGTACCACCCCTACCCCGCATTGCTGCAGACCATGTACAGTCTTTCATGGAATCAGTGATCCCTGACAGCTATGGCCTCTTTCAGCATGATAATGCCCCCTGCCACAAAGCAAACCATGTCCAGGAAGTGTTCAGGAATAGTACAACAAAGAGTTTGAGCTGTTGTCTTCGCCTCATCTCCAAGAGTTAAGGGATCTGCTGCTCAGACTTTGGTGCCAGATACCACACCTTCAGGCCTATTTTGGCAGTCAAATAGGGGCCAACATATTTTTAGGCAGGTAGTCATAATGTTATGCTGGGAATTTTGCATGTTATTTCAGTGCATTTTTATGCTTTTTATCTAAATTTACAAAGATTTGTCTTACATCTCTGCAGTTATTTGGCTTTAGCCTAGTCTTAGAAGGATTTGCTCTTCTTGATTCTTGTGCCTCTTCTCATCAAGTCATACATACAGCACATTATAAGCATTATTCTCTTTTTTAGGGCATTTTTAAAAACTTTCCTTTTGGAAAAAATAGCTGTACAAATTCATTCTTTATTACCCAGCAGAGTTGTTATTGTCAGAGAATATTTATTAAAGAAAAACAAACGAACAAAAAACATCCCTGCATATAATGCTTAGGAAACTATGGCCAAACTTTGTAGAAAGCCCGTTACATGTAAATGATATGACCAGTGGAAATCAAATAACACCTCAAGCAGAGCATGTTCACAGAGATAAGCGGAGATAATGGTCTAAGTGATAAATATGAGTCACTCAAACGAGGCTACTGTGAGCGGGGGCGAAGAGCCAACTGTGGCATTGAGGCAGCAGCGTTTCCCTCTCCGCCTCCTCTGGCTCTTGTACATGCAGGGAAAGATCCGTCCGAAGCTCGGGATAGAACTGAATATTTTTGCCTTGTTCTGAGGAGGTGTTGCAACCGTGACAGCCTCAGAGCCCGGCCAGCGCCCCCACCACCAACAGAAGCAGCAGCGCGCTGCAGGCAGGCAAAGAGGACGCATTGCTGCACTTTGCCTCTTCTTTATGGCGTTGCTTATTTGGACGCCAGTGTCCCGCAGTGGCAGTCGACCGGCATCGAGGGTTCAAGTTCCCCTACAAAGGATGGTGGTGAGCTGAGACATGCCCTCTGTCTCTGCTGGAAACGTCGCTGGCTGCGCTCCTTGAGGGAATCAAAGTTGGTGCAATGGAGACTTCCGGGAGTGATGCTGCTGTCACATACTTGGAGAAAGCTGTGGAAAGAGATGGGTATTATGATCTGGAGCATCTCCCTCCACTGCTGGAGGATGAGGTGAGGCTGTACATTTTATTCAGAACTGAATAAAAAATGTTCATTCTTGGCTGCTGTAGGTGTTCCTAGAAAGTAAATTTTACTTTTAAGAAGGTATGACTATATTCTTATGGTGAAAGTCTGCAAAGGAGTGAAACATGAACCATTTATTATCCTTGACCCAATAACATGGAGGACCAGGAGAGTCACTGAAAAAGAAATACAACCATTTCAAATTTAACATACAATAAATACTCAATAAGAAAATAAAGTCGAAATGTGTTTTAAAACAGACTATAATGCACAGATTGTCTTTATATACAGGTGTGTGTGTCAATAAATCATGCAAAAGTTAATGTATTTCAGCAATTCAATCCGCAAAAAAAAACTTAATTCATTAAAAAGTGATGAATATATTTTAATTGTTTATTTCTGCTAATTTTGGATATTATAGTGTACAGCTAAAAAAAATACTAACATAGACATTTTATGTTGCTGACTTGACAGTTATCTAAGAAACATGAAATTCAATTCAATTCAATTGAGTTTATTTATATAGCGCCAATTCACAACACATGTTGTCTCAAGGCACTTCACAAAAGTCAGGTACATACATTACAATTAATCCTAATCATTGAACAGTGCAGTCAGATTCAGTTATTTATTCAAATTTGGTAAAAAATTTTTCTGTCTAAGGAAACCCCAGCAGATTGCATCTAGTCAGTACCCCTTGCAGCATTCCCTCCTTCCAGATGAGCATGTAGAGACAGTGGACAGTCACTGGCGTTGACTTTGCAGCAATCCCTCATACTGAGCATGCATGTAGGGACAGTGGAGGGAAAAAACCCCCCTTTAACGGGGGAAAAAACCTCCAGCAGAACCAGGCTCAGTGTGAGCGGCCATCTGCCACGACCGACTGGGGGTTAGAGAGAACAAGAAAGAGACACAAAAAAAAAGAACAACTGATCCAGGAGTACTTTCTATGGAAGGGAAAAATAAAGTTTAATGTATGTAGCTCCTTTGGTTTTCATCTAGAAAGAAAGAAGAGATAAACTCTGAGCCAGTTTTCAAGGTAGGAGTCTGAAAGAGACCACATATAATTATGTTACAGTAAAAGCTTAGTCAATTGCCATGTCTAGGAGGAGAAAGGGTTAAACACTGAAAGACAGGGCCATGTGGGATCATCGGTAGAGGGTGAGCATTAAGTTGTTGCCAGCAGAAGCTTGGACGATTCCCCCCCCAGAAAGGTGTCACAGGTTTAACACAGAGCCAGGCCAGGTGTAGCTTTTTAGGAAGAAAAAAGAGAAAAACCAAAGTTAAAAGCTGAAATAAAAAGAAATAATGCAAATTTAGATTAGTGTGAGAATGTAGCGTAGAGGGGGGAAAGTGGTCATTATGTCCTCCAGCAGCCTAAGCCTATAGCAGCATAACTACGCAGATAGTTTCAGTTCAGTTTTTTAGTTAAATGGCGTTTATTTACAACAATGTCGTCTCAAGGCACCCCACAAAGGGTCCCCCCTGGGCATTGTTATACTAAAACCACAAGGATTGGGATACCTCTTTCTGTCAGACTGATTTAACCATTGGAGAAGAGAAGGCGTCATACAGGTAGCAGAAATGGGGGGGTTTTGCACCTCAAAAATACTGAGCCAGTTTTGCTAAACCTGCCCCCCCTTACTCCCCCAACAGGGAGGGGGGAAAGGCTCCCTCCCTGATAAACTAAGCCACTCTAACTATAACTTTTTTAAAAAAAAAGTTTAAGCCTAGCCCCTTAAAAGTAGACAGGGTGTCCGCCTCACGGACCAAAACCGGGAGCTGGTTCCACAGGAGAGGAGCCTGATAACTAAAGGATCTGCCTCCCATTCAACTTCTAGAGACTCTAGGAACCACCAGTAAACCTGCAGTCTTAGAACGAAGTGCCCTGTTTGTTATGATTCTGGCACGTCTGCTCTAGCCTGTCTCCCTGGCTGCAATCACCAGATGAGATGCACCTGGTGGCTGCTGCAGTGCAGTGCACTCTGTGGCATTCCAAGCACCTGTGTCTTCCCTGATATATACTGACTCTGACAAGCAGACGGTGCCAGATTTTTGAAAGCCATCGTGTGAGTAGATATCCAGCGTTCCTTCCTGACTCATCGTTGTTTTGGCCTTGCCTCTTGGATTTTTGCCTCTGCCTGCCCCTTGTCGGACTGTTTGGATTTTGGTTTTGACCCTGTTTCCTGCATCTGATTTATGCCTCTGCCTGCCCCTTGCCTGACGTCTCTTGTTCCGATCATTGACCCAGTTTCTGTCCCTGGATTATTGAGCCAGCCTAGCCCTTGGATTATTCAGCCTAAAGTCACCTGCCTCTCGTACCTGCGCTGTGGAGATCCCTGCCTGCTACCCACTGAGGTTTCCCCTCTGGGTTTCAAGTTCTACCCAAGACAAAAGCCGGTTAGTGACTTTTCTGATCCTTGGAAGATCTGGAGAAACTTTAAGTCACTAATCCTTCTCTCTGCTTCAGTGATCCCCGGAAGCTGTGTGGAGTTTAACCTGAGTGACGTTTTCCTGTGGCTGAATAAACCTTTTAATCTTTCAGTTCTGTGTCTGGCTGAATCTTGGGTCCGCCTTTTTCTGACTCGTAATAGAAAAATCTGGCCAAAAATGGACCCATCGCCAGCAGAGCAGTGGTGCACCCACGTTGATAAGACTCTTTCCTGGTTGGGTTCCGGCTTGGAGGAAATAATTTCCACATTACGTTCTGGCAATCTTGTCTCCGAGCCGCCACCGTCACAAGGAAACCACGCCCACATGACGCGGACAACAGCAGAGGTAAGGGAGCCACGCCTATCTCCGCCTGAGATGTTCAGGGGAGACCCAGACCGGTGTCGAGCTTTCCTAACTCAGTGTGAAATTCATTTTGAGCTTAAGCCGTCATCTTTTCCCACTAAACGCTCCAAGGTGGCTTTTGTTATATCTCTGCTGGCAGGAAGGGCGAAGCAGTGGGGAACTGCTGAATGGCAGAACAGGTCTGCATCTTGTACCTTCTACGAAACGTTTTCCAAGGAACTCATTCGAGTTTTTAACCCTGTTCTTCCAAGTCGTGAAGCCGCAAGAGGCTTACTGTCCCTCAAACAGGGTCATCAGCCTGTCTCATCCTATATAATTGACTTTCATTTGTTGGCTGCAGATAGCCCTTGGAATGAGGCAGCACAGATGGATGCCTTTATGCAAGGACTAAACGCAGACATCAAGGATGAGTTAGAGACCCGTGACTACCCCTCTTCCCTGAAACAACTCGAGGACCTTGCTGCTCGCATTTATGTTTGGCTGGCAGAGAGAAGGAGGGAGAAGGGTCATGAGGTGGGTCGTTCCTCATTTCAGGGTCCTGCACTCCGGCATGAGAAAAGGAGCAGGTCACCTCTCTCTGAAAAGAAAGATGATTGTGAGCCCATGCAGTTGGGCAGAACCAAGATTACACTTGAGGAGAAAGATCTTCGGAGGAGATTAAAGCTCTGTTTTTATTGTGGAGAGAAAGGACATTTAGCACTCAGGTGTCCATTAAAAGGACAGGCTCAGCAGAGGAAGGGAGGTCTCTACTGAGCCGAAGCCAGCTAACTGCCTCCTCCTTCTTGTTTCCTGCTTGTTTCCAAACCTCTTCCATGTCTCTCCGGGGGCCCGGTTTATTGATTCAGGAGCAGACACTGAATTCATGGATGAAGTATTCGCCAATAAGAACGGCATAAAACTCTTTCCGTCAGCTGACACACGCAATGTGCTAGCATTGGATGGTCACAGCATGAACAATTCACGCCTCAGGACGGAAGAGATTACCTTAACAGTTGGAGGTAATCATCAAGAGAAAATAACTTTCATGATCATTAATTCACCTGAACTTCCTGTTGTCCTCGGGGCCTCCTGGTTGCAGAAACAAAACCCTCACATTGACTGGAAAAAGAAAGAAGTTCTGGGTTGGTCTGATTCATGCTCCACTGCCTGCCTTTTGTCTGCTGCTATGAAGGTCAGCTTGGAGAATGAGGTTGAGGAGACATGCCCAGATTTATCCAAGGTACCTAAAGAATACCATGATTTAAAAGAAGTATTTAATAAGATCAAGGCCACAGCTCTGCCACCCCACAGACTGTATGATTGTGCAATTGATTTGCTTCCTGGCACATCACCCCCTAAAGGCAGACTCTATTCATTGTCTGGTCCAGAGTACAGGGCCATGAAGAAATATGTTGATGAGGCATTAAAAGCAGGACAAATTCAACCTTCTTCCTCTCCTGCAGGTACTGGTTTCTTTTTTGTTGGGAAGAAGGATGGTTCGTTGAGACCATGTATTGATTATAGAGGCCTTAATGAGATAACAGTTAAAAATAGATACCCCTCACCACTCATGAACACAGCTTTTGATCAGATCCAGGGAGCCAAGATATTTTCTAAGCTGGATCTAAGGAATGCTTATCATCTGGTCCGAATCAGAGAAGGGGATGAGTGGAAGACGGCTTTTAACACGCCTACGGGCCATTATGAATACAAGGTCATGCCATTTGGACTTACTAACGCTCCTGCAGTTTTTCAGTCATTGGTCAATGACGTTCTAAGAGACATGGTGGGTCAATTCGTGTTTGTTTATCTTGATGACATACTGATTTATTCTCAAGATCTGGATACCCACAGAAAACATGTCAGAGCTGTTCTCCTGCGTCTGCTCCAAAACCAGCTGTTCGTCAAGGCAGAAAAATGTGAGTTTCACATAACTACTACTTCCTTTTTGGGCTTCATCATTTCCCCAGATCAAGTGATTGTCGACCCCTCCAAAGTAAAGGCCGTATTGGAATGTCCTGCTCCAACTGATCGCAACCAGCTTCAAAGATTTCTGGGCTTCACAAACTTTTATAGGAGGTTTATTAGAAACTACAGTCTGGTTGCTTTCTCCGCTGAATGCTCTTACCTCTTCCAAGACAAGATTTGTGTGGAATAAGGACGCAGAGAAGGCCTTCAACAGGTTGAAGGAACTCTTCACGTCAGGTCCAGTGCTACGGTCTCCTGACCCAGAAAGACAGTTTATCGTGGAGGTGGATGTCTCAAGCACTGGGGTCGGAGCCGTGTTAAGCCAGAGAGATGAGGATGATCGCGTTCACCCATGTGCTTTCTTCTCAAGGACTCTATCACAGGCTGAGCGGAATTACGAAGTGGGAGACAGAGAGTTGCTGGCCGTCAAGTTGGCATTGAAAGAGCGGAGACATTGGCTGGAGGGGACCGAAAAGCCATTTATGGTGTGGACTGACCATAAGAATTTGGAGTACCTGAAATGAGCAAGACGGCTAACCCCAGGCAGGCAAAGTGGGCTCTGTTTTTTGGTCATTTTAATTTCTCCCTGTCTTACAGGCCAGGGAGTAAAAATGGCAAACCTGATGCCCTGTCCCGGATTCAAGGGCCTGCAGAATCTCAGTCTGCGGGTGAAAAGGAGTTTATCCTTCCTGAGGCCGTCAGGTTGTCTGTGTCCCGAGTTGAGGTGGAAAGGGAGGTCCAGGAGGCCATTAGGGATCTGCCTATCCCACCATCATGCCCACCGGACCGCTGTTTTGTTCCTAAACGCCTTTTGCCAAAGGTACTGGAGTCTTGTCATTGCTCTCGTCTCGTTTGTCATCCCGGAATCAGCAGAACGATTCAGATAGTACAAGCTCAGTTTTGGTGGCCATCGCTTGTGAAGGATGTCAAAGACTTTGTTTCTGCATGCACTCAATGTTGTCAAGCCAAGCCTTCTCGTCGCCCCCCTGCGGGGTTGTTGCACCCATTGCCCATTCCAAACCTGTGACAGGTTTACCGGTGTCAAATGGTCACTCTGTACTACTAACCATAATTGACAGATTTTCGAAGATGGTTCATCTGGTGCCCCGGGAGAAGCTTCCATCTGCAAAGGAGATTGCTGAGATATTGACCAGAGAGGTTTTCAGGCTCCATGGAATCCCTAATGACAGTGTTTCTGATAGAGGACCCCAGTTTGTTTCACGTTTTTGGAATGAGTTCTCTTCGTTTTTGGGAATTTCTGTCAGTCTCTCTTCAGGTTTTCATCCTCAATCTGATGGCCAAACTGAGAGAGCTAACCAAGAAGTGGAAACCAAACTACGCATCTTATCCACCCATTTTATCAGTTCAGGAGAAAGAGGCTAATGTCCCGTCCGCCCAGGCAGCTGCCCAAAGATGCCAAAGAATATGGAGAAAGGCCAGGAGGTCGATGATCAGAATGTTACTGGTTCAGTCTAGAACGGCCAACCGGAGACGGATTCCTGCCCCTAAGTACCAGGTGGGGCAGAAAGTTTGGCTCTCTGCCAGAGACCTTCCGTTACGGGTAGAGTCCCGGAAGTTGGCACCCCGATTTGTTGGACTTTTCCCTATCTCCAAGATCATCAACCCTTTCTCTGTAGGGCTGAGATTGCCCAATTCTATGAGGATTCACCCCACGTTCCACGTTTCTCAGGTCAAGCCCTTCGTGGAGCCCCGACTAGCTGAATCTTAGGTCCGCCTTTTTCTGACTCGTAATACTGTTAGGAACATATGGAACAATCAGATCTCTGATGTATGATGGAGCTAGATCATTAAGGGCTTTATATGTGAGGAGGAGAATTTTAAATTCTATTCTGGATTTAACGGAGCCAATGAAGGGAAGCTAAAATAGGAGAAATATGATCTCTCTTTTTAATTTTCATCAGAACTCTTGCTGCAGCATTTTGAATCAGCTGAAGGCTTTTAACTGCATTTTGTGGACATCCTGATAGTAAAGAATTACAATAGTCCAGCCTTGAAGTAACAAATGCATGGACTAGTTTTTCAGCGTCACTCCTGGATAGGATATTTCTAATTTTGGCAATGTTCTGGAGATGAAAGAAGGAAATCCTAGAAACCTGTTTAATATGGAATTTAAATGACATGTCCTGGTCAAAAGTAACACCAAGGTTTTTTACTTTATTACCAGAGGTCAATTTAATGCCATCCAGGTTAAGTGATTGACGAAGCAGTTTCTTTTTTAAAGACTCCGGTCCAAAGACTACAACTTCTGTCTTGTCTGAATTTAGAAGCGAAAAATTTAAAGTCATCCAAGTTTTTATATCTTCCAGACATGCTTGTAGTCTATCTAACTGGCTTCTTTGGCTCTCCAAAAGTCTGGGCTCATCAGGGTTGGGCTCATCAGGATTTATGGATAACAACTAAAGCTGAGTATCATCAGCGTAACATGAATTCAGAATGTTTTGAAAAAACAGCCCATTATGCATGACATATAATTTACCTATTGGAAGCATATACAAAACACAGTACAGGGGTTGGACTTTGAAACTGAAATTTGGACCTGGTTTTAGACACATGAAATGAAAGTATGGTTTTAGTACATAATTTAGTATGGTGTAGGCCATCTCCTTTTGCGGCCAATACATGTCAATTGCAATCTTGGGAATGACATATACAAGCAAGTTTTGCACAGTGGTCAGAGGGATTTTAAGCCATTTCTTGCTTGGATAGTGGCCAGGTCACTACGTGATACTGGACTGGAAAAAAAAACTGTTCGCTCCTCCTGACTCGCTCCTCCAAAAACACCCCAAAGTGGCTCAATAATATTTAGATCTGGTGACTGTGCAGGCCATGGGAGATGTTCAACTTCACTTTCATGTTCATCAAACCAATCTTTCACCAGTCTTGCTGTGTGTATTGGTGCATTGTCATCCTGTCATTGTCATCCTGGATACACGGCACCGGATACATGGATACAATGTTTGAACCATTGGATGCACATGGTCCTCAAGAATGGTTCGGTAGTCCTTGGCAGTGACGCGCCCATCTAGCACAAGTATTGGGCCAAGGGAATGCCATGATATGGCAGCCCAAACCATCACTGATCCACCCCCATGCTTCACTCTGGGCATGCAACAGTCTGGGTGGTACGCTTCTTTGGGGCTTCTCCACACCGTAACTCTCCCGGATATGGGGAAAAATAGTAAAGGTGGTATCATCAGAGAACAATACATGTTTCACATTGTCCACAGCCCAAGATTTGCACTCCTTGCACCATTGAAACCGACGTTTGGCATTGGCATGAGTGACCAAAGGTTTGGCTATAGCAGCCCGGCCGTGTATATTGACCCTGTGGAGCTCTCGACGGACAGTTCTGGTGGAAACAGGAGAGTTGAGGTGCACATTTAATTCTGCCGTGAGGCAGCCGTTTTTTTTTATTTTTTTTTTTGGATACAATCCGGGTTTCAGCCCCGAACACATCCCTTTCAGACAGCTTCAACAAGTTGAAGGTCTAGATGAAGCTAATATTTCTGATAACTCTGGAAGCTCCACAGGATCAAAACAGTCCAAAAAGATCAGGTTCTACAGTTATTTCCAATGTTGTCCCCCTTGTTGAGGATGAAGTAATCATCTCTGGGAGTGTGTCAAAGTTTCTTTTTTAATAGAATCAATTTTTATTTTGGAAGAATCCCATAAAATCATGACTGCTGAGAGCCAAGGAAGGATGGCTCAACAGAGCTATGACTCTGTGTAAGTTTAGCAACTGTACTAAAGAGAAACCTAGGATTATTCTTGTTCTCTTTCTATTAAGGATGAGAAATAAGCTGTTCTAGCTTGGTGAAGTGTCTTTTATACAACAGTAGGCATTTTTCAGATTAAGGGGAACCCCTTAGGTGTGTAGAGCGCCATTTTCGCTCAATTTATAACTTTGTGCTTTAAAGTACGCAGCTCTGAATTAAACCAGGGAGCCTGCCTCCTATGAGTAATTTTTCCTTCTTTTTCAGGGGCTGCATTGTCTAATGCACCACGCAATGATGAAGAAAAATAAACAAGAAAAATTTGTGAAGGGGAAGAAACAAAATTATTGCCCCCACTGGGGTTTTTCTGTGATAATGAGCAAATTTAAAAGTGGAACAGATTTTTTTAAAGGTTTTTACAGCATCGTCTGATAATGATCTACTATAAAAAAATTTTTCTTGGGGGTTGGGGATCCCGGGTTTAAATTTTAAATCAAAGGTTATTAAAAAAGGTCAGACAGCAAGGGGTTGTGAGAAAATATTGTTAGTTTTTACACTCAATGCCATATGTCAGCACAAGGCCGAGAATGAAGACAAATGTGGGTAGGTTTTTGTTAATTTTAAGCTATCACTTTCAGTGTCAACATGAATGTTAAAAATCCCCCATATAATAATTTATCTGTATTTACACTAAATCAGTAAAAGGTCTAAAAAACTGATCAAAAAAATTGAGAGTAAGGGCCTGGTGGACGGTACAAAAAAAAAAAAAACCGAAGGGGTTTTAGTGCTTTGCAATTGGATGAGGAAAACTAAGGATTAATATTCAAAAGAGTTGTAGCTATTAATTGGTCTGGGACTAGTCAATAAATCGGACTAAAAGATGGTTGCTACTCCTCCTCCTCCCCCAGTATTTCGAGAAGGGAAAAAATTTAAATAATTAGTAGGAGTTGACTCATTTATGTAACATAATCCTCTTGCTGCAGCCAGGTTTTGTGAGGCAAAATAAATCAATCTGATTGGGGTCAAATCAGGTCACTAACTAGCAAAGTCTTTGAAGAGAGATATCTTATATTCGAAAACGCCACATTTAATTGTTTTATTTTATTTTTATTGAGTTGTGTTTTTTTTTATTAGATTTTCCTGATTTCCTCTTTTTAGATAATTTTTTAAATCTATTCAAATTTTGGCCTGGGCGAGACCACTGTCTTAATAGGGTAAGGGGGGGGTAGCAGTACAGAAGCTGCAGAGAGGAGTATTAAACAACGACCCTGCTTCCCGGTCTGAACCCCGGGTTGTCAGAGGGTTTGGAGAACAAATTTTTTTTGGCAGATTCCTAGAAAGAAGAGCTGCTCCATCCAAAGTGGGATGGATGCCGTCTCTCTGGATCAGACCAGGTTTTCCCCAAAATGTTCGCCAATTATCAATGTAGCCCACATCGTTTTCTGGTGATGGAGCAGAAAGGACCCCGATCCTGGCAACGGTTGAGAAAATAAGAGGAAAACAGAAAAGGAACCTACAGAACATTTATATTAATTACATTTTTACAACTTTCACATAAATGTTTTATGTAAAATAATAAATATTTAATATTTTACTGTACAGTTTTGGAGAAATACCTTGTCAAAGTACCTCAAAATGCTCATGCATTTGTCCCACTTTCAGGAATTTATTTCTCCAAAACCATGAGAGGCGACAACACAATCTCTTCAGATTATATTAGAGGGTCATCTATATAATAACCAGAATTAGTATTTCTCGAGAAATACACAACTGCCCCAACAAAGTACGACAAACGCTTCTTTTTGGTGAGGTCGATGAGGTCCTGTGGGAAGTGGTCTGGACAGCTTAAAGTGTAAGAGCATCCAGATCTCCTCTGACCTCTCCTGGACTGGAAACGCCCCTCGGCTCTTGATGAAGGTACAACAACAGCTCTTCTTCATCAGGACATGAAAACAGACTGTTCTCTCTCCTCAGCTGCTTACAGATGTCTGCGGGGCCACGGTGGAAAGCACTCTGTGTCTCAGCATGACAGTGTGGTGTGGGAACTGCACAGGAGGGGAAAGAAGTATCACGGGTGGTGAGGACAGCACACAGGATTATGGGATGCCGTCTGCCCGACATGGACACTGTTTTATACTACACTTGAGGTAGTTGTGTATTTCTCCAAACCTTTACAGTAAAATTATGAAATATTAATTCTGGTTATAATATAGATAACCCTCTAATATAATCTGAAGAGATTGTGTTGTCGCCTCTCATGGTTTTGGAGAAATAAATTCCTGAAAGTGGGACAAATGCATATAATGGTTGAGCATTTTAAGGTACTTTGACAAGGTATTTCTCCAAAACTGTACAGTAAAATATTAAATATTTATTATTTAACATAAAACATTTATGTGAAAGTTGTAAAAATGTAATTAATCTGTAGGTTCCTTTTCTGTTTTCCTCTTATTTTCTCAACCGTTGCCAGGATCGGGGTCCATTCTGCTCCATCACCGTAATGCACCTTGTATGCGCTACGCTAATCTTCAAGAGAGAGCTGGTGTCGGCTGGCGTGACCGCTTATTTCTGACTGTCGGCTCACTTAACCACAGTTTTCTTCTGTACAACAAGCCCTGCAGTTCGAGCAGGTTCAGAGGTGCGGGCGATCAGAGTCTGCGGCTTTAGTCAGCGCTAACCAATAGGGAAACGTCTTTTATCGTTCGTCTTTAGGCCCCGCCCAGGATGTTCATGTTTCCAGCGCTCAAAATTCTTTGAGTTCAATCAAAACCAGAGAGCGTCAAAACCAAAAGAGCGAGAGTCGTAATCCAAGATTTTTGACATGCTCAAATAAAAGTTTATGTTTTGCAAATAACTTTTTTCTCTTCATGAGGAAAAATGAGTCATTTTAATCAAAAAAGTTTTTTCAAACAATTTTTTTTCTCCCCAAAATAAAATATTCCATAAAAAAAATGTTACAACTCTGAAAGTTTTGATCACAACTTAATATTTTGTGATTGAGATTAGTTTTTTTTATTGAATATTCCAAAAGTTTTGACCACAATTTATTTTTTGATTGTGATTAGTTTTTTTTGATTGAGATTAGTTTTTTGTTTGATTGAATAATATTGAGACAAATTTTACCTCCATATCATTGCTACTTTAAGGAACCTACATTCACACTCATAACTGTTACAAATGTTAACGTTTGAAAAAATTTGTATTCAAGTTAAAAATTAAGAAATGTTACCACTGCTTTTTTTTTAACCTTAGAACAAAAGTCTCATCATTTAGGATACTTTAAAAGCAATTATGAATTGTTAGGTAAATTATAAAAACCACTATTCAACCTCGATGTGCATAGTGTCAGAATACAATACAGCAAGTACAACTTTTGTTTCTGATCCCCACTTATGGATTTAAAATATGTGATCATTCCCTTCAACATGTGGACTTAGTCAGTTTTAGTAATTCTAATGTTACAACCCCCTACCACCTCCAAACCAAAAGAATTGATTTCAAATATATTTGCTATATTCTAATCTCGCACTCCTTCCCCTTTGAGTTTGAGCAATCTTTTCATTGCAACGTAAGCTGTTTGGTTAGATAGTACTTGGGCATAGAGAGGAGCCTCAGCCTGTTAATAAGAAACAATATATAAAAACAAATTGTGCAAAGTGGTAAAACTGTCTATTTCTTATCATTAAGACAAACGCCACAGGTGAACCAATGAATACATTTGTTAGTGCATATTCCTTTGAATCTCACTCCAAGCAACATTCCAGTGACCATTTTCTAAGCTTTACTAGCCTCTGACTGAAGACACGTGTTGTATGATAATCTCATGCTTATGGTTCTCTATAATGTTCTTCAAAACTAATCAAAAAGTAGTCAGATGTTTTCAATATTACTAACTAAGGTCCGAAATTGGTTGTATTGAACTACTACACATGCATAATAAGTGTTATATATAGCTAATGTATGGTCATTACTCTCTTTTACACAAGGGTTGTTATTCTGAGATGCAATTTACATCATTAATATATAATAGTGTCATTATCTGTTGGACTTTACTTTAGTTGCTTTAATTATGTGTTTTTTATGGTCCCTGTGCGATATGTTTGTACATTCTTGTGATTCTTAATTCTACGCACTTTTCTGCTAGTCAGATTTTGTTTAGACATCATGTGTTTCCCTTTGTGTTGATTAAGTCATTCTTCACAATCAGCTTCACAGAGTTGCCTCTTGTCATGCCGAGCCTGTGTCTGTATTTTGTGTTTGTGTTTTGTTTCATTTAAACCTGTTCTGGTCTTTGTTTTCCTTGTCTCCCTGCAGCCTGTCCCACACCTGTTGCTAGTTTCCCTGATTGTCTGGTCTCGTTGTTCATTGTTTCACCCTGCATTCCTGTTTGTATATATGTTCCTCAGTTTCCATTGTTCCCTGCTGGTTTCTTGTCTTGTTGTTGTCTTTGATATCCTGTGTTGCACCGTTATGCCTGGTTCGGCTACTTTGTGTCCTGGTCTGGTTCTGGATCCCTATGATCTTGGTTTCCCTGTCTGATCCGTGAGTGAGAGAAATTAAATCTCAAACTTACCTTAATTTGTCTGGCTCCTGGCATCTCCTTCCTTGCACTTTGGTTCTACTTTAAACACACATCATGACATTAGTGTTCTGCAACCCAGCTACTCCAACTCAGTATTTATTCTGACCTACTCCTTGTCCCAGAGCCCAGATATTGCCTCTGCCAGTAGGCAAAAACATTCCTCTATGTTCATTCAGTCATTCCCAGATCCTCCCGTTTTATCTTTTTATGCTGTTGTTGTTGTTTCACAAAAGCAATCACACACAAGTTACCATGGTGACCCATTCTGAAAAGCTAACCTGGTCAGGAGCAGGCTTACACCTGGAGGGTGATTTCATTCTGTGAAGTCATAAATTACTTATTAATTTACTGATTTACTAATTTACTGTTACCTAAAGCAATTGATTCAAGTTTAAATCCAAGTTGTAATCCACAGGTTGTAGGTTTGATACCAGCTTCTTCCTGTCACATGTCAGTGTGCCCCTGGGCAAGGTACTTAACCCCAGATTGCCACACATTTTTGACATTTATAATCAAGGTGTACAAATAATTAAGATAGGTTGTTTTACAATGGAGTTGAAAGAATCCTCAATCTGTTAAATACCAGGGTTTACTAACATTATATAAACTATAGGGATTCTGTCCTATAGTAAATGTTACATAATTGCATTCACATCATCGATCGTACCACATGTTTTCTGACCTTGAATGTTGTTAAAATACAAAGTACTACTGAAATCATTTTTAAGATCCAGAAGACAATGTGACTCAAGCACCTGCTGACAAAACTTATAAAATGTCAAAACGTGGACAAATGTAATTTTCTGTTTTGGAGAGTGTGATCTCTTCGGCCATCATCTGCTGGGGTAGCAGCATCAGAGCTAGGGCCTTAAAAAACCTCAACAAGCTGATTAAGAAGGCTGGCTCTAGTCTGGGGACTTCTCTGGAACCTCTGGAGATCAATATGCAAAGAAGGATGCTTCATAAAATGAAGAACATTATGTAGAACCCTGAGCATCATATTCATCAGACTGTCATACAACAGAGTGTCTTCAGTCAGAGACTTCTTCAGATCTGCTGAAGACAAAACACTACAGGAGATCCTTCCTACCCACAGCCATCAGCATCTGCAATGAGTCTTTGAAGAAACCTGCATAATATGAGCTACAACAACATTTAATTTCCATTTAGTAAAGTATTTCCCTTTAGTAAAGCATTTTTCAATTGAATTGATTTGAATATAAGGTTGCCAATGAACATCCACACGCTTGTGAGGAAGCAACCGTCTCACAGCTAGTTTTTTTGTGTTCTATTACAGCTATTTACCACAAATGTACTTTTAAAGTGTTTTTTTTATGTGGAAATGTCTCTGAGCATTTTAAACCAACAATACAACAAAATCCAACAATATTTAAAAGACAGGTGAAACATTTACATTTAAGGTACTAGATCAATTTGAAACGAATAACAGGTAAACAAGGGCTTGGGTAAATGGCAATGCTTGATAAAATATACACCTTAATTACACAAAGTACAGACCAAAACATTTTGGATCTCTTACCTCTTCCTGATAATAGTAACAGAAAAAAGAACCTTCTTTGACATTATGTCCATAAAACAGTTAATCAGCAAAACAGCTTGTTTTTGAGACCCCTTTTGCTTTTCATAATTATTCATTGTTAACAGTTCAGCTCAAAATATCTGAACTAAGTTTACAGTCGTATTATAAACCAGTTGTCAATTTACCAACCTCATTACATAGTCTGTTTCAGTACTTTTTCAATACAACTAGCTGTTTGCTAACAAGGACAAAATTCACAACAGGTGTTCCATCCATGAATCAACCAATAAAATTCCTGGCTCAGTCAAAATTGGTTTTTAAAAAGTCCTCTTCATCATGCTGTTAATGTGTTAACACCATGAAACCAAGAGGACATGTAACTGATCAACAGTATCTCACCATTCCAAGGCTTTAAACATGATGTTCTTAGACGGAGCCACTGAGCTTAGTGTCACAGAGTGTCATCAACAGGTTGCAACAGAGATAGAGATTGAAAGAGTAACAGAAAAGCATAGAAGTGGATGTCCTTTGGCCACATCCCACACTAATGACCGCTTCATTGTGAACAGTGCACTGTTAAACCAGATTATGAATTCCACTCAACAACAGGCACAAGAGGGAGGTGAGAGCCACCCAAGTGTCACATCAGACCCTTCGGAACAGTTTACATAAGCGTGGTCTGCCTGTTCGACTTGTAAACTGCATGAGACATCATTGTCAAGCTGTTATTGAAGATCAAGGGCACATAACACATTAGTGCAACACTGACATTTTTTGTTGTGGTATAGCCACCACTGTTGTTGGCTTTTATTTCAGTAAATTGTTTTGAGATGAGGAAACCATTGTATGATTCTACTTAAATGTCCTACTTTCATGATATAATATCACTGTAGCATGAACTTTTTAAGTTTTCTATAAACTTCACCTGAAAGCCAAATATCCCTAACATTTGTAGTGTGCAAAAGTAGTGTAAATCATAATGTGTGGCTCGGACTCAGATTGGTGCTATTACTTTTACTGCCGTTTCCGAGTTACCATGGTGACGTAAATAGCAAAAAAAAAATCCAGTAGGGATGAATGGAGTCAGGTGAAGAAGCAATCATCAAAATTCATAATTTCTGAGGCTTCGCTGTGTCGTAATACTTTCACCTAGAAAAACAGCTCAACATTGTGTTTGTAGAGAAATCCATCATCTTGTTACGTTTGCTACATGCTATGGTTTTTCCACATTTAAGCGCCACAAACCTTGCTGGAAAAAGCAACAGCTAAAGTGGAGTAGAGGACAGTGTTCTTTTACAGTGAAGCTGATTTTTAACTCGGCCGAACAGCCACAAATTTCACTCTGCAGTCACCATTTTTGGCCAGTTTATAGGCTCAGTATTTTCAGTAGCTATTTTTACATGCACAAAATTTCAAGATCAGATTCAAATAAATAGATCTGAATATACTGTTTATATGTGCTCAAAAGTGAATAATCTGATCATGACTTGTGTTGACATGCACCACATAATATTCAGAATAGAAGCAATAGAAGTCAGGTCAGTTTGCCTTATTTACAATGATACAATCCAAACAAACAAGTGTTTACATTGATTGACAATCGGAATAAAACACCTCTCTAATTTTGGATACAATTTCATTCGGATCAAGCCAAATCCGATCAGAATATTCTGACAGGCATTCTGACTGGCGCATTTACATGATGCATTTTTATTTCGCATACTTATGTCCAGGTAAACAAGCATAGTGACACTTTGAGCAGGAGTCCATCAGTAGCAAACTTTCTTTCCATTGCCTGATCTTTTACTATAAATTAACTATGAAAATCTCCATGATGGTAAATGATCCAAATACCCCGAAGCGCTTTACACTACAGCCTGGGGGAGGCTGTCAGAATGCCATACATCAGCACCAACGGGCCCTCTGACCACCATCAGGAGGCAAGGTGGGTGAAGTGTCTTGCCCAAGGACACAACAACGACTGAGACAGACAGAGTGGGGATTCGAACCGGCAACCCACCGGTTACAGGACGCCCAATGATTGGGGATAAAGGAATGCAGTTCCATAATCTTCCGTATATGTATATTTTTTTATATGGCCCTCGATTGTTGGGACCCTTTTTGAGATTAATGGTGCGTTCACACCGAACTCGATTCAGGCAAATTTTTCGCCTTATTCGCATGCTGTCGCTCACCTGACATTTCGCAAGCAATGTGCGCTACAACGCTCCACCCGCTTCACTGCTTCATCGAATAGGAGGAGCTTATATCTACAGCTTGCCGATTTCAACTCAACATGGTGCGAGTGACGCTGCTTTATTTATAGAAAGCCAAACATCCCCGCCGGCGTCGACGTCCCTGGGTTCACCAGATTCTCCAGAGATGGAACCAGTTTGGAGAGTACCACCACCTACTCCAGGAGTTGCGTCTGAATGACAGTCACTTTTAGGTGTACTTCCGTCTATCTAGGACCCAGTTTGAGGACCTGCTGTCCCATGTTGGGGGCTGAATCAGCCTCCGGGACACTGACTACAGGCACTGTATCCCCGCTGCAGAACACCTGTCCATCTGTCTTCAATGAGTAAATAAATCTCAGCTCAACAGAAAAACAGCCAAACTGTACTGTCCACATCTCCTCAATCCGAGCTGGTTGGTTTTACTGTGAAGGCGTGGCGAGGCGTGGTAAGGCGTATTCGTCACTTCCTGTTTTCACTGTTGCACTCGGTGGATTGTTTGGTGTGTGAAGGCTCTCTCGTTTGATCTGATTTCTCTCTACTGTGATATCTCTTGCTTGTTGTAATACATAAGCACGTTAAAACACATACTTTCTGTTGCTGCATTTAACGTTTGGGGACTCTCCGTGTCTTACACGGTTTTTCTAGTAGTGGTAAGGGGTCGCTAGCTTAGCGTTAGCTTTAACTCCAAGATGACTACCTGTTCTGCTGTTTCTCTCTCTGAGTTTCATCCTCTCTCCTGCTCTCTGTGTCAGATGTTCAGTTACTCCTCTGCCTCCTTTAGTGATAATGGTACGTGTAATAAATGTAGCATTTTTGTAGCTTTGGAGGCGAGGGTGTCGGAATTGGAGGCCCGGCTCCGTGCTGTTGAAAAAACAGCAGATAGTCAAGGCCCCTTAGCCAGCGCGGAGCTACCGACGGTAGTTCCCCGTGCAGTCCTTCAGCAGAGCCCGCGCAGCTGGGGCCTCAGGTCGGCTGGGTGACGGTACGTAGAAAGCATAGTCCTAGATCCCAGCCCACAGGTCACCACCAACCCGTCTGCGTTTCTAACAGATTTTCCCCGCTCAGCGACACACCAGCTGAGAAGCCAACTCTGGTAATTGGCAGAAACGTGGCACTAGAGACACCAGCGACCATAGTTGAATGTCTGCCAGGGGCCAGAACGGGCGACATCAAATCCTACCTGAAACTGCTGGCTAAGGATAACCGTAAATAAAGTAAGATTGTTATTCACGCTGGCGGTAATGACACCCGGTTACGTCAATTGGAGGTCACCAAAGTTAGTGTTGCTTCGGTGTGTAAGTTTACCAAAACAATGTCGGACTCCATAATTTTCTCTGGTCCCCTCCCTGATCTGACCAGTGATGACATGTTTAGCCGCATGCTGTCATTCAACCGCTGGCTCTCTAGGTGGTGTCCAGAAAAGATGTGGGTCACATTGATAATTGGTGAACATTTTGTTCGCCAATTATCAATGTCTCCGGAGAGACGGCATCCATCCCACTATGGATAGAGTAGCTCTTTTTTCTAGGAATCTGGCCGAATGTATTAGTTCTCCAAAACTCTGACAACCCAGGGTTCAGACCAGGAAGCAGGGTCGTAGTTTAACACTCCTCTCTGTAGCTTCTGTACTGCTACCCACCCATTACCCTATTAAGACAGTGTCTCGTCCACGGCCAAAATTAAATAGATTAAAAAATAATAATAATAATAATCTAAAACGAGGAAATCATGAAAATCTCATAAAAATAAACACAACTCAGACTGAAAGAAAAATAAAACAATTAAATGTGGCTTTCTGAATATAAGACCTCTCTCTTCAAAGACTTTGCTAGTTAGTGACCTGATTTGTGACAATCAGATAGATTTATTTTGCCTCACAGAAACCTGGCTGCAGCAAGATGATTATGTTACTATAAATGAGTCAACTCCTACTAATTATTTAAATTTTCACATTCCTCGAAATATTGGGCGAGGAGGAGGAGTAGCAACCATCTTTCAGTCCGATTTATGATTAGTCCCAGACCAATCAATAGCTACAACGCTTTTGAATATTTAATCCTTAGTTTTCCTCATCCAAATTGCAAAGCACTAAAACCACTTCTGTTTGTTGTTTTGTACCATCCACCAGGCCCTTACTCTCAATTTTTAGATCAGTTTTCAGACCTTTTATCTGATTTAGTGTTAAATACAGATAAGGTCATTATAGTGGGGGATTTTAACATTCATGTTGTCACTGAAAGTGATAGCCTAAATATAGCCTTTAATGCTATCTTAGACTCAATTGGCTTTGCTCAAAACATTAACAAACCTACCCACCTTGGTCTTCATTCTCTGGACCTTGTGCTGACATATGGTATTGAGTGTAAAGACATAACAATATTTTCTCATAAACCTGTCCTGTCTGACCATTTTTTAAGAACCTTTGAGTTTAATTTAACTGAGTACTCCACACCTGAAAGAACATTTCTTTATAGTGGATCATTATCAGAAAATGCTGTAACAACCTTTAAAGAATCTGTTCCACTTTTAATTTCCTCATTATCACTGAAAAGCACAGTGGAGGGCAATAATTCTGTTTCTGCCCCTTCACAAATTGATTCTCTTGTTCACAGTGTTACTTCATCATTGCGTGGTGCATTAGACAATGCAGCCCCCTTGAAAAAGAAGGTAATTATTCATAGGAGGCTGGCTCCTTTCGTTGTCCGATGAGCTAACCCCTCTCTCCTACTTCCCTATGTCTAAAGGGATTGCTCAATCCAGGTCTCCATCCAACGGGTCCGGACTTCCCTAAACCTGAAAGATCTTACTAAGCAGGTTTAATGAAAGTTCTGTTTAAGCTGGTGTCGGCAAATGACTCGCCTAGCCTCTGACAGCCTGCATCCAGAAGTCTCGCCCTTCTTCAACCGGAGGTCTGAACAACTGAGTAGCCTACCGCAGTCATTCACAGTCCAACAGTCACTTCTGTTAACTGCCGCTCATTCCCTAATTTTACAACTGGCTCTTGGTATATGGGCTAGGTTAATTTTAGTGGCTACGCACGAGCCCCAAGGGCGCTGTTTTAACGAACTTGGCTAAGGCAACCTATAAAAACCTCTTAAAAATCCTAGAACCAGGCAACAAGACTTTTTACCACCAATGAAAAACCAAAAATACGGTGACTCAAATAATTGAATGTCCACGATTAAACTAGAATTTTATATGCTTTCTTTAATTAGTAACGCTTTTGCAGGGATCAGCTTAAATTCGGCAACACACAATAAATTCAAAAATAGAAATAAATCAATTAACTCAACCTGTCTTTCCCTGATGCTGAAACTAGTGAGTTTGGAGAGGCTTTGAACACGGAGGCTCATCCATGCACCTGATGGAGATGTTCCTTCGGGTAACAAAGAGTGGTTTCTTGAGGGGAATACGACTTAATCTTCAGTTTTCTTCCTTTAAGTGGCAGGCTCTGATGCTCCAAGCTTCGATGGTTAAACAGAAACTTTGTTGTCATATGTCTCAGAAGACAATAGCTTCCAGAGGCTGAAGAGTTGAAGGAAACCACGGGGACATAATTGAGGTTGATTCAGGACTTCCAAAAGCCTGAAACTTAGAGCAATCAGCCTTTCACCGATCAAGTTCACTTCTGTTGTCTGGATAAAAAGGCTGTAGATGAAATCAGATTCTTAATATTGAGGCATATTCCTTCTAGGGCACACGGGTTGATCCTCTTTTTAATGCAGTCGATCAGCTGGGCTGTGTCTCTGGTCCTTTTTCATCTGAGTGTCTTTCCTCCGTCCGATCTTGTTCGCTGGTCTTCTGCGAGGAAAACAACCCCGTTCCTTCCTTCAGCATTGCCTTTATAGTGCAGATGATCTCACCAGTCAGCCCCCCGTTAGGTTTCTCAGTTATTGGGCAACCTGCTTCTCAGCCATTGCGCAACCTACTCTGCTCAGCGCCTCAGCTATTGCTCAATACTTTAGTCACGGTCATCATGACCCTCGGGTTTTGTTCTTCGGCTTCGGAGATGCCGATAATAGCCACGCAGCTGGCTGCAGACTCATCCTCCCTTCCTCTCCTTGGCCTTCAAAGGGTTCGTTGTCAGCGTACAGCTGGCTCTCGTCACTTCTTGTCCTTACACAGTTCTCTCCCTAATCTGCTCAGTCTTAAACTTTACACAGTATTACACATTCCATTCTCAGCTTTCTACATTTACTTTAAGACATAGTTACCAAATCATCAATTCATTTTTTTTATTCATACTTCACAAAGAATCAACATTATATGTCTTTTATATAGCTGATTGAGATTTTTTAAACCTTAATGATTTTTGTTTTAATTATGAGTTCTTTATTATTTCAATCATATACCTTTTAGATTCATAATCAAAGATTATTAATTTCATTTAATACTTGTGAAAGAATGGAAAATCATCATACATCATTGGATACTTGTTGTTTATACTTCTGCAAAAGATAAGACAGTTAATATGTGGCTCCATACAGCCTCTCAGTCTCTCGGTCCCAGAATATGAGAACATGCCCGTTTCACTCTCCAGTGCTTCAGCTGTGTATTTATAATTGTTGCATGGATTACACTGAAATATATTTATTGTAATTTAGCTGGATTAAACTGTGAGTAGTTAATGAATGTTGCATGGATTACATGGAAGGATCTCACCTTATTTTTTACACTCCCTTGTTCAATTCAGAGCTGCGTACTTTAAAGCACAATGTTTGAGAATTGGAGAGAAAATGGCGCTCTACACACCTAGAGGATTCCTACTTAATCTGGAAAAATAGCCTACTGTTGTATAAAAAGACACTTCACCAAGCTAGAACAGCTTATTTCTCATCCTTAATAGAAAGAGAACAAGAATAATCCTAGGTTTCTCTTTAGTACAGTTGCTAAACTTACACAGAGTCATAGCTCTGTTGAGCCATCCATTCCCTTAGTTCTCAGCAGTCATGATTTTATGGGATTCTTCCAAAATAAAATTGATTCTATTAAGAAAAAAATCTTTGACACACTCCCAGAGATGATTACTTCATCCTCAACAAGGGAGACAACATTGGAAATAACTGTAGAACCTGATCTGTGTTTGGACTGTTTTGATCCTGTGGAGCTTCCTGAGTTATCAGAAATATTAGCTTCATCTAAACCTTCAACTTGTATGTTAGACCCAATCCCGACCAAATTATTCAAGGAAGTGTTCCCTCTGATTACCAGCCCCATTTTAGACATGATTAATCTATCCTTACTAAATGGATGTGTACCACAAGCTTTTAAGGTAGCTGTAATTAAACCTTTACTTAAGAAACCTTCGCTTGATCGAGAAGACTTAAAAAATTACAGATCTATATTCAATCTTCCATTCTTATCTAAAATTCTTCAGAAAATTGTTGCTAATCAAATATGTGAGCATTTACACAGCAATGACCTGTTTGAAGAGTTTCAGTCAGGTTTCATCAAAGCTCTGAAACAGCTCTGCTGAAAGTCACTAATGATATTCTTATTGCCTCAGATAATGGACTTGTGTCTGTACTGGTTCTGTTAGATCTCAGTGCTGCATTTGATACAGTCGATCATAATATTCTCTTAGAAAGGCTGGAATATGCTCTAGGGATCAGGGGAACAGCATTCGACTGGTTTAAATCTTATTTGTCTGACAGATTCCAGTTTGTTCATGTAAATGATAAATCATCTTTAAACTCTGGGGTTAATTGTGGAGTACCACAGGGTTCAGTACCTGGGCCAATTCTCTTTACTATATATATGCTTCCAATAGGTAAAATTATCAGGCAGCATAGGATACATTTTCACTGTTACGCTGATGATACTCAGCTTTACTTATCCATAAATCCTGATGAGCCCAACCAGTTAGATAGACTACAAGCATGTCTTGAAGACATAAAAACTCGGATGACTTTAAATTTTCTGCTTCTAAATTCAGACAAGACAGAAGTTGTCGTCTTTGGACCAGTCTTTAAAAAAGAAACTGCTTAGTCAATCACTTAACTTGGATGGCATTAAATTGACCTCTGGTAATAAAGTAAAAAACCTTGGTGTTACTTTTGACCAGGACATGTCATTTAAATCCCATATTAAACAGGTTTCTAGGATTTCCTTCTTTCACCTTCGGAACATTGCCAAAATTAGAAATATCCTATCCAGGAGTGACGCTGAAAAACTAGTCCATGCATTTGTTACTTCAAGGCTGGACTATTGTAATTCTTTACTATCAGGATGTCCACAAAACGCAGGTAAAAGCCTTCAGCTGATTCAAAATGCTGCAGCAAGAGTCCTGATGAAAATTAAAAAGAGAGATCATATTTCTCCTACTTTAGCTTCCCTTCATTGGCTCCCTGTTAAATCCAGAATAGAATTTAAAATTCTTCTCCTCACATATAAAGCCCTTAATGATCTAGCTCCATCATACATTAGAGATCTGATTGTTCCATATGTTCCTAACAGAGCACTTCGTTCTCAGACTGCAGGTTTACTGGTGGTTCCTAGAGTCTCTAGAAGTAGAATGGGAGGCAGATCCTTTAGTTATCAGGCTCCTCTCCTGTGGAACCAGCTGCCAGTTTTAGTCTGTGAGGCAGAAGCCCTGTCTATTTTTAAGGCTAGGCTTAAAACTTTCCTTTTTCGTACTTGTACTCGTGCTCGTACTCGTCATCTTCCGCTTATCCGGAACCGGGTCGTGGGGGCAGCAGACTCAGCAGAGACACCTAGACGTCCCTCTCCCCAGACACCTCCTCAAGCTCCTCCGGGGGGAGCCCAAAGCGTTCCCAGGCCAGCCGAGAGACATAGTCCCTCCAGCGTGTCCTGGGCCGTCCCCTGGGCCTCCTCCCGGTGGGACGTGCCTGGAACACCTCCCAAGAAAGGCGTCCAGGAGGCATCCGGTATAGATGCCCGAGCCACCTCAACTGGCTCCTCTCGATGTGGAGGAGCAGCGGCTCTACTCCGAGCCCCTCCCGAATGGCCGAGCTCCTCACCCTATCTCTAAGGGAGTGCCCGGCCACCCTACGGAGGAAGCTCATTTCAGCCGCTTGTATCCGGAATCTCGTTCTTTCGGTCATGACCCAAAGTTCATGGCCATAGGTGAGGGTAGGAACGTAAACTCACCGGTAAATCAAGAGCTTCGCTTTTCGGCTCAGTTCTCTCTTCACCACAACGGACCGGCACAGCGCCCCCATTTCTGCGGCAGCCGCACCGATCCGTCTGTCGATCTCCCGCTCCATTCTTCCCTCACTCGTGAACAAGACCACGAGATACTTGAACTCCTCCACTTGCTCCTCCTTTTTGCTAAAGCTTATAGTTAGAGTGGCTTAGGTTATCCTGAGCTATCTCTGTAGTTATGCTGCTATAGGCTTAGGCTGCTCGAGGACATAATGACCACTTTCACCCTCTTCTCTACATTCTCACACTACTCTCCAATTTTGCATTATTTGCTGTTATTTCAGCTTTTAACTTTATGTTCTCTCTCTTTTCTCTTCCAAGAAGCTACACCTGGCCTGACTCTGTGTCTACCTGTGACATCTTTCTGGAGGGGGGCATCGTCCAAGCTTCTGCTGGCAACAACTTAATATTCACCCTCTACCGATGATCCACATGGCCCTGTCTTTCAGTGTTTAACCCTTTCTCTCTCCTAGACATAGCTACTGACTGAGCTTCTACGGCTTACTGAAAAAAATCTCTACCGTGAATAAGCTTTGGTGTCTGAGAGATAAAGAAATAAGCTCTCATTTGGACCAGGAAATGGTGCTGTACCGCCTGGTTGGCCAAGAGCGTATGAAAGTGTGTGTGTGTGAAGCGAAACAATGACTGTGATACGAGTAAATGAGTTCCCTGCTTAGCAAGCATGGGAAACAATTCAATTCAATACAGTTTATTTATATAGCGCCAATTCACAACACGTCGTCTCAAGGCACTTCACAAAAGTCAGGTACATACATTCCAATTAATCTTAATCATTGAACAGTTCAGCCAGATTCTGTTATTTATTCAAATTGGATAAAAAGTTTTTCTGTCTAAGGAAACCCAGCAGATTGGATCGAGTCAGTGACTTGCAGCATTCACTCCTCCTGGATGAGCATGTAGAGACAGTGGACAGTCACTGGCGTTGACTTTGCAGCAATCCCTCATACTGAGCATGCATGTAGCGACAGTGGAGAGGAAAAACTCCCTTTTAACAGGAAGAAACCTCCAGCAGAACCAGGCTCAGTGTGAGCGGCCATCTGCCACGACCGACTGGGGGTTAGAGAGAACAGAGCAGAGACACAAAGAGAACAAAAAAGCACTGATCCAGGAGTACTTTCTCTGGGAAGGAAAAGGTAAATGAAACAGGGAGGAAAAGTATGTTAGCGAGCATTCCCCACAAAGATGCTCTAACATTTTAAAACAACAGTTAGATGGAGCGTGATGGGGTCCCAAAATAATTGACAAGTCGCCGGAAAACGGTAAGACACTATTTTTAACCATTAAGAGAGTTAAATGGTTACCATTAAGTGGTTCCACTCTCTAAAGTTGTGCATGCATCAACTGCATGCTACTTTAGGACACAAAATAAGGCAATACATACTGATACAGAACACTATGCAGGTCTCTGTTAGGATTAAGTCCAGAAAAAAATTATATTCAGGCTCGAGCAGGAAGGCTGCAAGGGCCTATTGTAATCGCAAGAATTTTTATTGTTTGTTTTTTCCGTTGCGTCTTTGCGGGGCAATTTGGGGACTTTTCCATGCACCAAAACGCGTAAGATTTTACCCAAAGTTGTCCCCTGCGTGAAATTCTTGTTCCATAATGTCGTTGTCAATGGGCGTGGCTAAGTGGTTTGGCCACGCCCTTTGACAACGACATTATGGAACAAGAATTTCCAAACATGAGATAGGCCGAACCATAAGGCGTAGAGAGCTGAAATTTGGCACACTGCTAGAGCTCCTCAAACCAAGAAAAAAAGTATCTTGGGGGTATGCCCTAAAACGCACAGGAAGTCGGCCATTTTGGGTCAAAGGCCAATTTTTGGCCGTTTTTGACTTTTACTCACCTCGAACTTTAACGAACTCCTCCTGTGGATTTTGAGCTATCGGCTTCATATTTGGTCAATATGCAGTTAAGGCATGGGGTTTCAAATCTATCAAAATCGTGAGCTTTCAGCCATGTTTAGGGGGTGTGTCCGGGGCACAAACTTGGCGTTTGTGACGAAAGTGAAAAATTGCAATAACTTTCCCGAAGAAATGGCAAATCACACCAAAGTTGGCAAGAAGGATGACCTTCGGGTTCCGGACGATCCTATGGGGTCATATGCTGACATCATCAAAGCCACGCCCCCTGAGAACAGGAAGTCACTTTTTTTACTGGGAAAGGTCGCTACCTGGCTGTCTACACTCAATCAACTTGAAACTGTGCCAGGTGACTGATAACTAGTGGGTCTAACTTCGTTTGAAGCACAGTGACTTTTCTATAAAAGGCGTGGCCCTGGTGGCGCAGCGAAGTTGGACGTCACGCCATGGCCATACGTTTGGCTTTAATTTCCACATACATCATCTGATCTGCACCAAATTCAATGTGATTGATTCTAGTCCAGTCCCCAACAGAGATCTGATGACATTTTGGTGGGCGTGGCCTAATTCGTCCACAGCGTCCCCTAAAAAATAAAAAAAAGCCATACTTTGACCGAGGAATCTGAAATTTGGTACACTTATGTAACTTCTCAGGACCTACAAAAAAGTCTCTTCAAGCATTGGTCCAAACCCCACAGGAAGTCAGCCATTTTGGATTGAAGTTGCCATTTTGACCCTGTTTTGGGCGTTTCTAGCCCGCAAATCTGAGCGAACTCCTCCTACAGCTTTTGACTTAGAGACTCGAAAATCACTCAGTATACCCTTAAGGCATTGGGGATCAAAAGTTATCAAAAGCTTTTTGATACATGAAAGCGTGTGGACGTGGCCACGCCTCAAAATATGACTTCTCGCCATAAAAGACGAAATTGATATAGCTCCTACAAAGAAAGTCACAGAGACCTGAAACCTTCTAAGATTGATCTGCCTCTGGCCCTGAACAATATTCACTGATCAGATGCTGACATCATCGAAGCCCCGCCCCCTGAGAACAGGAAGTGTCATGTTTTCCTTTAGAGAGTCAATTTTTGATGTTCTTCACCTAATCAATGTGAAGCTCTCCGAAGTAACAGATAACATGATGGTCTAAGACAGTCTCCAGTACTGACTGGTTTAGCTTCAGGATGTGGCTTTGGCGGCGTGGTGAATTCTGATGTCGCGCCACGGCCATACGTTTGGCTGTAAATTACACGTGCATGGTCCGATTTAATCCAAACTGAAAATTGTTGATCTTTGACAACTCCCAAACAGCTCTATTGGATTACATTGGAATTTGGATCAACAGCGCCCCCTAGGTCACTTCAAGGGCTGTATCTCCCTCATACATCATCGGATCCACTTGAAATGTAGTATACATGATCAGGAGCTAATGATGGACATGTTGACACAGTCAATAGCTGACATCACTTTAGCCCCGCCCATTACTAAACAAATGAGTGTAGCTTCCATATGGAAGGTCCGATTCACTCCAAACTGAATATGGTTGATCTTATTCAGCCCCCAAACAGCTCTATTTGATTACATTGGAATTTGGATCAACAGCGGTCCCTAGGACACTTCAAGGGCTATATTTCCCTCATACATCATCGGATCCACTTGAAATGTAGTATACATGATCATGAGTTAATGATGGACATGTTGACACAGTCAATAGATGACATCACTTTAGCCCCGCCCACTAAGAAACAAATGAGTGTAGCTTCCATATGGAAGGTCCGAAATTTTGAATGCTTGTCGCCAGACCAAAACTCTGCATGACCGAAGATCATATGACATGTTGCTCACAGTGCCACGTACGGGCGACGTGTTGAAGTGAAGCGATGTCATCATCGGTGGCGTGTAGGAGGCGATGCCAGGCTCCCGCGGTCGCTGCACAGGCCGAGTTGCGCTTAAGTGCGAGGGCCTTCGAGGCTGCTTGCAGCTTTAATTATTATTATTATTAAATGCAATAGCAAGATGTTTTACAATAAGTAAGTAAAGACAACTTAGAATTATGGAAAGGGGGGTGTGGTGCTGGTGGTGTAGGGGTTAAGCTTGTGCCTTATGTACGAGCAATGACTCGTACATAAGGCAGTGATGAGTCCTATACGAACACCTAAAAAAAAAAATCTACAGAGGCTATGAAATAAAGCATTGAGAGGATGAAGATTAGTGTTGTCGTGAAGTAACATCTGTGTTCTCTAGAATTTACAGCATCAATTGTGTGACAATTCTTCTACGAACTGGAAGGGAAAAACATTCTACAGAACATTAAAGTGAAAATTTTGAGGCAACAGGCTTACAGCCAAAAGTTGTTTTTTTTTTTTAAAAAACCTTACAAACAATAATTACAATGAGTAAACTTGGCTAAACTTTCACCCCTTTAAGACATATGTATAGGAGGACAAAACAAAAACAACCCACACAGGGTGGGCGGTGGGGGCCTTGGTAGGAGGGCCAAAAACAAAAACAAAGTTCAGGCGGGCGACCAGGAGGTCGTCCCGAGCAGGCACAAAGTTCAGGCGGGCGACCAGGATGTCGTCCCGAGCAGGCACAAAGTTTAGGCGGGCGACCAGGAGGTCGTCCTGAGCAGGCACAGCGTTCAGACGGGCGACCAGGAGGTCGTCCCGAGCAGGCACAGAGTTCAGACGGGAGCCAGGGTTCTGGAGTTCTGGGCGGTCGACGGCAAAGGCGTGGTGACCTGCGACAAAGGCGTGGAGGCCGACAGAAGCGTAGAGACCGTGGCGGCCTGTGACGGGAACCTGCAGGTTGGTCAGGAGGCCGGCCTAGCAGAGTATAGGACCCCCCAGAAACTCTGTGGAACTCCGGAGGCGTGGAGCCTGGCAAACCATCGGTGGCTGAAGCAGAGCCTGGCGAACCCTCAGATGCTGAAGCGGAGCCAGGCAAACCCTCAGAGGCTGAAGCAGAGAAAGGCAAACCCTCAGAGGCTGAAGCAGAGCCAGGCAAACCCTCGGAGGCTGAAGCAAAGCCTGCGGAACCACTGGAGACAAGAACAGAGTCTGGGGAACCCTTGGTGACCAGAACGAGGAAAAGTTGCTCCTTGAACTCCCCGGAGACAGGATCCGGCGGTGCTTCCTCCTCGAAACCCTCGTCTAGGGGCTCCGAGGCCAGAACGAGGACAAACTGTTCTTTGAACCCCTCAAAGACAGGATCCGGCGGCTTTTCCTCCTTGAACCCCTCGTCGCAGGGTTCAGAGGCCAGAACGAGGACCAGTTTCCCACTGAACCCCTGGAGTCTAGGAGCTGAAGCTGAGGCGTCGGCGGGACCCTCAGTGACGTGAGCTGGAGCTGAGGCGTCAGCGGGACCCTCAGTGACATAAGCAGGAGCTTAGGCGTCGGCGGGACCCTCAGTGACATAAGCAGGAGCTTAGGCGTCGGCGGGACCCTCAGTGACATGAGCAGAGGCGTTGCCGAGACCCTCAGTGGCGTGAGCAGAGGCGTCGCCGAGACCCTCAGTGGCGTGAGCAGAGGTGTCGCCGAGACCCTCAGTGGCGTGAGCAGAGGCGTCGCCGAGACCCTCAGTGGCGTGAGCAGGAGCTGAGGCATCGCAGAGACCCTCAGTGGCGTGAGCAGGAGCTGAGGCGTCGCCGAGACCCTCAGTGGCGTGGGCAGCGGCTGAGGCGTCGCCGTGACCCTCAGTGGTGTGGGCAGAGGCTGAGGCGTCAGCCGGACCCTCGGTGGCGTGAGCAGAGGCTGAGTTGTCGCCGGGGCCCCCACTGACTTGAGCCGAGGCGTCCCTCTTACGACGTCCTCTGCGACGTGTGGAGGGGGTTGAGGCTGATTTAGGGTCTGGCCTGGAGTCAGGCTGTGGTGTGTCTGGCCTGGAGTCAGGCTGTAGTGTGTCTGGCCTGGAGTCAGGCTGTGGTGTGTCAGGCTGAGGTGTGTCAGGCTGTGGTGTGTCAGCCTGTGGTGTGCCAGGCTGAGGTGTGTCTGGCCTGGAATCAGGCTGAAGACCTGACGTGGACTGCTCTGCAGCAGCGCTCTGGAGACCCGACGTGGGCTGCTCTGCAGCAGCGCTCTGGAGACCCGATGTGGGCTGCTCTGCAACAGCGCTCTGGGGACCCGACGTGGTATGCTCTGCAGCAGCGCTCCGGAGACCTGGCGTGGGCTGCTCTGCAGCAGCAGCAGCTCCCTGGAGTCCTGGTGTGGAAGGAGGTGGACAGAAGTAAAACTGCTTTACTGTAGTCTCATAATCCCCCTCCATCTGCCTGATCCTCTCCATCAGCTCCGGAGAGGAATACATGAGACTGGTCCTCCTAAAGCTCTTGATCTGGCGAGCAAAAAACCTTAACCGCTGCTCCAGCTCATCAGGTGTTGCCTCAGAACACCGAGCTGGAGCGAGCGAAGACGGCATGGGAGGAGCTGCAGCTAGCCTGGGAGACAGTGCTGTGGCAGGCGAAGATGCGGGCATACTTGCTGCAACCCTCCCGCCAGCTAGCAGAGAAACCACTGCTCGAGACCTTGCAGCAGCAGCCGTGGGAGACTCCTCCTTACTGGCAGAAACACAGGCAAGTGCTCCGCGCCGACGTTTCTTGCGGCGGGAGGAAGATGACGGCTTTGCTGCCGGTACAGGAGCAGGAAGGGAACGTCGGAGCTGAGGCGGAGGGAAAGAACAGTCCTCCTGAACTCTCTGGCACTGGGCTGCCTCATGCTCCATCTGCTCCAGCAGCAGTGGAGACGGCAGAACCTCCAGGTCGGTGGGCAGATGCCTCATTGCCACCTCCTTCTGACGCTGAACCCAGTGATCCAAGGCGTCTGCCTTCTGCTTGTCCGCGGGGTCCTAGGTTGGCGGAAACATTCTGTTAGGATTGCGAGATAGAACCCCAGAATGCAGACGAGCAGGCTGCGTGATTGTAAGTGAAAAATAAGGGTTTAAAAACTCACTCACAGCAGGAGGCAGGAACAAAACAACAAACGGGCAGACGAGACAGGCATGGCATGATCAGAAAACAAGACTTGATTTGAGAATGTTTCCGCGATGAACAACTGAACAGGAGTGAATATATGGAGAGTAAACCAGGTGTAGCTAGGAGACAGATTAGTTTGGAGCAGTTGAACTGGATAAAGATAATTAACAGACAGAGCGTGGTGGGAGCAAGAACAGAGACTCTTGAATACAAACAAAAACTAAAGCATGACCAGAACCAAAAACCAAACTTGACAAAACATGAACAAGACTAAAACATGACCAGAAAAATAATAAACAGAAGCATAATTCAAAATAGAAGAAGAAGAAGAAGAAGAAATAATAATAATAAACAAAAGAACGATTCAAAACCTTAACTGTGAATAACATAAGAAAAAACCCGAAACCAAAAACCAAACAACCCCAAATCATAACACTCTGAATACACCAACCATTGCCTTCTGACCAGATAAAAAATAATGTCATATATTTAAGATTTGGCTTTTCACCGATGGTGGTAGGTGCATTATATGATACATTTTATTTAACTGATGACATGATAAACAATTGCTCAGACTTATTTATGCATAAATAGGTTAATTGTGGAAAGCTTCAATGAATTCATTTTTCCACTTGCACTACTTGCTGGCGCCAAAAGGTAACAAGACTCCACTGCTAGACAGAATACCCATTTTCCTTTTCCAATGAGAATGATTCCCTTTATAACTAATCTATGTGCATTCGACATTCTAACTTGAATGTCATTACTTTTTGTCTTCTTTGCATGTAGTAATACTGAAATTAACAATGTACAATTATGATTATGTGTTGTGAAATGAAGAAGGGGAAAAAAGGGGAAAAAAGATTTTTGTTCTTGTTAAATTGATATACTGGGTTGACTGTATAATCTTTTTTTTCAGGCTTTGCTGGCCACAATACTCAAGAGTTAATGATTTTTCTGGAAAGATTAGTGAAGAGTTCTCCTACTATATGATGTGGGCAATAACCCTAAACATAATTTTGTCCTAGGTGAAGAAGGCCTGAACATTTTGATCAGACTCTTTAAAAAGGATTACGAAATCTGCAGTATTGGTGCAGTACACTAAAATAATATGCTGATTAGATAAATTGAAGTAAAAAATAAAGGATATATGATTAGAACTAATGGGCTTATTAACTATCACCAGTTAACTTCAAACTAGATAGGTACGTTTGGGTTGACGAAATCGGCTACTTTGATTAGATGAACGACGAAGGGATGAAGTGAATGGAGTCAGTGGTATTGATCAAAAAAATCCGTTGTTTAACAGAAACGGGTTGTTTCAGTATTAAGGCCAAAATTTACAACTGGGATAATGATGTTTTCAAACACGGAGGGGATTGTGCCCATAAGTAGCAGTTAAAAGGGGTTTTACATGTTTAGAAGCTGAGCCAATTGTCAGGATCTGCCATTTTGATTTTGTGTACTCTTGCTGTTAGGTGTTTTTGGTTCCTTTTGGTTTAGTAGTGATGCTTATTTATTCCTTCTGTTATCCTGGCGTTTGGTCATAGTTCTGTCTGTATTTCTGCCCCTTTAGAAACAGCCTGATGCATTAGACAAAAACTTAAAACGGTCCAATTAACCGCAGTAAGATAGAAGAGGAATAGTAAAAGCCTGATAACAGCCTGATAAACAAAAAACAACCCAAGCAGGGTAGGCGGAGGGGGCCATGGCAGGAGGGCCAGAAACAAAAAACAACCCAAGCAGGGTGGGCAGAGGGGGCCATGGCAGGAGGGCCGCAAACAGGCACAGAGTTCAGGCGACCAGGAGGTTGTGCCGAGTAGGAACAGAGTTCAGGGGGGCGACCGTGAATGCCTGGCGAACCCTCAGAGGCAGAAGCAGAGCCTGGCGAACCCTCAGAGGCAGAAGCAGAGCCTGGTGAACCCTCATCTCTGAGTTCAGAAGCCAGAACAAGGACAAACTGTTCCTTGAAGTCCCCAGAGAAAGGATCTGGTGGTGCTTCCTCCTCGAAACCCTCGTCTAGTGGCTCCAAGGCCAGAACGAGGACAAACTGTCCTTTGAAGTCCCCAGAGACAGGATCCAGCAGTGTTTCCTCCTCGAACCCCTCGTCGCAGGGTTCAGAGGCCAGAACGAGGACCAGTTTCCCACTGAACCCCTGGAGGCTAGGAGCTGAAGCATCGGCGGGACCCTCAGTGACGTGAGCAAGAGCCGAGGCGTCGCAGGGCCCCTCGGTGGCGTGAGCAGGAGCCGAGCCGTCGCAGAGACCCTCGGTGGCATGAGCAGAGGACGAAGCGTTGCAGAAACCCTCGGTGGCGTGAGCAGGAGCCGAGGCGTCGCAGAGACCCTCGGTGGCGTGGGCAGGGGCCGAGGCGTCGTCGAGACCCTCGGTGGCGTGAGCAGGGGCCGAAGCGTCGCCGAGACCCTCGGTGGCGTGAGCAGGGGCTGAGGCGTCGCAGAGACCCTCGGTGGCGTGCGCAGGGGCCGAGGCGTCGCAGAGACCCTTGGTGGCGTACGAAGGGGCCGAGGCGTCGCAGAGACCCCCGGTGGCGTGAACAGAGGCGTCCCTCTTACGACGTCCTCTGCGGCGTGTGGAGGAGGTTGAGGCAGACTTCGGGTCAGACCCTGTGTCAGGCTGTGGAGTGTCAGGCTCTGGAGTGTCAGGCTGTGGAGTGTCAGGCTGTGGAGAGTCAGGCTGTGGAGTGTCAGACTTGGCAGAGTCAGGCTGTGGAGTGTTAGACCTGGCAGAGTCAGGCTGTGGAGTGGCAGACCTGGCAGAGTCAGCCTGTGGAGTGTCAGACCTGGCAGAGACAGGCTGTGGAGTGTCAGACCTGGCAGAGACAGGCTGTGGTGTGTCAGGCTGTGGTGTGTCAGGCTCTGGAGTGTCAGACCTGGCAGAGACAGGCTGTGGTGTGTCAGGCTGTGGAGTGTCAGACCTGGCAGAGACAGGCTGTGGTGTGTCAGGCTGTGGAGTGTCAGGCTGTGGAGTGTCATTTAGTGTATCATGGTGTGTGCCAGGCTTGAGTTCCATGAGCACCCCCCAGAGAAAACTGAGAAGGTGCTCAGGACCTGGAAGTGGAGGCAGCCCGCCCTCGGGGCCCTCCGAAAGCTCTACAGCAGGCTGTAGACCTGGCGTGGGCTGCTCAGCAGCAGCAGCAGCTCCCTGGAGTCCTGGCGTGGACTGCTCTGCAGCAGCAGCACCCTGGAGTCCTGGCGTGGACTGCTCTGTAGCAGCTCCCTGGAGTCCTGGCGTGGACTGCTCTGCAGCAGCAGCAGCTCCCTGGAGTCCTGGCGTGGACTGCTCTGCAGCAACAGCAGCTCTCTGGAGTCCTCGCGAGGAAGGTGGACGGCAGTAAAACTGCCTTACTGCCGTCTCCATCTGCCCGATCCTCTCCATCAGCTCCAGAGAGGAATACATGAGACTGGTCTCTCTAAAGGTCTTAATCTGTCAAGCAAAAAACCTTAATCGCTCCTCCAGCTCCTCTGGTGTTGCCTCAGAACACCGAGCTGGAGTGAGCAAGACGGCATGGGCGGAGCAGCAGCGAGCCTGGTAGACGGCGCTGTGGCAGGCGAAGACGCGGGTCTATCCGCTGCATCCCTCATGTCAGCCGGCAGAGAAACCACCTCCTCGCCAGCCGAACAGGAAGGTGCTCCGCGCCGACGTTTCTTGCGGCAAGAGGAGGGTGAGGGCTTCAGTGCCGGACCAGAGTGCGAAGCCAGGGGAGCAGGCAGAGAACGGCGACGAAGGGGACCTGTCCCGAGACATGGAATCACCAACCTGGATCCATCAAAAGCCGACAGGTTTTTGATGGTGCAGGTGAACCGGATAAAGATGATTAACAGAACAGAACGTGGCTGGAGCAAGAACAGAAACTCTTGAATACAAACAAAAACTAAAGCATGACCAGAACCAAAAACCAAACTTGACAAAACATGAACAAGACTAAAACATAACCAGAAAAATAATAAACAAAGCATGATTCAAAAACTGTGAGAAATATAAGAAAAACCCAGAAAAACAAACAGAAACATGATTCAAAAGCTTAACTGTGAAAAACATAAAGAAAAACCAGAAATCAAAAACCAAACAACCCCAAATCATAATAATTATCACATAGTAGAACTTTATTTATTTTTTGTTGTTTGTTTTTTTTATGTTTTGCAGTTGGAAATTTGTCAGACTTGTCTGACTCTGACCCAGAGATTGTTATTAAAAAATCACCAGAGTTTGATCTTGCTGATACACTGGTAAGTACAATTTAAAATGTATTTGGTCTGTCCTTGTTTTGGTTGTTTGATGATGCACCATTTACCTTTTACTTCAGTTCCATAGAACTATGTAACCTCAGGATGAAAGCAGTCCTTTACAAAAAGTGGCTGAAACAAAGTTATATTTCAAGAATATATCATAGCATGATGTGTGTATGTGTACCAAAAGTATTTTAGCATTTACTTTATTTGCATGCAGTATGTTTAAATGCTATGTAATCTGTCCTGTATGTGGTTATTGGAATATATCCTATAAAGTGCTTGTATTGATTGTTTATTTTCTGGATGCTTGTTTGTTTTTGAAGTGCCAAATACACAGGCACGGAAATCTTTATGAGACAACCCTTGATTTCTTCAGTGTCTTGTTCATTTTACTGTCTGGTTCAAATAAAGGTACATTTGTTTAGGGAAATACAATAACAAAAATAGCTCATAGGAGTTTACTTTGAAAACTTATCTCTATTAATTTTCTATAAAATCTGTTGCGATAATGACCAAAATCACTTCAATAGATGGTGATGCACTGCCAAAAACAGTGCTTTTAGGCATTCCTTGTTTTAATTTCTCTCTTTTGTTTTTAGCCACATGATGCACAGAGGATTTATAGGGCAATAAGATAAACAGAACATAGAAGAAAACGGAGTGGTCTCATCATTTATTCCATGACCGCATATTTTTGTAATATGCAACGGTATATGCTTTTCTTTGCCCTCTAAGGAATGGTGTTGGGGATCTTGTGCTTTCAAATGATGCACAACAGGTAATAACTCTTTCTAAGTCCTCTCTTGCCAATTTTGTTATATTTGTAGCATTTACAGCAATTTTTGGAAGATGCGGAAAATGCAGAATGTGAACTTTTTTCAACTGACATTCATCTCGCACCACAACCCACAGATTTTCCTCTCCATCCTTTAAACTGTTATATTAAAATAGTTCTAAAATTGGTCAAACATTAATTTCACTAACTCATTTTGTGTTTCAGGTACTACATTTGAATAACAGAAACAACCAGGCACACCTGAATGTCACTGTCCAGAGCTCCTGTTACAGGTGTGTAGTATCTCCTATAATATTACAGGGGATAAGACTTTTGTCATAAATGTTTGGTTCTAGAAAACGCATGCTTATGTATTTCTGTTTTCATTTATAATGTGGTGCACATTTTCTGTCTGCAGAAACTACACCCAACTGTTTAAACCTATTGTGATTGATGACGAAGACGATGTTGAAGATCTTACTCGTGACAAAGAGAAAGAACCTGCCCAACTGAAGAACCTGTGTTAGTAATTTAGACATTTTTATTAAATTAACCAAGCACTGTTCCTGCACATAATCACATAATGCAAAGGTTTGATCAATCAGTAAAGAAGTACATTCACTGTGTTTAAAAGAATGTTTTTTCTAGAGAAACACATGTGCAGGCACATGAAATTATTGCACATCTGGCACTGGCAATTGACCACAAAAAAGGTCAGCAAGGTTCAATATATGTCTCGGTCAGATGGTGGGATGGAGCTGTTTGTGGATTTCAACACAGCACATATCTGACACACAACGACATGTCATCAAGTTTAATGATGATGCTGGCTGCTTGAAGAAGGGTTGGATACAGGGGCCCCAAGGCGTGAAATTCCTCATACTTCTCATGAGCCATCTGAGAAATCGACCCCATCTTGGATGGACTCCCAGAAAACCGTTTATTTGTATGCAATTCAAGATGTGAGTCTTTTTAGGTATAGTGAAGTGGTTGTACTACTAAAATCAAAATTTTCGGAAACATCTGTTCATATTTTTATTATAGGCAGATTTAAGTAGTAAAAACTAACCACAATAATTCTGTGCTCTGTATATCAGCTCCCAGGGAAGATGAGTATTTTTTTAGCAGGAAAGATGATTGCTGTATCATTGTACATGGAGGACCAGCACCACATTTTCCTCTCAAAGAAACCTGGTCAACCCCCCTACATGATAGGGAATCCAAGTTTCAGCGCCACTGTAGAAGATGTGAAAGATGAGGAGATGGGGAAAGTTCTACAACAGGTAGGAAATAACCTAGGCTCAGGAACAGATTTACTGCAGGACACGTGGAGATATTTTGCCGTTCAGAAAGATTATTGTTGAATTAATTATTTCTGTTTTTGAAAGGACATATTTCAGTCTCTCTCCAACAAATGTAAAGCCGCAAATGGAATAATTTTATTCCTGTACTTGTCTAAAGTTGTCAAATGATATTTTGGTAGTTTTCCTTACAATAAACTGTTCTATAGGGTCTGGAACCAGGAATCAGAGGAATCTTTGCAAAATGTTAATTTTGCAAAACCCCCAGTACCATGTGTCCGAACTGCTGGATGCCTCAGAGGTGTGAAGACACGTGAGAAGCCAAGCTTTCTGGAGGAGTATCTTAAATGGTAGATCATTTGGACAGAAACCATAGTGCCATTCAAAGGTAAGTAATAACCTGTCTGCCATTGATGGCTGAAAAATATTTTAAACTAATACGTGGTTCTAAGCCTATTGACTTAATTAATTATTACATAAGCATTGCCAGTTGTTACAGAAGCCACTGATATCATGAGAACTTTATTATGAAAAGTTAATTAAGATGGAGAAACAACAAAATTATTACTTGCCCAAATTATTTCAGTTTCACCACTTGTATCATACCACGAAGAAATGTATGTATAACATAGTTTGTCTTGTCACCAGAACTAAAAGTTCTTTAGAATCATTCATGCTACATTATTACTTGTAAAAAGGGATTTCTAAAAAAATTGCCTCTTTGACAAACTTGGTTATTGCAGGTGAAAACAAATTATTTCAAGAAATGCTTAAATCATAATTATCTTTTTATGTTTTGGCTTTACTAAAGATTTCTGAGCACTGTGAATGGTTTGCATATGAGTGGTCCTACATAAACACCTGAGCTTTACTTGTACACTATTCGTTTAAAATTAGTCCAAATATATTAAACTAAAACTCTTATGGCATTTACAGACGTTGACAGATATGGAATAGTTCATATCTATGGTATAAATCAAATAAAAACACTGTTTTTGCATTTATCCTTAAAACAGATTCAAAGATGGACTGGCAAGTCTTGGTTTCCTCCATGCATTGCAGCAGCATTCCAGTGTTCTGTCCCTATTCTTATGCTTCTCTGCCAAGGCCCTGACGGCTGACAGACTTGGAGACCATGTTCAGACCAGATCTCAGCCCAGCACGAAGCAACAGGTGGCAGAAGGAGGCCAAAACACTAGGCTTTTGGGTAGATTATCTCCTTGATGCTGAAGGTTTGCATGGACAGATTGTGTTATCATTAAAAAATGTGTTATGTTTAGAATTTTTGTTGTTGTTGTAATGACAGGAATGCAGAAATAAGAAAATGAATTGGCCTAAATGCAGAGTCCAACAACTACAATGTTTACCTTCTTTCAGAAAAAATGACAGCTGTATCTCTGGAAGAGGGTGATGTTTGCTACAGGTCTGGCAGCACTTCCCACCAGCAGCATAATGCCACCTCCATGCCTCGGGTTTTTAAGTAATTCCCCTTTTCCAGTTGCAAAACACCTGTGCAAATACACTGAAGCTGCCACTTTTGGAATCATACATTGTTTTTAAGGCAAAATGGACTTTGGGATCCAGAATGCTCCAGGATTCGGCTGTTATAAATATCAAAGGTCAAAATATCAGTGACTGATTCCCGGCCAGTCTAGTTCAGATGCTGTTGGCCTAGTACCACTGTAAGGTACTATTGTAACACATTGATGCAAAAAAGCCAATTTACTATTTTGCTAAACATTTTTGCTGTTTTTGGTTCTCAGAGCTAGTTTACAGTATAGGCAAGTTAAATCAAATGCTGGACATGTTGCTACAGAGTTTTATTCACCATGTGAAGTGTTAAGTCTGACTTCAGAGTTTAGACTGAATACACAGTTAATTTTAAATGTTTGAATCCACTTGTTGTTTTGTATGTTCTGAATAAAGTATCACTTTTCATTTTAGTGGAAGGAACAGGAACCAAAAGATTAAAAACTTAGGTTGAGGTAGTTTGTCTAAAACCTGGCTATGTCTTTGAGCAATAAATGCAGTCCTGTGGCCGATTCCCAGTCTTGTGGTTGTTGTAGTCCATTTTGTTGTGCAGCCTGTTGTAGGTATTCCTCAATGTTTTGATCACCACACAATTCAGTCGCTTGCCTTGCCTCAGGGAACACATCCAGTTCCCTCTCCTCAACATCAAATCCACAGTCTCTTGAACCATATCTGCAAAATCAGAATAGAATTTTACATGTACTACAAATAAAATTTAAAATGTCAGACTGATTTGCTGGGTAAATGGATGTGTATAAGTTAGCACCAGAAGTGACAGCTCATAAATTAACAACTGTATCCTGTACAATGATTAAAACATATTTACCAACTTGTGCTATAACAATATTGCATTATTATGTAATGCAAAAGGTGATTTCTTTCTGAGAAGATATCAATTACCTGTGAGGCAAGAGATAGAGTTCATTTGGAATCCCCCCAGGACATGATGCAAGTCTGCTTGGTCGGATCCTGTGTTTGTTCCAGAGGTCTTTGCATTCATCCAGGTCTTTCTGCAGAACACTGCTGAAGCAGAATCTCACCAGGCATTGATGTTCATGGCTTCCATTGAAGTTTCCGGAATCTCTTAGATCTCCAATAGAAATGTGTGTTAAACAAGATATTGCGTCTATTCCACAGAATTAGCCTAAAAATGTTGGTGTACCTTCTGTCCAGACAGTGGAAAATACTCATTTGCTTATGGTATGTAATTTTGGGAGCAAACTCAATTTGGCATGATAGTTTGCAAAACAAGAAAATGTTATAAAATCAATGCTGATCAGCTTCCACTGTACATTGCATCTACCAAACACAAATGTACCCACCTTCCTCTTCTGAAAAAAGACCACCATGACTCGATGCGTTGATTCCCTATTGACAATCCGTAACTGTGGCTTGATGATCCAGCATAATAGTCCGTATGCGCATGACGAAGGGTACACTGTATTGCTGCCATAGTCCCATTCTCGGTCCCGAGGTCTGTTCGTAGTCTCATTGGTATCACTCCAAAACTCTTAACACAGTTTATATAATTGAGAGCAATCACAGAAGGATTGTTGTTTGTATTTCCACAAACAAGCCACATCATTCTTCTTGAAAAACCATCTATACATCATTAGAGCGTCAAGCCGAATGGCTTCAGTTTGTCGTAACCATCTAGATGCCATATGTAATTGGGCCCAATGGAGTGATATGTGCGTCTCGTAAACCTTCTGCGAGTCCTCAGGGCGATTCCTTGAGGATTCAGCTGTCTCAGCAGTCTCATAACCCCATTACGTTTGACACGTAGCTCGTGTTTTTGTCTGAGAACTTGCCACATGGTCCGATAGCCGAACAATTGCCCTGGTCCTCTCAGCTCTGTCATAATGGCATGTCTCACCTCATGAAGTGGTGAGTAGTTGCGTCGTCTGTACAGCCCAGCTTCTTTTAAATGCGTCTTCAGCGTACGCACACTAACTGAAACGTCGTGGTTAGTCCTAAGCATGTCCAGTCTCACCTCGTATATATGTCCTGACTCAAAATATTTGTGGATAGCGGTAGCTACATCTGGATATTCATGTTTACAAGAAACAAGCTAAAGCCCTAGTTTCCGGTTCAAAAGCCAAAAGTGGCACCATCCAATCAGAGATTTACCAGGTTTTCCCTCTGGGACCTACCTCTTCCGTTTAGTTAATGTTGTTGTGTTTTTTGATTTGTACTTGTGTTTTTTGATTTGTTGTTGAGTTTAGTTAATGTTGCGTTTTTTGAAATGTGTTTTTTTAAATGTTGTTGCGTTTATAATTTGTAGTTGTGCTTAGTAACTTGTTGATGTGGTTTGCACTTCAGGGCCACCGTATCTACATTAACTGATTCATACGATCTTAGACATAATTTTCAGCTGTGCTTCAGGCTGTGGTCCTTTCTATCCTTTCTATCTAATCATGCACATATAGCTTTGATGGGATTAGATTTATCTCCATCAGGTATATCACCTGTTGCTTAGACACCACCAGGAGTCTACTGACGAGATGGCGTTCTGCTTTAGGGGGGAGGTGGAACCACGTGACAGCTGGAATTAGATTTCCTGGTCATATATAGGTCTAGCATACAGACACAGGGTGGGGTGATTCTTTCGGGGGGAGGGTTGCCTGGTTGCAGGTGTTCCACAGTCTGCCCAGTGTCTGAGGGGTTAACTAGTTTTAGGTGGTGAGGTGGCTTTAAATGGCACCTCATCAGGGGCATTGTTAGGAATAGCCTTGCTTACTATTATTTACAGCTGCTACACACAGACCAGAATGATAAAGTATGAATGCTAATCTTTTCACTTTTCTTAGGATAGGATAATAATCCTCACTGAGGCACGTCTACTGATAAACACTGAGGGAGTGTACATCCGCTGGAGGGAGTACCAGACATGAAAACCATGCGTGACCTTCTTTTCGGGGCTGTTTCATCACTTCAATCACCTAGCAGGTTAAGGACGGGAGCCATCAGTACTGATCTCTGTAACCATTCCTCTGCCACATTTAGAATAAAAGTCTTGGAAGTATAGAACAGTTTGAGATTCATTCCTTTTAAGAGAAAGTGATTGTAAGCAGATATAACGCTTCAGGGGAAGATCCGGGGAGCTCTGAGGCGTCTAACCGCCCAGCAGGGTGCAGTAGCTCGGACACACATATAGCATTTTTCCATCGAATGAACTCTCACTCTTTAACCGGTTCGGGTGCATTCGCACGTTTTGATGAGTTTTGGGAACCAAGTGGCCGTTACACAACGCAAGGGGGAATGCATGGGTTAGGGTTAGGAGAAGCAAAAGGAGATGGCGACTCTTGCAAAAACAAAGGTATGTCCAACATTTTCATTTGCACAAGTTCAGTTTTCCAAGCGTAACAGAAACAAGTAGTTATACAATGCCTGTTTAGTGTATTTTTGCATAAATAATATATATATGGTATGTTCTTCATTTTTGCTGTTGTACTTGTTGCTTCTATTGCCATTGATTCTATTGTAGCTTCGGCCTGCACATGGGTGACATTGCAGTATGCACAGAAAAACCAAGTATTCTGCGGTGCCTGAGTTGAACCAGAGTTCACGCCTTGGATGCTCTTTTCATTGGTGGAAACACACATCACCAGTTCGAAATCAGATTTGGGAACAAGAATGGGCTGCAAACCACGTTGGTGGAAAAGTGGTAACACAGACATTGCTGCGTACACTCAGTGGAGGAGCAGATCGCCAGAGCAACACAACACTGCCTTTTCTGAGGGAAGAGAAGGCCAGAAGTGTCAGATACTCACACAAATACAGTTTACACACATTCCCTCTTATCCTGAATTCCCAACGAGCTCAAATCAGCAGTGGTTTAATTTAAGTTTACCAGCTGCTATTAAAAATTACAACCATGGTTATATAGTTGTCTGATAATGAAGATAAAAGGTGTGAAGTTCAAAGTGATACTATAACAGAGCTCTGCCGTTTCAGTCATTTGGACTTTTAAAATAAAGTTGATAGATACTCTAAAATAAAAGCCCATATGTATATGTAAATCAGACAATAGTCATACTATTGTTGACTATTGCCAAAGGCCACACAGACTCAATCAGTACCCCAGCTCTAATTAGAATGTTTGTCATGATTCCAAAAAGAAAGATAACGTGGTAAGATCATCAGACTGTAAATGTTCCAATACACTCTGCTTACTTTAGTGTTATTATGTAACCCCTTTTACATTTTAAATTGCAAAAAATGCATATTTTATGGCTGCATATGTCATTAAATATTTGTTGAGCCAAAATATAAGCTTGTATAAATATTACCAATTTCGACAGGTTTTAACTACAGACCTCTACAGGATACCGTGATCATAATTCAAAGAATATCATGAGTGAGTGCCTTTATCATATTAATGTATTAAGGAAACATTACAGTACAAAATAATATCCTTGTCCAACAAATTTTGCCTTGTAATTTTTAGCCAAATTCTATATATATCGCATGCAATAGTTATAATAATAGCTGATGTGATAGCAACATTTAAGATGCTTTTGTCCTTCTGTGGTGACGATCCATCTGACCTGACACTGGCTTCCACCTTCCTTCCTGCTCCCTACTGCTGGTCATCCCCACTGTATTTACAAGCTAAAGGGGGAATGTTTTTCACAGAGGAGCTGAGACACCTAGGAAAGAATTTATTAAATTTCTCACCTCTGCTCTTCCTGGAGGGGGAGCTGCATTAGGATTTTACAATTCTGATATAAGGAGGTAGTTCCCCTTGTCTTGTCAGAACAGTTTCGGCTCAGCTCACTATCACGTCTGATAGAAATTAATAAAGCTGACTGAATGGTTATCATCTTTCTCTTTCTTTAGAAAATACATTTTTTCTTCAATGCTGAACAAATATTTAGCAATATTTTTGTGCTTTTTAATTAAAACTCAAAACAGACTCAAGGCAGACTGCCTGTCTCCACCCCAGAATTAAGTGGACCACCTTCTGTGTCCGGGGGCTGGTTTACCGTCTGGGGTATCGGTACCTGGACCTGGGAGTATAGAGTATGTATGGGTATTGTGAATGAGTATACGGGGTCCATTGCTGTGTGTCTTTACGTTGGGTGTGTGGGTGTGAGCGTTTTAATGTGTAGGCATGAGGATGGGAATGTGTGTGTTTGTGACTGTGTGCGCCTGTTTATGTGTCAGGTTGGGACTCTGGCTGCTCCCTCTCCTGGATCAGCTTAGCCCCCCCTTTAAATGTGGGGCATATTTCCTCCCCGCCACACTAACTGCCGGTGGCTGCTGTCTCTGCCCACTGTTGCATTGATGGTCCTCGGTGTCCGGGGCTGGGTGCTTTGGTGTGTACCGACTCACTGGCTGCTTGCCAGGGCCTGGGCCCCCCTGGCTCTGTCAGGCCCCTGCTTGGGGGGTGATGTGCCCCAGGGTCTTGGTTCTCTGGGTCCATGGCTGGATCTGCTCCGATGTAGATGGCTGCCGGCGGGGCTTGTGGGCTCGTCGCTGCAGCTCCCTGAGGCTTCTGCACTGTGGCTGCTGGGTGGATGGTGCAAAACAAGTTCACATACCTGTTTTAACATCTTCCAACAAACAATTTTTTAATTTCAATTTCAATTCAATTCAATTCAGTTTTATTTATAAAGCATCAATTCACAACACATGTCGTCTCAAGGCACAATGCACATAGTCAGTTCAATCGAATCATACATATTTCAAGTCGGGTACATTCATTCCAATTAATCCTAACTATCAAACAGTGCAGTCAGATTCAGTTTATTACTGAAATTGGTTAAAAGTTTTTCTATCTAAGGAAACCCAGCAAATTGCATCGAGTCAGTGACTTGCAGCATTCAATCCTTCACGGAGCATGAAACGATCTAAAAGCTATAAAGGTCTAAAATACTGCTTGATTTATTTCTTTCAAGGTGTGTAAGATGTTAGATAACATTCTCTGTAACTCCTATCCCTTTACTTATCTGTTGAAGATCACCTTGTAATAAATGCAAACTACTAATACTCTTTAGATTTTATGTCATCTCAAATACCGCTGGTTAAAAGGATTTTTATTATTTTTTTATCAGAAGCCATGTGAGAAGGTAATGAAGGTAATTACTGAATAGACTAGGACCATCTCAAATTCATCAGTTATTTTAATCTGGTGTTTAGATTTTTTGTTAACATTTTAATGAAGTATTGCATCCTTCTTTAATCAGCTGACAAAGTAATCAAATATGCATTTGATATAGTCAAATTAAACAGAAATATTGGTGTCATTTGTGCGAGTGACACCGATATTTATAAGAAAAATATAGAATATAACCTAAAACAACATTATTGTATTTATGTTAAACATGTGAAAAAAAATGTAAAAGGTGGACAGAGGGACAATGCGTATGACATGTCATATAGGAAACCTGTACTAACCTTAGTGTAAAAATACATTAGTTTTCATCCAAAGTTCAATGAAAACCAAAAGCATACTGTCTGGACACCAATTTGAGAAGAAGAATTAGCCGTGACTAAAAAACTCTTCCTTATGCTGAAAAATGCCACAAAGAGGATACATAATTCTGGAAAAAGCAACGCTAATTGATAAAATGAAGAAAGACTGATATTCTGGGAGCTGTTCGGTGCAGAACTGAGAGCGGTAGCACAAACTGTTTTCATCAGACAGTAGTCCATATTAACCCTAGCACACACAAACACTATGAGGAGCTGAATTGTTGAACTGATTCTGAAAGTCTTCTCAAAAGCACTTAGGGTAAGAGTTGGGCTACCTATGGCAAACCATGTGATCTTTACACAGCTGGATGGACAGTTATTCATAATGACATGCTCTTATTTTCTGAAATGCAATGGGTCAACGTACTCACCTCTAAAAATCTAACAATGCAGTGAATAGGAAGCAATGTGATGCTGAGGCAGAAGTAATCACAAATTCCTACCATTTCCTCTGCCTGCTGTGTTTTGTGTTTTACCTCAGGCAGCTCACCTAAAACAAGGGAAAACAAATATTGCTTCAAAATATTGGAGCAATACCATTTGTGCATTGTAATTGTTTAGTTTTGTAATTGTAGAATTGTTTTCTATCTTTAACAAATACAGAACAACACACCTGTACTAACATATTCCCCGGCTATCAGACTGTACAACAGCTTCATGTCAGTGGGGACAATAGACAGGCTGACAATTTCTACTTACATCCATAATCCTTATTGTCATTTGCTCTTCATCGGAACTGTTTATATGTATTTGCACTTCATTTGCACTGTTTTACCTGCTTAGTTATTTCCTGCTCACTTTCACTTTTATTTGCAATGTGCTGAACTGATTACTATAGCTACTATGTTAACCGAGAAATTTTTAGCTTAATTTTTGATGTTGTTATTGATTTATTGATCTCTGTAGCTTCTGTACTGCTACCCACCCATTACCCTATTAAGATAGTGTCTCGCCCACGGCCAAAATTTAATAGATTTTAAAAATTATCTAAAAACATGAAATCAGGAAAATCTAATAAAAATAAACACAACTCAGAACAAAAATAAAAATAAAACAATTAAATGTGGCTTACTGAACATAAGATCTCTCTCTTCAAAGACTTTGCTTAGTTAGTTGACCTGCTATTGTGACAATAGATAGATTTATTTGCCTCACAAAACCTGCTGCAGTCAAAGGATTATGTTACTATAGAGGAGTCAACTCGCGACGAATTATATTAAATTTTCACATTCCTCAAAAGACTAGGGCGAGGAGGAGGATAGCCAACCATCTTTTCAGTCCGCGATTTAATTGATTAGTCCAGACCAATCCAATAGCTACACTCTTTGAAATATTTAAATCTTTAAGTTTTCCTCATCCAAATTGCAAGCACTAAAACCACTTCTGGTTTGTTTGTTTTTTGTACGTCCACCAGGCCCTTACTCCAAATTTTTTAGATCAGTTTTCAGGACCTTTTAATCTGTTTAGTGTAAATAGCAGATAAGTTTATTATAGTGGGAAGGGATTTTAACATTTCATGTTTGACACTGAAAGTGATAGCGTTAACATTAACAAACCTACCCACATTTGTCTTCATTCTCTGGACCTTGTGCTGACATATGGCATTGGAGTGTAAAAGCACAATATTTTCTCACAACCCTGTGCTGTCTGACCATTTTTTTTTATAACCCTTGAGTTAATTTAACAAGAGTACTCTCCACTCCACACCTGAAGAACATTTCATTATAGTAGATCATTATCAGACAATGCTGTAACAACCTTTAAGAATCTGTTCCCCTTTAATTTTCCTCATTATCACAAAAAAACAAAGTGGAGGGAAAAATTTTCGTTTCCCCCTTCAAAAATTGATTCTCTTGTCAAAAAGTGTTACTTCATCATTGCGTGGTGCATTAGACAATGCAGCCCCCCTTAAATAAGAAGTTAATTATCATAGGAGGCTGGCTCCCTGGTTTAATTCAGAGCTGCGTACTTTTAAAGCAAAATGTTAGAAAACTGGAGCGAAAATGGCGCTCTACACACCTAGGGTTTTTCCTAATTAATCTGGAAAAATAGCCTACTGTTGTATAAAAAGACACTTCACCAAGCTAGAACAGCTTATTTTCTCATCCTTAATAGAAGAAAAGAATAATCCTAGGTTTTCTTTAGTACATTTTGCTAAACTTACACAGAGTCATAGCTCTGTTGAGCCATATGGGTTTTTCCCCAAAATAAAATTGATTCTATTAAGAAGAAAATCTTTGACATACTCCCGAAGATGATTACTTCATCCTCAACAAGTGAGAAAACATTGGAAGGAACTGTAGAACCTGATCTGTGTTTGGCTTTTTTGATCCTGTGGAGCTTCCTGAGTTATCAGAAAATAGCTTCATCTAAAACCTGCAACTTGTATGTTAAAACCCAATACCAACCAAAATTATTTTAAGGAAGTGTTCCCTCTGATTACCACCCCATTTTAGATATGATTAATTTATCTTTAGTAAATGGGTATGTACCACAAGCTTTTAAGGTAGCTGTAATTAAACCTTTGCTTAAGAAACCTTCGCTTGATCGAGGTGACTTAATAAATTACAGACCGATATCCAATCTTCCATTCTTATCTAAAATTCTTGAGAAAATAGTTAAATTCTTGAGAAAATAGTTGCTAATCAAATGTGTGAGCATTTACACAGCAGTGACCTGTTTGAAGAGTTTCAGTCAGGTTTCAGAGCTCATCATAGCACTGAAACAGCTCTGCTGAAAGTCACTAATGATATTCTTATTGCCTCAGATAATGGACTTGTGTCTGTACTGGTTCTGTTAGATCTCAGTGCTGCATTTGATACAGTCGATCATAACATTCTCTTAGAAAGGCAGCATAGAATAAATTTTCACTGTTACACTGATGACACTCAGCTTTACTTATCCATAAATCCTGATGAGCCCAACCAGTTAGATAGACTACAAGCATGTCTTGAAGACATAAAAACTTGGATGAATTTAAATTTTCTGCTTCTAAATTCAGACAAGACAGAAGTTGTCATCTTTGGACCAGAGTCTTTAAAAAATAAACTGCTTAGTCAATGACTTAACCTGGATGGCATTAAATTGACCTCCGATAATAAAGTAAAAAACCTTGGTGTTATTTTTGACCAGGACATCTCATTTAAATCCCATATTAAACAGGTTTCTAGGATTTCCTTTTGTCATCTCGGGAACATTGCCAAAATTAGAAATATCCTGTCCAGGATTGATGCTGAAAAACTAGTCCATGCATTTGTTACTTCAAGGCTGGAATATTGTAATTCTTTCTATCAGGATGTCCACAAAATGCAGTTAAAAGCCTTCAGCTGATTCAAAATGCTGCAGCAAGAGTTCTGATGAAAATTAAAAAGAGAGATCATATTTCCCCTACTTTAGCCTCCCTTCATTGGCTCCCTGTTAAATCCAGAATAGAATTTAAAATTCTCCTCCTCACATATAAAGCCCTTAATGATTTAGCTCCATCATACATCAGAGATCTGATTGTTCCATACGTTCCTAACAGAGTACTTCGTTCTCAGACTGCAGGTTTACTGGTGGTTCCTAGAGTCTCTAGAAGTAGAATGGGAGGCAGATCCTTTAGTTATCAGGCTCCTCTCCTGTGGAATCAGCTCCCAGTTTTAGTCCGTGAGGCGGACACCCTGTCTACTTTTAAGGCTAGGCTTAGAACTTTCCTTTTTGATAAAACTTATAGTAGAGTGGCTTAGGTTATCCTGAGCTATCTCCCTTATTTTACCTCCGTCTTCTTCTCCCCTTGTTGGATGGAGTAAGGGGGAGTCAGGTTTAGCCTAAACCGGCTCAGTTATGATTGAGGTGCAAACACACCCTCCATTTCTGCTACCTGTATGACCCCCTCTCTTTTCCAATGGTTATGGTCAATCTGACAGATAGAGGTATCCCAATTGTTGTGGTTTTTAGTATAACAATGGCCATCAGTGGGCTCTAGATGGACAAACTGTCTACTTTTAAGGCTAGGCTTAAAACTTTCCTTTTTGATAAAGCTTATAGTTAGAGTGCCGTAGGTTATCCTGAGCTATCTCTGTAGTTATGCTGCTATAGGCTTAGGCTGCTGGAGGACATAATGACCACTTTCACCCTCTTCACTACTTTCTCACACTACTCTTCAATTTTGTATTATTTGCTGTTATTTCAGCTTTTAACTTTGTTCTTTCTCTTTTCTCTTCCTAGAAGCTACACCTGGCCTGCCTCTGTGTCTACCTGTAACACCTTTCTGGAGAGGGGAATCCTCCAAGCTTCTGCTGGCAACAACTTAATGCTCACCCTCTGCCGATGATCCACATGGCCCTGTCTTTCAGTGTTTAACCCTTTCTCTCTCCTAGACATAGCTACTGACTGAGCTTTTACTGCAACTAACTGTATGTGCTCTCTTCAGACTCTAAACTTGAAAACTGGCTCAGAGTTTATCTATTCCTTCTTTCTAGGTGAAACGACTAAAGGAGCTACATCCATTAACATTTACTTTTCCTTCCCATAGAAAGTACTCCTGGATCAATGCTTCTTTGTTCTCTTTGTGTCTCTGCTCTGTTCTCTCTAACCCCCAGTCGGTCGTGGCAGATGGCCGCTCTCACTGAGCCTGGTTCTGCTGGAGGTTTCTTCCTGTTAAAAGGGAGTTTTTCCTCTCCACTGTTGCTACATGCATGCTCAGTATGAGGGATTGCTGCAAAGTCAACGCCAGTGACTGTCCACTGTCTCTACATGCTCATCCGGGAGGAGTGAATGCTGCAAGTAACTGACTGGATGCAATCTGCTGGGTTTCCTTAGATAGAAAAACTTTTTATCGAATTTGAATAAATAACAGAATCTGACTGCAGTGTTCAATGATTAAGATTAATTGTAATGTATGTACCTGACTTTTGTGAAGTGCCTTGAGACGACATGTGTTGTGAATTGGCGCTATATAAATAAACTGAATTGAATTGAAATTGAATTGAATGTTTGTTTAATGTACAGATGTATGTTTTTTATGGTACTGGATACTTGAATTACCATTGGGATAATGAATCAATCTATCTTACCTTAGTTTCTTAGTTCAGCTCCCTTTTTGTTAATTAGTCTCCTTCCCTCAACTTCGCTACTTTCATTCTGCCAATGGTGTTCCACATCTCTTCTGGTTTCTTTGTCATTTTCCACCTCTGCCTCAGTTATAACCTTCTGGTTTTTCATTCTTGCTGAATTCTGCCATTACTGTCTCCATTACACAGCTTTTTTCTGCCTCAGTCTGAAAATTATACTAATGAGTTACTCAGAATACAAAACCAATATGGAAATTAAATTAAATCTTATTTTCAATACAGAGGAGCAGTGGCACCCTAGGCAACCACACAATACCAAGAGCTGGTTCTGGTCTGTACTGACACAAACTGTACATGATCTTGTTAAACAGTAAATGGACCAAGGATATATATCTCCTTTTAAGTCATACTGATCACTCAAAGCACTTTACACAATAGCCACATTCACCCAAACACACTCACTGACATTCACACACCGATACACAGATTAGTCAATTAGACAGTAGGTAATTTGAGATTGAGTGCCTTGCCCAGGGGCGCATCACATGTGGCAGGAGGGAGTTGGAATCGAACCCACATAACTCAGATTGCAAGACAACCACTCTTCTCACTGAGCTACAGTCGCCTCACACAGCTTCTGGGTCCATCTTAGGGCCCTCAGGGCTAACTTCCACCTCTCAGCCTGCTCAGCCTGCTCAGCCTGCTCAGACGCTTTTCTTCCCTGCTTCCTGCTTGCTTGCATTCTTTTACTCTTAACTTTTTATCTCTTAGCCAAAATTACGCAAAAGACTAAAACTACTTCATACTAGTCCAACGATTATTATTATTTTTATTTTTTCTAAAGGATTTCGAGTCGAACCCAAAAGAAGGACAAGTCGACGCCAGCTAATCAGCACAAGATGCCTTTGTTGACCTCAGATGACTTCAACAAACTTGAACAGAAATGAGCTATTTTGGAGATGAAACTCCATCCACTAGCAGTGAATATTGAGATAGATAAGGGGTACAGCGATAATTCAACTTTGCCTGTGATCCCAAACACTGACAGCCACCTCGACGACTCAGCCAGCAAACAGAATGCCGAGAAAAAACCCACCGGCAGCCCCCCCTGGCATGTTTTAGGCACAAGGCCAAAAAATCAAGGAAGACGACTCACTGCAAGATCTTGCCAATTAAATAAATTAGAATGGATCATTAAGTTAGGATTTACGTCATACTAGATGTTATGTAGTCTATCCATTCTCCTTAAACATGATAAGAATATAATGCTGCAGTTGGCATCTGAATAGAATTTGAAAAGCTATTTCACTAAAGAGCACTAATGTGTTTTGAAATCTTCAGTGAAGGCTTGCTGAAGGGTTTTTTTCTGTCTGTATAACATGTAAAAAAGAGGAATACAATATGAGTTAGGTCCTCACCCTCCACCTTTTACCTAAGCTAATTCTGCTAACTCAACGCAAGTTAGCTATTAGAATGATGCATTCGGTTCTGAGAACATGGTGTTTGTCTATTCAGAACGTTGTTTTCTTGTATGATTTATGAGACAAGCATGTTGCAATTCTGGGTCTGCTGGGTGCTTCATTAAATATGCACTTCCCACACAATCAGACAGTTATATTTGTTCATTTAACATGTGGCAGACCCAGACTCCTTGTAGAAGCATTTACCTCAGCAGGGCTGGCTTTTGCCATAGGCCACATAGGCAGTTGCCCAGGATGCCAACTGCTGAAGGGGGCGCTGCTGCAACAACTCAGAAAAAAAACAATAAATAAAAAAAATTTGAAATTAATAATAGCAACAATGTGAATTGTGAAAATGATGTTATACTAAATGTATTCACAAAATAATGTGGTTGTAGTGTAGTTTGTGTAGCCCAGTGGAGCTAAACTTCCTTATTTAAATTTGTTCTTTCCTTCCTACTTAATCTATTTGTCATGTAATTCATTATAATAATTTAATTTGGCCGTTTTTCACTTTTACACACCTCGCACTTTAACGAACTCCTCCTAGGGATTTTGAGCTATCAGCTTCATATTTGCCCCTCCTTGAACCGCCACCTTAAAGTGGTGGAGGGGTTTGAGTGCCCGAATGATCCTAGAGGTTATGTTGTTTGGGGCTTAAATGCCCCTGGTAGGGTCTCCCATGGCAAACAGGCTCTAGGTAACAGGACAGACAAAGAGCTGTTCAAGACACCCTCATGAGGACTATACGATCGTGGCACGTGACGTTGCCCGGTATGGCGGAGCCGGGGTCCCACCCTGGAGCCATGCCTGGGTTCGGGACCCGTCAGAGAGCGCCTGGTGGCTGGGTTGCTCCTCGCAGGACCCGGCCGGGCCAAGCCTGAAGGAGAGACGCGAGGCCATCCCCCAGTGGGCCCACCACCTGCAGGGGGAATTGTGAGGGACCGGTGCAGAGAGGATTGGGCGGCAGGCGAAGGTGGAGACCTCGGCGGCCCGATCCCCGGATGCTTAGGCTGGCTCTAGGGACATGGAATGTCACCTCACTGGGGGGGAAGGAGCCTGAGCTTGTGCGGGAGGTCGAGCGATATCGACTAGAAATAGTCGGGCTCACCTCCTCGCACAGCATGGGCTCTGGAACCCATCTCCTCAAGAGGGGCTGGACTCTCTGCTACTCTGGAGTGGTCTACAGGGAGAGGCGGCAGGATGGAGTGGGTTTGCTTGTTGCACTTGGCACCAGGACACCCTAGGCAGGAGGTCGATGATCGACTTTGTTGTCGTATCATCAGACCTTCGGCCGCATGTTTTGGACAATCGGGTGAAGAGAGGGGCTGAGCTGTCCACTGATCACTACCTGGTGGTGAGTTGGATCCGCTGGAAGAGGAGAAAGCCGGACAGACTTGGCAGGTGTTAGGTATTAATTAGTCAACTCAGAGGAACGACACAGAGTCTCTATTTTTCTAGCGCAAGAGGTAGCTCACACTGCAGTGTAACTCTACAAAGTGTTGGCACCCTCTCTCTTTATTTATATATGTGGTTCACACACACAGTTCAACAGACAGTTCAAGCATTTAGGGGGTGTATGTGTGTCTGTGTGTGTGTGGGGTCAGAAGGGTTATGGTACATGTGTTTTGCTTTTAAACAGAGAGGGAGTGGGGACTGGTACAAGCAGCCCCCAGATGTTGCTGATAGTAGCATAACTCACTCCTCTCCCTCATCCCCCTTTCTGTGGCATGTGGGAAGGAAGAGCACTTTGTACAGACATGCGTGATAAACAATACAAAAGTTTTCAAACCCTAACAGCAGGCACAAGCACATAGTGAGGGTCTGCTGGGAACGTCTGGCGGAGCCCTTGGTCAGGTATGTATTCAACTCCCACCTCCGGGAGAGCTTTGACCAGATTCCGGGGGATGTTGGAGACATAGAGTCCGAATGGACAATGTTCTCCGCATCTATTGTCAATGCTGCTGCCCGTAGCTACGGCGGGGGTGGACACCGGCAGTAAGGGACGCTGTCAAGCTGAAGAGGCAGCTGAGAGGTACTGTGAGAGGTACCAAGCGTCCCGCGGCCCGGGCTGTGGCAGAGGCAAAAACTCGGGCCTGGGAGGAGTTCTGTGAGGCCATGAAGAAGGACTGCCGATTGGCCTCGAAGCGATTCTGGCAAACCATCCGGCGCCTCAGGAGGGGGAAGCAGTGCTTCGCCAACACTGTTTACAGTGGGGGTGGGAGGCTGCCCACCTCGACTGGGGACATTATCGGGTGGTGGAAGGAGTACTTCGAGGATCTCCTCAATCGTGCCATCACGCATTCCCTGGTAGAAACAGAAGCTGGGGACTCAGGGTTAGACTCTTTCATCAACCCAGGCTGAAGTCACCGAGGTGGTTAAAAAGCTCCACGGTGGCAGGGCTTCGGGGGTGGATGAGATCCGGCCTGTGTACCTCAAGTCTCTGGATGTTCTAGGGCTCACATGATTGACACGCCTCTTCAACGTTGCGTGGCGGTCAGGGACAGTGCCTCTGGACTGGCAGACTGGGGTGGTGGTCCCCCTTCATAAGAAGGGTGACCTGAGAGAGTGGAACCCTTTATTAGGGGCCATCTGTACAAGTGGAGCAGGAGTTTGGTCCGCATTGCCGGCACTACGTCGGACCTGTTCCCGGTGCATGTTGGACTCCGGCAGGGCTGCCCTTTGTCACCGGTCCTGTTCATAACTTTTATGGACAGGATTTCTAGGCGCAGCCAAGGGCCGGAGGGGGTCTGGTTTGGGGACCAGTGGATTTCACCTCTTCTTTTTGGGGATGACGTGGTTCTGCTGGGCCCCCCTAGCCAAGACCTACAGCATGCCCTGGGGCGGCTCACAGCCGAGTGTGAAGCAGCTGGGATGAAGATCAGCTCCTCCAAGTCCGAGGCCATGGTTCTCGACCGGAAATTGGTGGCTTGTCCTCTTCAGGTTGGAGGGGAGTTCCTGGCTCAAGTGGAGGAGTTCAAATATCTCGGGATCTTGTTCACAAGTGAAGGAAGAATGGAGCTTGAGGTTGACGGATCGGTGCGGCTGTCACAGTAATGGGGGCACTGTCCGTTGTGGTGAAGAGAGAGCTGAGGCGAAAAGCGAAGCTCTCGATTTACCGGTCAGTCTACGTTCCTACCCTCACCTATGGCCATGAACTTTGGGTCATGACCGAAAGAACGAGATCCCGGATACAAGCGGCTGAAATGAGCTTCCTCCGTAGGGTTGCCGGGCACTCCCTTAGAGATAGGGTGAGGAGCTCTGAGTAGAGGGGCTCAGAGTAGAGCTCAGAGTAGAGCCGCTGCTCCTCCACATCGAGAGGAGCCAGTTGAGGTGGCTCGGGCATCTATGTCGGATGCCTCCTGGACACCACCTCGGAAGGTGTTCCAGGCACGTCCCACCAGGAGGAGGCCCAGGGGATGGCCCAGGACACGCTGGAGGGACTATGTCTCTCGGCTGGCCTAGGAACTCCTTGGGCTCCCCCGGAGGAGCTGGAGGAGGTGTCTGGGGAGAGGGACGTCTGGGTGTCTCTGCTGAGTATGCTGCCCCCGCCACCCGGTCCCGGATACAGCAGAAGACAACGAGTAAGCAATTAAGGCATGGGGGATTAAAAGTTAGGAAAATCATTAGTTTTCGGCCATGTTTAGGGGGTGTGGCCGGGGCACGAACTTGGCGTTCAAGCTGAAAGTGAAAAAATGCAATAACTTTCCCAAAGAAACCTCAAATCACACCAAATAGGGCATGAAGAAGGACATTTGCGTTACCGACGATCCTATGGCCTCCTATGCTGACATCATCAAAGCCACGCCCCCTGAGAACAGGAAGTCACTTTTTTTACTGGGAAAGGTCGCTATCTGGCTGTCTCAATCCGCTTCAAACTGTGTCAGGTGACTGATAACTAATGGGTCTAACTTTGTTTGAAGCACAGTGACTTTTCATAAAAGGGCGTGGCCGTGGGGACGCGGCAAATTTGGACGTCACGCCATGGCCATACGTTTGCCTCTAATTTCCACATAGATCATCTGATCTGCACCAAATTCATTATGATTGATCCTAGTACAGTCCCCAAAAGAGATCTGGTGAGATATATTGTGGGCGTGGCCTAATTCTTCCACAGCGCCCCCTACAAAATGTTTTAAAATTAGCCCCAAGCCATGCTTTGACCGAGGATTGTGAAACTTGGTACACATATGTATCTTTTCAGGACCTACAAAAAAGTCTCTTGGAGAGTTGTTCCAAACCCAACAGGAAGTCAGCCATTTTGGAGTGAAGTTGCCATTTTGACCCCAGTTTTGCCCTTTCTAGCCCGCATATCTGAGCGAACTCCTCCTACAGCTTTTGACTTAGAGACTTGAAATTCACTCTTAAGGTATTAGTCTTATTCTTAAAGTACTGGGGATCAAAAGTTATCAAAAGTTTTTTGATACATGAAAGCGTGTGGGCGTAGCCAAGCCTCAAAATATGACTTTCGCTATGAAAGATGAAATTTATATTTTCCCTACAAGGAAAGTCACAGAGATATGAAACCTTCTGAGATTGATCTGCCTGTGGCCCTGAACAATATTCACTGATCAGATGCTGACATCATCAAAGCCCCGCCCCCTGAGAACAGGAAGTGTCATGTTTTCTGTTTGATGGTCCATATTTGGTGTCCTTCACCTAATTAAGTGAAACTGTCCCAAATGACAGATAACATGATGGTCTAAGACAGTCGCCACTACTGACTAGTTTAGCTGGGGGGTGGGGCTGTGACGGTGTGGCTAATTGTGATGTCACGCCACGGCCATACGTTTGGCTCTAAATTACACATGCATGGTCCGATTCACTCCAAAATAAATATGGTTGATCTTTGTCAGCCCCCAAACACCTCTATTGGATTACATTGGAATTTAGATCAACAGCGCCCCCTAGGAACCTTCAAGTGCTCTATCTCCCTCATACATCATAGGATCCACTTCAAATGTAGTATACATGATTATGGGTCAATGCCAAACATGTTGACACAGTCAATTGATTACATAATTTTAGCCCCGACCACTAATAATCAACTGAGTGCAGCTTCCATCTGGAAGATCGAATTTTCCACAAATTTTAAATGCTTCTCACCAGACCAGAATTCTGCATGAGTGAAGATCATATGGCATGTCGCACACAGTGCCACCTAGTGGCGACATGTAAAATTGAACATCGGCCTTGTTGGGGGCGTGTAGGCGGCGATGCCAGGCTCCTGCGGTCGCTTCACAGGCCGAGCTGTGCTGAGCTGCGAGGGCCTTCAATGCTGCTTGCAGCTTTAATTTGATTTATTACTATATCTTAGTCTTAAATACCCAAGTATCTGTTTGTTGTTTGTTTTTAATCATTATGTGATTGCAATTAGTTAGGTGATAATTTGTATTATGCCCAATGCTATTGTGTGTTTATGTTCATAATGTTGCATAGAAGTCAGGTGAAGAGGCAACTGGAGAGACTGAACCGAAATAAGGCTGCAGGTCCAGATCATGTCAGCCCTAGAGTTCTGAAGGCCTGTGCAGAGTAGCTCTATGGGATTCTGCAGCACCTCTTCAACCTTGGCCTGGCCCAGAAGAAGGTTCCAGTGTTGTGGAAGACCTCACCCAAAAACTCAACCATTAGTCCTCAATGACTATAGACCTGTTGCCCTGACTCCCACGTCGTGAAGGTCATAGAGAAATTCAAACCAACAAACAATAAACTTTCAGGAACCCCCATCAGTGTGCTTATTGTGGTGGAGTTGGAGTTGAAGACTAACCAGGTAGTCGGCGGCACAGGAGCACCACAGGCGACTATGCTCTCACCATTGCTTTTGACTCAGCTCACCTCAGATTTCCAGTACAAGACAGACTATTGCAATCTGTAGAAATACTCGGATGATTCTGCAGTTGTTGGGTGGATCAGAAATGGACAAGAAGCTGAGTACAGGGAGCTGGAACCAGGAACATAAAAATCTCAACAAGCTATGAAAGAAGGCTGGCTCTGTTCAGGGGACTCCTCTGGAATCTCTGGAGATCATTGTGCAAAGAAGGATTCTTCATAAGTTGAAGAACATATTGGAAAACCCCGAGCATCCTCCTTATGAGACTGTCGTACAACAACAGAATGTCTTCAGTCAGAGGCTACTTCAGACCGCTGACCGACTGCTACAGGAGATTGTAAGACAGACCGTTACAGGAGATCCTTCCTGCCCACAGCCATCAACATCTACAAGGGCTCTGTGAAGAAACTAGTATAATATGAGCTCCAACAACATTTAATTTCCATTTGAGATTAATAAAGTATTTTTTAATTGAATTGAATTAAATTGAATTGAAATTCAAACGTCGGGTCATGTCAGTTTCCCTCACACACTTGCAGTCTTCACCTCTTCTAGCACTAACAGTATTTTGTTGTCATCAGTTGTTTAGTTGTATTACCCACAAGTAGAGTACTTAAGATTTGTTTATAGGCCTACACAAAAAAAACTGCAAAACCCCTTTTCTGTATAATTTGAATGCAATGACTGACCCCAGTAAACAGCAGCAGAAAAATAAGTGTTACAAATATAAGTAGCGGAATATATAAATAAAGCAATGCAAGAAAAACAGACCTGTAACTTGACATACATAATTACAATCCAATTAGGTGCAATAGTATACTGATAACAAACCTCTAACAGAAGCATGGATTACTAAAAATGGTGGCACCTTATGATCCTTTCATTAAACCAAAAGCTGAGCTTCTGCTATAAGTTAAAACCAAACACAAACTAAATATAAACAGAGCAAGTGTGGATTTGAGACAGACCAGGAGTCAGAGGAATCCAAAGAATGAATTCTCTAAGCAGAATTGCTCCGAAGTCATTAATCATTTCAGAGTTCAGTTACTGGTCAAAACAACTTGGGAAAGCAAGTACCAATCACAAGCAGTATATATGTTGCTTTCTGTTGTTTCCTGTACGGTCTATGGTACATTAACTGCAACAATGGCAAACTGTTCTTGACCTTTTTCTGAACATAAGAGCAAAAATTTTTGGCTATAATGCACAGTGTCTTATGCTAATTCTTTGGAGAAAACCAAAGCAAAACATAATTTTTATACAATTATTTATTTAACATACTGTTTTAAACTTTACCAAATATTTTGTTTGCTCTGTTTACACTAATTCACATTATATTATTATTTGAAAAAGTGTCCCCACAAGGATAACTAGGTTTGTTTGTCAAATCTAATGGTACTAGCTACAAAATAAATCAAGGCCAAAATCATCAAGTGCCTGTGGGCCACAATAATGATTTTTTAAAAATTAAAAATTCAAACTTTTTTGAATGTTTATTACCTGCTCAACAGCAAACTACTCAAGCACAGTTGTAGTAAAATAAATTGTCATTTCTGAAAACAAAGGGATCTGTAAATTACTGTGGATCCAAAACATAAACAGGGTTTTGTGGGTTTGCCTTATTTAAAAAATGCATAAATTTTACATGGTTTTTTTGGGGGGGTTGATGGGTTTTTATTTTCTTGTCTATTACAGAGACAGTAGCATTTGCTTCATTTAGCCAAGCTGTTGTTCCTAACATTTTACATGGTAAGATTTCAATATTCCAGTAAAAATTAGAATTTAACTAAAAAAGGTATTTACCTGCAACCTGTGCTGGGGGGTCAAATATGTATCACTCACGAATTGTGGTCAGGGGCCACACAAAATCAGTTTGGGGGCTGCAAATGGCCCCAGGGCCTGAGGCCGGCTTTACCCAGGGCAAGAGGGTGCAATGCGCCCTCAAACAAATTCCTGGCCCCCTCAAATTAATTCTCAATCACAAAAGCGCAAGCATTCGCCTTGACTCTCCCTCCTCTCCCAACACTTAAGGCAGAACATAGTCGCACGTAGCATACTTGTCTCCGTGGACTCCGCTAGGACTCAAAGCGGCGGTCCGCCGGACATGTCTGCGCAAATCTCAGTTTTTACGTAATAACCGCGTATGCTTAACAGTAACAATAACAACAATAGGCGGTTTCTGGCCCGATGTTTCTTTAAAAAAGGGTCTGTGAGGGGGACATATCAGCACAACACCTGCTGAGAACACCTGCACCTCTTCAGGTTCGAGGAGAGTTCCTGCCTCAAGTGGTTCAAGTTCAAGTATCTTGGGGTCTTGTTCACGAGTGAGGGAAGAATGGAGCGGTGTGGAGGGTCTGCAGTGTGTGGGGTGGGGTGGTTGTGTCCTTTTCTTGGATGTGGGGTCACCGGCATTTGGATTGGCTGAGCGGTGATAATAGAGCTAAGCTGGATAATGTTTCTCCCTGGACTATCATTGCAGTGGCGGTGATGTGGTGTGTTTGTGTGGTGGCGGGGTGCATGGTGGGGGACGCCGGCCCCAGGTGCTTGCCGCTGGCCAGGGACCTCTTGCCAGGTGAGTTTGTCCCATCTTGGTGGGGGGTCAGGGGTTCCGGGAGCGGCACTGGTCGTGTTTGCCAATTTGCGCCTGTGGGTGGAGACTGGAGTGGGGTTGTGTGGGGCCCTTGCCTCGCCATCGCGGCGGGCTGTGTGGTGGAGGGTGCTTGGAGCGGGACTGTATGTGGAGCTTGCCCTGTGTGGGTGTGGCTTCGATCGCTTTTCAGGGATGGAGCTCACCTGTGGGGGTGCGCCCCTGTGTGGAGGGGATTCATGGCGTTTGGGTTAGGGGGCTTGTGTTTGATATCTGTGTCCTGGTTGGGGGTGGCCCTGTGAGGAAATTCATGTTGGGGCTCATTGGGGGTTAGGATCAGAATTCATTGGGGACTGTTTCATCCTGTGGTGGCTCTGGTTGGCGGGCTAGTTTGGACCATGTAGACCCCTCTTTTGTGCATGGCCCCCTCTTCGGATGAGGATGGCGCTCGTTGGGGATTAGGGTCAGGGCAGGGCGGGGGGTCGGGGTCCGGGCCAGGGTCTCTCAGGTTCAGGTACCAGTCCAGGCTAGCCCAGCCCAGGTTCAGGTGCTGGTGGGGGACCACCTCCTGGGTCCGGGGGCTGGTTGCCCCTGTGAGGTATTGGCACCTGGACCTGGGACTATAGAGTATGTATGGGGAGTGTGAGTGTACGATGTTGTAATGGAAATACTTTTATTTAGTGCTCTAAAGCGTTCCAACGTGCTGTGAACTTCCGTTTACCTCTCTGTGACGTCTGGAGCGGTGGTTTCCCTGCCAGCTGACATGAGGGCTGCAGCAAGTAATCCCGCGTCTTCGTCTGCCACAGTACTGTCTCCCAGGCTGGCTGCAGCTCCGCCCATGCCGTCTTCGCTCACTCCAGCCCGGTTTTCTGAGGCAATACCTGACGAGCTAAAGCAGCGTTTAAGGTTTTATGCACACCAGCTTAAAGACTTCAGAAGGACCTGTCTCCTGTATTCCTCTCCTGAGCTTAGGGAGAGAATCAGGCAGATGGAGGAGGATTATGAGACGGCAGTAAGGCAGCTTTACTGCCGTCCACCTTCACCCACGCCAAGCCACCAGAGCGCAGCTGAGCAGTCTAAGCCATGTCTCCAGAGCGCTGCCATTCTACAGCCCAAGTCTGCCTCAACCTCCTCCACCGTAGAGGACGCCATAAGAGGGACGCCTCAGCTCAAGTCATCGGGGGTCCCAGCGATGCCTCAGCTTCTGCTCCTAGTCTGCAGGCCTTCCAGGGATTCAGTGAGGAACTGGTCCTCGTCCTGGTTCCTGAACCCTGTGATGATGGGTTTGAGGAGGAACTGTCTCTGGACCCTGTTCCTGAGGGGTCCAAGGAGCTGCTTGTCCTTGTTCTGGCCTCTGAACCCAGAGACGAGGGGTTCGAGGAGGAAGCGCCGCCGGATCCTGTCTCTGGGGGGTTCAAGGTGCAGCTTGTCCTCGCTCTGGCCTCTGAACCTAGAGACGAGGGGTTCGAGGAGGAAGCGCCGCCGGATCCTGTCTCTGAGGGGTTCAAGGTGCAGCTTGTCCTCGTTCTGGCCTCCAAGGGTCCCCCTGATGCTGCATCTGTCTCTGAGCGTGCGCCAGGCTCTGCTTCAGCCTTTGAGAGGTCGGCAGGCTGTGCTTCAGCCTCTGAGGGGTCGGCAGGCTCTGCTTCAGCCTCTGAGGGTTTGCCAGGCTCTGCTTCAGCCTCTGAGGGTTCACCAGGCTCTGCCTCAGCCTCTGAGGGTTCCCCAGGCTCTGCTTCAGCCTCTGAGGTTCGCCAGGTCATGAGGTTCCGGAGGAGCCCGTGGACGGGCTGCCTCCAAGTCCTGGTCCTGAGCACCTCCTATGTTTCCTCTGGGGGGTGTTCATGGAACTGAAGCCTGGCTCCACAAGCCTGGCTCCAAGCCCGGCTCCAAGCCTTCGGAGTTCCACCGAGTTTCTGGAGGGCCCTCTATGTCCATGGTCGGAGCTTCTGATATGCCCCGCTGAGGGTCCTCTAGTCTGCTCGGCCGACCTCCAGACCGAAGGTCCTCTACTCTGCTCGGCCGGCCTCCAGACCGAGGGTCCTCTACTCTGCTCTGCCAGTCTCCTGATCGCCTGCTCTTTTGGCGCCGGCCTCCAGACTGAGGGTCCTCTACTCTGCTCGGCCGGCCGCCTGACAAACCTGCAGGTTCCCGCTGCCGTTGCCAGCCACCACGGTCTCTACGTCTCTGTCGGCCTTCAAGTCTCCGTCTTTGCCGGCATCGCCGGCCACCACCGTCACTACGCCTCTGCTGGCCTCTTTGTCTTCGCCTTCGCCATCGTCGCCAGCCTCCACAGTCTCTACGCCTCTGTCTGCCTCCATGTCTTTGCCGCCAGCCTCCACGCCTTTGTCGCAGACCGCCCAGAACTTTGTGCCAGTACGGGGCGACATCCTGGTCGCCCACCTGAACTTTGTGCCTGCTCGGGATGGCCTCCTGGTCGCCCGCCTAAACTTTGTGCCTGCTCGGGACGGACTCCTGGTCGCCCGCCTGAACTTTGTGCCTGCTCGGGATGGCCTCCTGGTCGCCCGCCTGAACTTTGTGTTTTTGTTTCTGGCCCTCCTGGCGAGGCCCCCACCGGGCCACCCTGTGTGGGTTGTTTTTGTTTCTGGACGGCTGCTTCGAGGACTATAGCGTCTATATGTGGTCGCGCGCTTAACCCCTACACCACCAGCGTTGCGTCCTGTCAATTAACTTTATTCGGTTCACCTGCACTAAGCAAATCAGTTTCCTCGTTGTTCTTGTTCTTGCTCCATATATACACATCCATTCTGTTTAGTCCTCGTGGAAACATTTCAGATCATGTCACCTTGTTTTTCGGATCATGCCATGCTTGTCTTGCCTGCCTGTTACTGTTTTGTTCCTGCCTCCTCCTGTGAGTGAGTTTTTGTTTTTCCACAGTTAAATCTTTTCACCTACTGTTATGCTGCCTGCTTGTCTGCATTCCAGAGTCCTCCGTTACACTGCACCTGACAGGATAGGTATAAAAAGTTTCATTTCAGTCCTACTGTTAGACCTTTCAATTGTTTTCACAATTTACTTAATACAGTTATATTCATTAAAATAAAATATGATGAGGCTTGTTTGTTAGATTAAAAGTACCTTTTGAAAATAACCTTTAGGTTTAACACCTTTTGGTTAGGTATTAAACATACTTTTCATTAAGCCAACATTTCTGTATTAAAAATGTTTTTTATTGGTCTGATGTAGCATTCTAATCTTAAATGTCATATTTTCAATAGCTGTCGGAATCATCATAAGCATAATTAACAAGGTTTGAAATCATCAGTCTCTGTGTATATAATCTATATGATGTGTAAAATTGTGAATTGAGTTATTGAAATAAATTGACTTTTCAATAATATCCTAATTTATTGAATGGGTTTGTAGATTGGAAAATACTTTAAAAAGCTAAATTTGGAGCCACCTAAAACAATATTGTGTGAAGAATGCAAGAAACATTTTATATTTACACATTGGTAAAAATTTATAAAATATTTTTTATAAAAATAAAACACTGCTTGGACAAATTTATTTTTCTTGTTTATGATGTGAATACTTTAAGCCTAAAGGACTGTATTTAACTACCTGTGATACTTCTACAACATAGAACATGTTCTGAGATATAACTAATTAAAACGGTAAGAATTGAGAAGGAAGAGGAAGTGGGATTGTGGCATTTCCTGCTTCAGGTAGATAATTTGTCCAATTTTTGTTTCATAAGCAAACAAAATGCCTGTTTGAAGCACACATGGGCCTGACGATGGCTTAATTAATAAATGACTTTCCTATAATCTTTTTATTTTTTATTAGTTTTTATGAATTCTAATACATTTGTGTATGCTGTAGTTTTATTTCTTTAACCATCATTAGATTATAATTTAATTTCCACTCTTGTTTACAAGAACACAAAAAAACCTATCTCTCCTCCCAGTCTATTGCTTAATTCCTATGGTGTACAGGTCCTGGACTTCAAAAACTTGCATGCATTCTTTTTGGCACTCAGTACAGGGCACAATTCTTAAAAAACAGCTAGGCCTTCAGAAGTACATGCTGGGAGTAAATAGCTTTACTTTCTTTATGCTCTCAAGTGCTTCCTTAGTTATCTCACACAACACCTTATTTGGTCTGGTCTTGCATAGCTAAAAAAAGAGATAGGAGGACCAATGAATGGAATGTTGTCACAGTTCACTACAAGGTTAACCCCTGCAACAGACTACAAATTAGAAATGCCTTAGGTCACACTGATGCAGAAACACTATTCTCTGTATTTGTTACCGTAAGGTCAGACTTCTTTACAGTCAGCATTGTCCAGAAACGTTCTCAAAGTCCCCAAGTGTTTCAAAATGTTGTAGCATGAGATAAGAGAAGAATAAACAGGATATGCCATATTTCACACGGTTTTCTTTCACATGGGCTTTCTTCCACATGAGAAAAATGTAAACTATTAAGGGCTTGTCTGTTTACACAAGCCATTTGGAGATTGTACACATGCATGCTTATTCATAATTATTTTGGGTCAGCTTAAACAGGGCAATTTCATCACATAGCTTTTTCCTTTACTTGCAAGGGTGTCTTGAAATAAATTAAAAAATGTTGAGCTGTTTGTTAAATTACTGACTTTAGAGTTGGGGGGAAAGGTCCTCAACTGTAATGATTCACAGTCAGCACTACAGTGTATAAAAGGGTCAAAGAAAAAAACTTTTAAATTACTTAAAAGTCTTTGATTGTCACACTTCCATGTTTCAAATCATCTTCCACGGCACAAAGATAACCCGAGTAAACACATATTTGCAGTTTTACAGATGTCAGCATGTTTAATGAGGAATTGTGGTTCACTCTTCTTTGCAGAAAAGTTTATATTCAGTCGCACTGGAAGGAGGTTTTCCATTAAAAGCCTTTTTAGGTTCGTGCCACAACATCTCAGTCGGTTTTAAGTCCAGAATTTGACAGGGCCACTTCAATACATTCATGAATAGTGTATGTTTATTTGTTTGTTGTTTCTGCAGCATAACTTAAGTGTGATCGCGGTAATGGCAGTAGTAGTTTCTTTAGTAACTTCATCAATGAAAGAAACACAGCTGGGCAGATAAGCTCTGAGCCAATTTTCAAGTCTATTGGATAAAAGAGAGCACATACAGTTAGTCACAGTAAAAGCTCAGCCAATAGCTATATATAGGAGAAAGAGGGTTAAACACAGAAAGGCAGGGCCACGCGTATCATCTATAGAAGAAGAACATTAAGTTGTTGGTGGTGGCAGGCCAGCCGATGACCCCCTCCAGGAAGGTGTCACAACTGAATAGAATGACAGACCAGATGTAGCTGTTTTTTTCTATGAAGAGAAAAAACAGAAAGGGAACCTAATGTTAAAAGTTGAATTAACAGCAAAAATGCAAAATTGGACAGATGTAGGAGAATGTAGCAGCAAGAGGGAAAGTGGTTATTATTTCCTCCTAAATGCATTTTGTGGACATCCTAGTTTTGCTGTCACTTCTGAACAGGATATTCCGGAGGTAAAAGAAGGATATGGTTTCTAGAATTGCGCCACTCAAGGTGGCAGCAGGTTGGAGTAGCTCCGTTATTTTTCATTCTGATTGGTTCTTTTTGGGAACTCAAATTTCTCTTGTAGTGGATATAATTTATTTTTTTTCGACGACTGTCCTCGCCTTTTGGACATTTGTTATGATGCATCACCATGGCAACGGGGTTGTTTCTTACAACTGGGAGCAGCTGATTAATATCTCAAAAGCTCAAATAATACTTCAACTACAACCCCAAATCCCTTATGAGTTGAAAACGAGGCGCGTGGATGCGGAGCAGGAATAAAGAGAAGAGAGAGAAGGAAGAAGTTCAAACCATCTCTTCCATCAATTATAATGGGCAATGTGAGATCGTTAGGAGTTAGATGAACTCCAAGCCTTACAAAGGACCAAGCAAGCTTATCAGGACTGCAGTATTATGTGTGTCACTGAGACATGGCTGCAGGATCACATCCCCGACTCCAGCGTCTCTTTGCCTGGCTTTCTATTCTAGGATTTCTGTTCTAAGATGGCGGTGCGCATGGACGCAGCGGCTCGTAGCTCTCGCGCGAAACAGTGCTTTTTAGTGTTTTTGCTAGTTTTTTCTTTTCTTCTCCGCTCAACCTGCCGTGCGCTGACCACCTACAGCCGACAGGATCTTTTCCGTATCGGATTACGGTGCAAACAGCCTGCATCTGAAGACTTTACAAACACATGTAACATACCACCGGAGTTAGCCCGGACACCGGGCTCCCCATGGGCACTCATCCCCACGGGCAGGAGGAGGAGGCGGCGCAGGGAGAGGAAGCAAAAGCGTGGATGCCGGGCTGGGGTCCTCGTCCAACTGCGGAAGCGACCACACCGACCGTCGCTGCCCAGCATTTTCCTATCCAACACCAGATCCCTCGCAAACAAGATGGACGAGATGAAGCTCCAGCTGGAAGCAAATAGGCACGTTCGGGACTGTTGCATCCTGCTGATTACGGAGACCTAGCTTCATTCATCCATTCCAGACACGGCTATTGAGCTAGCAGGCCGCACAGCACACCGGCACGACACGAGCCGCAACTCCGGTAAGACCAGGGGAGGAGGACTGTGTATTTACGTGAACAACAGCTGGTGCACAAACACGTCCACCATCGATAGGCACTGCTCCGCTGACCTGGAGTTCATCACGGTCAGATGCAGGCCTGTTCACCTTCCCCGTGAGTTTACCGTTGTCTTGCTAACTGCTGTGTACATACCACCGGATGCTAACGCTAGCTCGGCTGCTAGCCACCTCCACAACGCGCTCAGTCGGCAACAGAATAAACACCCGGAAGCAGTGCATGTGGTCGCAGGGGATTTTAACCATGCTGAACTGAAAGTAGTGCTCCCAAAATTCCACCAGCACATTACACACCGCTGAGGAAGCGTTCACCCCCCACAACCCAGACTGTGACCACTTGGCCCAACTGTGCCTATGTGCAGCTGCAGGACTGCTTTGAAAGCACAGACTGGGACGTTTTCAGCCACCGGGACCTGGAGGTGTTTACCTCAGCGGTGCTTGGCTACATCCACCACTGTGTCAACACTGTCACAGTGGAGTGACAGTGTATCCGGGTGTTTCCTAACCAGAAACCTTGGATGAACAAGGATGTCAAGGCACTGCTGAGGGACAGAAACAGCGCCTTCAGGTCTGGAGATGGGGAGCGTTACAGCTGTGCTCGTGCTGCGCTGAAGAGAGGCATCAGAGAGGCCAAGGCCGACTACAGGCAGAGGATCGAGGCCGACTTCAGCAGCAAGAACAGCAGACAGGTGTGGCAGGGACTCCAGCACCTGACCAACTACAGATCCAGCAACACCACCGTGATCACTGGGGACGCTTCACTGGCGGAGGAGCTTAACCACTTCTTCGCCCGCTTCGAGGTTGAACCACGGGGCCCACACTGCAGTCTACACCACTCGACAACCAGACCTTCACTGTGGAGACACAGGAGGTGAGGAGAGTCTTGAGGCCAGTGAACCCGTGCAAAGCTGCTGGACCCGACGGGGTGACTGGGAGGGTGCTGAGGGACTGCGCAGACCAGCTGGCAGGGATCTTCACCGCCATCTTTAACCAGTCTCTCTCCCATTGCTCCATCCCACCCTGCCTGAAGTCCTTCACCATCGTCCCTCTGCCTAAACAGACTAACATCACCAGTCTGAATGACTACCGGCCGGTAGCACTCACGCCCATCGTCATGAAGTGCTTCGAGAAACTGGTACGGGTTCATATCACTTCACACCTGCCCCCCACACTCGACCCCCACCAGTTTGCCTACAGGGCCAACCGGTCCGCGGAGGATGCCATCGCCACCGCTCTGCACACCATGCTGACCCACGTGGAGTAGCGAGGGAGCTACGAGTGGCTGCTCTTCCTGGACTTCAGCTCGGCATTCAACACCATCATCCCGAGCCGGCTGGTGAGCAAACTGGGACACTTGGGACTTTCTGACAGACCGCTCCCAGAGGATGAGAGTAGGACACCACCTGTCCTCTCCACTGAGAACCAGCACGGGTTCTCCACAGGGCTGTGTGCTGAGCCTCCTGCTCTACACCCTCTACACCCACGACTACACCCCCACCCACCCGAGCAACACCATCATCAAGTTTGCAGATGACACCATTGTGGTGGGGCTCATCTCAGGAGGGGATGAGACGGCTTACAGGGCGGAGGTGGAGCATCTGTCAGCATGGTGCATGGACAATAACCTCACTCTGAACACCTCCAAGTCAAAGGAGCTCATCGTTGACTTTCGGAGGTGTAAACAGGACACACAGCCCATCACCATCAACGGGGACAGGGTGGAGATGGTGCCGGACTTCACATCAGCGAGGATCTGACGTGGACTACTAACTCTACGGCAATCCTGAAGAAGGCGCAGCAGACACTGTACTACCTGAGGATTCTCAGGAAGAACAACCTGCGACCAGAGCTGCTGTTGTCCTTCTACCGCTGCTCTGTGGAGTCGGTGCTGAGCTGCGGCACCTCGCTGTGGTTCTCCAGCTGCACTGCAGCAGAGAGGAAGCAGCTCCAACGGGTCATCAACATCGCCCAGAGACTGACTGACTGCCCTCTCCCCTCCCTGGAGGAGATTTACTCCCCCCGCTGCCTCAGGAGAGCCCGCAGCATCATCAGGGACTCCTCACACCCCGGTTACCATCTTTTTCAACTACTCCCCTCTGGGAGGCGTTTTAGGGCCATAAGGACAAAAACAGACTGAAAAACAGCTATTTTCCAAGAGCTGTTGTTGCCCTGAACGCCTCATGTACACTGTAACAACTGTTACTATCAATAATGACATAAACAGTAAATACATTCCGTGCAGTTTCTTCAACACTAAGTGCAATATGCTACCGCATGTGCAATACTGGAACAACCTGTCAATATTCTTGTATATATAATTTTTCCACCTGCACACTCCTTCTTATAACTTTTTTTATAACTTTTTATAACTTTATAACTTTTTTAACTTTTTAATATTTATTTTCTTTAATTTGCACTACTTGCCTGCACTGTTTTGTTCTGTTTTGTTTTGTTTTGAAAATTTCGTTGCACCCATGTGGAGCAATGACAAATAAAGAATTCCATTCTATTCTATTCTAACCATACGAGCAGACAGAGATTTAATGAGGAGCGGCAAACGCAAAGGAGGTGGACTGGCAGTACATTTGAACAACAGATGGTGTCATCCAGGACATGTTACTGTGAAGTGTCGTCTCTGCAGTCCAGATATTGAACTGTTAGCAGTAAGTTTTCATCCACATTATTTACCCAGAGAGTTCACCAGTGTTATTTTGGCAACAGTTTACGTTCCACCTTTAGCTGTTGCCGACACTGCATGTGATGCCATTAGCTCAGTTGTTGTTAAGATACAGACACAACACCCCAATGCGTTTGTGGCAATATCTAGTGATTTCAACCATGCTTCACTCTCTGCTACACTTTCAATGTTTCAACAGTTTGTCACCTGCTCTACCAGAGAAAACAAAACATTTTTAAATGTCAAGGACTCATACATCTCTACGGGAAGACCTCCTCTAGGAAAATCAGGTCACAGTCTTGTTTTTCTCTGCTCAAAGTATAAGCCCCTTGTTCATAGACAACCTTCAATAAAGAGGACTGTGAGAAATGGTCACAGGAAGCTGAAGAAGCCCTGCAAAGTTGCTTTGAGGCTACAGACTGGGATGCACTGTGCCAGCCACATGGAGAGGACATCAATGCCATGACTGAGTGTATAGCCGACTATATAAACTTCTGTGTGGATAACACCATCCCCATCAGAACTGTGAGATGCTTCCCTAATAACAAACCCTGGATCACCAGTGACCTGAAGGAGCTGCTTCACAAGAAAAAAGACCCTTCAGAAAGGGAGACAGGGAATTGTTCAGGAGTATACAGTAGTAACTTAAAGTCAAGACAAGAGACAGCAAGGAGGTGTACAAGAAGAAGCTCTAGAGCAAACTCCAGCAAAACAATATCAGAGATGCATGGTCTGGCATGAAGGAGATCAGAGGCTTCAAGCAGAAGGATGATCAGACCGATGGAGGTCTGGACAGAGCCAATAAACTAAACACATTCTTCAATAGGTTCAGTTCAGAAACAAGCTCAGCATCCTCCTCTCCTGCTCACAGCCAAACAGACGTCCCACCCTCCTTTGACCCACAGCTTTTCTGTCACACCTCAAATGTTTCATTTTCCACCTCAGCCATAGACCCTTCTGCTTCTACATGTTTCCCTTCAACCAAATCAGAAGATGCTGATGCTCCCTTTGCCTCCTCCTTCAACCTGTATTTCTCAAGACGTCAGGTGAACATGCAACTGGAGAGACTCAATCGGAATAAGGCTACAGGTCCAGATGGTGTCAGCCCTAGAGTCCTGAAGGCCTGTGCAGAGCAGCTCTGTGGGATTCTGCAGCACCTCTTCAATCTTAGCCTGGCCCAGAAGAAGGTTCCAGTGTTGTGGAAGACCTCCTCACTTGTTCCGGTACCAAAGAAAACTCACCCATCAGTCCTCAATGACTTGTTGACCTGACCTCCAACATCATGAAGGTCCTAAAGAGTCTCCTGTTGGCCCACCTGAGTAATCAAACAATAAACCATCAGGACCCCTTCATTTTGCTTATCGCTGTGGAGTTTGAGTTGAAGATGCCATCATACACCTGCTTCAACAAACCGACTGTCATCTGGACAAAGCCAGCAGCACTGTCAGGATCATATTCTTTGATTTCACCAGTGCATTTAACACAATCCAACCTGATTTACTTTGTCAGTAACTCCAGAAGACTCAGGTGGAGGCCTCAGCGATCTCGTGGATCAATGACTACCTGACAAACAGAACACAGTTCGTGAGACTGAAGGGTTGTGTTTCTAACCAGATAGTCAGCAGCACAGGAGCACCTCAGGGGACTGTACTCTCACCATTCCTCTTCACTCTGTACAGACTTTCAGTACAAGACAGACTCCTGTCGTTTCCAGATATACTCCGATGACTCTACAGTGGTGGAGTAAATCAGAGATGGGCAAGAAGCTGAGTACAGGGAGCTGGTGGACCGCTTTGTGGCATGGTGTAGACACGGTCATCTCATCTTGAATGTGAATAAAACAAAGGAGATTATTGTAGATTTTAAGAAAAACAGGAATAGGTCAAATACTATTTCCTTAATGGGAGAAGAAGTCCAGATGGTGGAGGAGTATAAATACCTTGGTGTTTACCTGGACTTCAGACTGGAGTGGAGATGCAACTGTGAAGCCGTCTACAAAAGGGGCAGAGCAGACTGTACTTCCTGAGGAAGCTTAGGTCTTTCATTGTTTCCAGCAAGATGCTGCATATCTTCTTTAAGTCTGTGGAGAGTGTGATCTCTTCTGTCATCATCTGCTGGGGTAGCATTATCAGAGCCAGGGACTTAAAAAAGCTCAGCAAGCTCGGTTTCCCCAGAACAGAGCCAGCTAAGGCTATCTCTGTTCTGGGACTCCTCTGGAACCTCTGGAGATCATTGTGCAAAGAAGAATTCTTTAAAAAATGAAGAACATTATGGAGAACCCTGAGCATCCTCTTCATGAGTCATACAGCAACAGAGTGTCTTCAGTCTCCAGATCTGCTGTAAAACAGACTGCAACAGGAAATCCTTCCTACCCACAGCCATCAGCATCTAACAGCTCTTTGAAGAAACCTGTATATGAGCTACAATAACATTTCATTTCCCTTTGGGATTAATAAAGTATATTTGAATTTAATTGAATTAAATTGAACTGGACTCTTTATGTATTGGGGCCTGCCATACCAATGCAAGGAGCCATTGGTTTGCAATGGCATTACTGTTGAAACAACAACAGGTCTACGTGGATATCTTTGCCTTCTACCCTCAATCCCGGTGCACACTGGGACTTCCTCAGTCATAGAACCTTTGGCTCTGGTCCGAGAAGCACGCACCAAGAGGCAGGCCCCGTCTAAATTTTTCAAACATTTTCTAGTTCAGCATTATTATTCAATTCAATTCAATTCAGTTTATTTATATAGCGCCAATTATTCATGTTATTGTTGAATGGTGAACACTGAGCTAAACTCAGGCAAGCAAGGCCTGCTGCATTGTGTATTGGGCGCTCTTGTGACCTTCAGGATTAAGGTAAATAAAGTGTATACATATATAACACCTTTTACATACATTTTATCACAAAGTGCTTCACAATAAACTAAAATAAAAGAAAATTTGCACATAAAGTTATACAATTAAACATTAATTAGAACATAAAACATAAAAAGGTACACATAAACAGATTAGAAAGTCTGAAACAGACCCTGATCTAATTAAAAGTCAGATTATCAAAAACGTTGTTAGGTGTTTTTTGTGGGATACCACCATCAACAGCTGAACCAATGATCTTAACTTATGGGATGGTATGTGAAGCTGGATCAGATCTGTAAAACTGTAAGGGTGAGCTCATCTCAAGTTCAGTTTCAGACAGGATACTCCTCAGTAGTCTAGTCTAGTTATCAAAATCTTGTGATCAACAGTGTCAAAGGCAGCAGACAGATCCAGTACAACCAAGACTGTATACTTTTCTGAATCAGTTGATATCATATCACTATAAACTTTTAGAAAGGCAGTGTCTGTGACGTGCATCCTGCAGAACCCTTATTCAAATTTGTCAAAGAAGTCTGTTTTTTTTAAAAAGTTGAGAATTGCTCTGTCACAACTTTTTCCATTTATTTTGCTAAAATTGTTTTTAGATATTGCCCTGAAGTTTCTTAATTTTGTTGGGTCCAGATTAAGGTTTTTAAGTACTGGTTTAGCAACTACATGTTTAAAAAAGCTGGGAACTATGTTTTTTGGGAAAACTTTCTTAAACAGTGTGGTGGTAAGAAAATCAGTGGGACAAAAGGTGTAAGATGTTCTCAGGTGGGTTCTAATTTAGTCATTCCTTAATTCTACAGACATGGCAGTTAAGGGTGGCTTATAAAATTTAACTAATCTTTTCAAAATAATTTGGTTTATTAATGTAATTTAAAAGCTAACTGGATGGGGAGGTGTCACTTTTTCTTGTGGGGCCAGGTAGATGTGGATTGCTTTGTTTCCATAATGAAAAAAAAAGCTACATTTGAAAAAGACCTTCTCATGTTTACTCAGGTTATCTTCATTTCTTTTTATCATATACACCTTTTTGGGGTGTACAAAAAAGCAAAAACAGAAAAAAGGCTATTTGGGCAAATACTTGTTCACAATACTGCATATGAACATCAAGGGAAAGCAGGTTAAGCATTCTGAAATAAAAAAATGCTTATATGATAGGGTAATAAAACAGAAAGAAGACATTTGATAATATCTTGATAATGTTTACAATAATGAGGCACAACAGGATGAGCAGGATAAGATTTTGTTACAGCAACCTATAATTAACCACTTTTATGATGGTATAACTTACAACAGGCCATTGTAAATAGTGTCTGGTAAGATATTCAATAGAACATGTACTAATGGTAAGGAAATATGAAAAACAGATTGGATCTGCAGAGCAGGGGCACCAAAGCTTCAGCACTGGAGTGAGTAAACCAGGAGAAGGCGGTAATGTAACGTAATGGATACTAGTAATCGTAAAACACCAACGAAGAAGAAGAACAAGCTTGTGGCAGTGGGAAGTAGAAGAAGACGACTAATGTTCTTTTGTTTCCGAGGCCTGTAGGTTTCATGTTTTGTGTTCTTTACGTTCTCCCATCGATACCAACAATAAAGTAAGAATACAGACAAATATCAGAGGATGCCTTTGCCTGTGCAAGTGTTTAACTTTCAGGTAAGTCTCGTAAAAAATATACTCAAACGTGGTTGTGGTTAATGCTTAACTCCGATGTACTCTACCATTATTCGTGCTTTGTAACACTCAGATGAAACTTTACTGAAATGTTCTGTAAAATAGAAACGGCATGTGTTGCTTCAAATGACAGAAAGTGGCAAAAGTGAGCTAACTACAGTATTTGTGCTGCTTTGGGTGATGGCGAGATGAGCAGATGACGCTAGAAATGGCAGCGGACATAAAGATAAGGGTTCGTTTGTTAACAGTTAGCATTTAAAAACAGGCTAAACCCATTTTGAGCAGTAAGAATGGAAGGACAACAACTGACCACAGGGTAAGTATTAGTGGCGACACTGTTGTAATAAGAAGAGCGAAACATGCTAAAAACTGATGGAACCCATCAGTGCAGCCGCAGAGGCTAAGGTTAGCCTTTTATCGAATACAGTGCTGAATACCTTTTAAAACACATTTTACATTCCCGAGACTATTTACAGCAGGACTGAATTTTGCAATGCTTACAGCACATCGTTTAAGAACTGTTTTTGATTATGTGTATTTGTTGGTAGCCCGCTATTTAGAATACATTTTGTCTATGCAGACTGCCCTAAATTGTAAATACAGCAGTTATGGCTAAAATCACAAGAACAACCCAGTTACCTGCATCATTAAATAAATAGCTGCTATTTAATATTGCAACGAAAAATGGGCCCAGTGAGAGGAAGACCTCTTTGAGACGAGGAGGAACTGGGTCAGTGGGAGATCCTGAGGGTTTCATCAGACCAACCATCTTCTGCAGCCAGGATAAGGATACTGGCTAAAATTAATCAGAAATGGCCTGGGGACAAAGGGGTCATATATAGACTGTATATTTGAGCTACCCCACCCTGTTGGGTGGTTTGTCTATTTGATAGGGTGTGTAGTAGCAGGTGTTCAGTCCTTAATCTAAGTGTTACTGCAGCATTCTAATCAACCTGTTTACAGACCGTTCCACAATCAAACCCAATGTACTAAACTTTATGTCAAACCGTATGTCATTTGTCCTAGTAATGTACGTCAACGAGGATTGAAAACATTAGAATTTATGCTTTATCATTATGGTGTGATTGTGAGAACTCATCTACTAGAAAGGTTATTCCTAACAGTAGAGGCCCTTATAGTATGTATTTTATTAATAAAGAAATTAAAGTCTTCACAGACTACAGAAGAATCCTAAAAATGAGACTGAGGGACTTGAAGAGCTGAATTAATGGCATTAAAAAGAACCCTTGGGTTGTGTCGGTTTTCTGAAATGAGGTCGGAGAAGTATTTACTTTTAGCCTCTTTCACAGTTGTTTGAAACGTCTGCCACAGGTCCTATAGATTGGAAAACATGGTCTGCAGTTTGTCCTTCTTCCACTTCTGCTTGGCCTTACGACAAAGACGCTCCCCATCACAAGTTGGGTCATTCAACCAGGGCTCAAGTTTAGATTTGGGTCGCCTGATTTTCTGAGGGGCCACCAGATCCAACACAGATCAGAGAGTTGAACCAAACCAGGACATAAGCTCTTCAGTGTCGAGGCCCACAGGAAAAATCACAATTCTGAGTGAAAGCAGCAAAAAACAACTCGGCAGTTAACTGATTAATAGTTGGACAGAGACGAGCCGCGGCATCTCCTCTAACTGAATCCTGGGCCAGACTGGCCTGAAACAACACTGGCATACGATCAGACAACACCGCATCATGGATTTCAACATTAAAAATAGGCAAAGAATGCGACAAAACAAGATCAAGAGTGTGGCCTTGCTCATGTGTAGGACCAGACACGAACTGCACAAGAATAAAAGATTCGATAAGGTCTAAAAAATCCTTCACAAGAGGCATGTCAGGACAACATACAAGGACATTAAAATCACCAGCAATAAGGATACGATCACATTTAGGGGAATATGCAACTATGAGTTCAGAGAAATCACCGATAAAAGCCTTATTATATTTAGAAGGGTGATAGAGAGCCACACCGTATGAGAGCGATCCAACTCAGACACAGGTCAAAACTGTTGAACAAGGATGGCAGCGATACCTGTTTGCAGTTCAAGTCTCTTTTATAAGTTACCCCCACTCCACCAACACGGCCCGACGTCCGAGGGCTATTCAAATAGAAACAGTCGTGCGGTAGAAGCTCCACAAAAGCACTGGAGTCACCTTCTCTAAACCACGTTTTTGTCAGAAAACGTCCCAATCCCTGGGACAAGAAGAAGTTCTTGAGGATGAATGTTTTGTTTGCTAGCGATTTAGCATTCACCAGGCTGATTTTGGTCGGGACCGGTGGGTCTGAGGGCACAGTGGATTGCGGAGCCCAACTCATCGGCTGCAAATTCCAGGCGTCTGCTCCGCACCACGAGCGTGGAGAGCAGGGTTGTGGCGACAGTGACTTTTATGCTATACAGGTACAATTGGAGCCTGCCAAAGCCAGGGAGGTATCACAGCCAGGAATGGAGGATGCATTTTCTTTGACCACCATGCCAAAATCTTTTGAAGTCATGACTCACAGACCGAAGATTCAGTAACATTTGGCTATCATACACGATTAAAGAGTTGACTTTCATGGTTAAAAGGAACAAACGGGTTACAACCATGAGCAGAGCTTTCACACACAGACAGCAGGCAGCGTACACTGGTGCCATTTTTGAGAGGTATGCTAAGAGAACTTACTCATTCGTTAGTAGGTTTCTGGGTTTTACTCTGCTGCTTCCCTCAATGCATCGCATACCTGGCTACGGGACTCAGATCAAGTTTGTAACAATCCATTCATCTTAAGTAAAAATGCCTGTGAATCTCAGGACAATATCACAAACACATACATACATGCAGCAGCATCGAGAATGCACCATAGAAGTTAAAAATCAGTTAAGGATCTACAATAATGATTTCTAATCATTGTATGTGAATCCAAATCTGTAAAAGATTAATATTCAGCATGGGTAGATGGGATTAAATGTTTCCAAACAAAAATGCAAAATCCCTGTTGTGTAGCCTAAAGTAAACAAAAAGCATGAATTGGCTGAAACAGAATGCTTAAAATATTTAACCAGTAAGACACTGTTGGCATCCTCCTCTTTATAAGGCCTTCTTTTTACGTTAAGGATCCATGCAAGAAGTCCTGCCTCCCTAACAGGGCCATATTCTCGGGTAGAGTTTGTACCCTGGTACTTTGAATTGGTCCTGGTTCCTGAAGGGGAAATGAACAGAGGTGAAAACATTCTCAGAAAACGACCCTTCTTCCTGAAATGGGTTCCTACATTGAAGCTCAACCTTTTTAAGCAACTACACCACTGGTGTCTTTTTCCTGGTTATGTTTGTGTTTTGGATAACAATATGGATTATTTGCAGCTGTATGTACATCTGTAGGTAAAACATTGTGGGGGTTTTGTTTTTGACTGGTCCCATGACATCTCTGACTCTATAATCAGGTGGCTCACACAATTGATATTTCAATAAAATTCTTTAAAGTATTTTATTTAATTCTTTAAAGACTGTTATTTTTATCAGTCCATACAAATTTAGCCATTTTCATCACACAGTAGCACTGCAGAAAAAAGATAAATCCTCCATCCACTGTTGGATAGAATCATTATTTGTCCCTTAGTTGTGAAAATATTAGTTTTTTTCAGTCAAATATCCATTGCAACCATTCCCCGTCTGCATCTAATTTGATGAAAGCTCAGTTTCACCTGGTGCTCCTGAACACATCACTCAACCCCTCCCCCACGCAATGAGGAAAATTGTGATGTATGCTAATTGTTTACCAGGTGATGTGAGGGAGTATGGATACGCTTAAAATGGCAGGAGAAATATAAAATGTAATTTTCCCTGTCAGAGATGTATTAGTAGACAGGAGCTTAATCTATAAAGGAAAGCAGCTGAATCACGACAGGTGATCAGGAAGAGATAGGACTTCTAGTGCAAAGTCAGCCTGTATGAGGTAATCACAATCAAAACTGATTTAAATTTAATGGATGCCACAGTTTGGGTGATAAAATGAATAAATTATGATTAACTTTAATATCCCTGCCTGCATGAAAGTGTTCGGAATTTGGATTTAACTAATTTGCTCAGCTGTGCAAAATGACTTTCATTGCACTGATCACTGAGTTCATTTGAAAGGGTCATTATGAATCTTATTGCTTCACTACTTCTTGTTTAGCCAAATTCCCTTTTACATTGTACATTATTTATTTTAGGCCTAAAAAGAGCTTTCTATAACACAATACACTAAAAAAAATTAACAACAGGGAAAACACTGCTAAGTAACCCTAAATGCTGAAAAAGTTTGCTTTGTTATTCATACTTTATCCATCGCTTGAATTCGTTTGGCTGATGTCACTTTGTCACCTTTAACTAAGGTATTGTGTATCTGATCTGTTGTGCTGTCTTTCCTGACCTCCTAACTGTTTTAAAAAGGTAAATCCTGTGTATGTGGTCTTTTATTTTTTTCAGGGGTCTGTGGAGCCCATGCAGATTGATGCAGATCCTCAAGATGACACACAGAATGCTCCAGATAGCTACATAGTGGAAAACCCAACACTGGTACTGATATGGCAAATTTTTCTATATGCTCCCTTTTTGAGTACTGGAAGCTTTTACTAACAAGTAGCAAGGGATTTTTGCCATTCATAGTTCACTGATTGCTAAAACAGGAAAAATTGATTTTTTGGTGAAATGTGTGTTTTAAAATTTATAAACACATAACTTGCCAAAAGTATAGGGTCACTCTTCAAAGTCATTGTATTCGGGTGTTCCACTTCCATGGCAAAAGGTATATAAAAATTAAATCATCACAGCAGCAGGACAAAGTAAATAGTGCACATCTAGTCCAACTGCTCATTAACGCAAATTTCTAATCAGCCAATCACATGGCAGCAACTCAATGCATTTAGGCATGTAGACATGGTCAAGATGATCTGCTGCAGTTCAAATCGAGCATCAGAATGGGTAAGAAAGGTGATTTAAGTGACTTTGAACGTGGCATGATTGTTGGTGCCAGACGGGCTGGCCTGAGTATTTCAGAAACTGCTGATCTACTGGGATTTTCACGCACTACCATCTCTAGGGTTTACAGAGAATGGTCCGAAAAAGAGAAAATATCCAGTGAGCGGCAGTTCTGTGGGCACAAATGCCTTGTTGATGCCAGAGGTCAGAGGAGAATGGCCAGACTGGTTTGAGCTGATAGAAAGGCAACAGTAACTGAAATAACCACTTGTTACAACCAAGGTATGCAGAAGTGTATCTCTGAACACACAACACGCCGAACCTTGAGGCGGATGGGCTACAGCAGCAGAAGACCACACGGGGTGCCACTCCTGTCAGCTCAGAACAGGAAACTGAGGCTACTATTCACACAGGCTCACCAAAATTGGACAATAGAAGATCGGAAAAACATTGCCTGGTCTGATGAGTCTCGATTTCTACGGCGACATTCGGATGGCAGGGTCAGAATTTGGCGTCAACAACATGAAAGCATGGATCCATCCTGCTTGTATCAATGGTTCAGACTGGTGGCGGTGGTCTAATGGTGTGGGTCTAATGGTATTTTCTTGATACACTTTGGGCCCCTTAGTACCAATTGAGCCAACCTGAGTATTGTTGCTGACCATGTCCATCCCTTTATGACCACAGTGTACCCATCTTCTGATGGTTACTTCTAGCAGGATAACGCGCCATGTCATAAAGCACCAATCATCTCAGACTGATTTCTTAAACATGACGATGAGTTCACTGTACTCAAATGGCCTCCACAGTCACCAGATCTCAATCCAATAGAGCAGCTTTGGGATGTGGTGGAACGGGAGATTCACATCATGGATGTGCAGCTGACACATCTGCAGCATCGGTGTGATGCTATCATGTCAATATGGACCAAACTCTCTGAGTTATGTCTCCAGTACCTTGTTGAATTTATGCCACGAAGGATTAAGACAGTTCTGAAGGCAAAAGGGGGTCCAACCCGATACTAGCAAGGTGTACCTAATAAAGTGGCCGGTGAGTGTGTGTGCATATATGTGTGTGTATATATACACTGCTCAAAAAAATAAAGGGAACACTCAAATAATACATCCTAGATCTGAATGAATGAAATATTCTCATTGAATACTTTGTTCTGTACAAAGTTGAATGTGCTGACAACAAAATCACACAAAAATCATCAATGAAAATCAAATTTATTAACCAATGGAGGCCTGGATTTGGAGTCGCATACAAAATTAAAGTGGAAATAGCTTCAATGTCTTCATCTTGCAGGAGCTGCTGACACACTCCAGCCACATGAGGTATAGCATTGTCCTGCATTAGGAGGAACCCAGGGCCATCCGCAGCAGGATATGAGTGATATGAGGTGAAAATCCGGCCAATCAGATCCATCAGAAGAGTTTCTGCCCCCAGCTGACAAATACGCCCACTGAACAGAGCGAGACGGGGTATTTTTCTGTGAGAGCGAACAGATAGGTGCAGGGGGCGTGTTTTACTGCTCGCCGCGCTGTGTTCAAAGGGTCTCGAATAAAGGTGCACGCCCGCGATCAGAGCTATGGGATTAAATGATGCGCTGTTGTGATTGCGTAATACGCTCCTCTGATTTTTGGCAGGAATGTGACGCCATACAGCTTATCCAGGATGGCACATCAATGCGAGCTGTGGCATGAAGGTTTGCTGTGTCTGTCACTGAGACAGACACCCTGCAGAGTTCTGCAAAATGACCTCCAGCAGTCCACAAATGTGCTTTTGTCTGCACAAACGGTTAGAAACCGACTCCATGAGGATGAAATGAGGGCCCGACGTCCACAAATGGGGGTCATGCTCACAGCCCAACACGGTGCAGGACGCTCCGTGCGGCCCTCCAAAGAAATCGCCCGTTCCCCAAACCTAAATCTGATTGAGCACATCTGGGACATCATGTCTCACTCCATCCACCAACGTCACGTTGCACCACATACTATCCAGGAGTTGGCGGATTCTTTAGTCAGGGTCTGGAAGATCCCTCATGAGACCATCCGCCGATGGTTCGAGGTCATTAGGGAGCCTGCACTCTTGATGGGGTACTGTTCGTGAGTGTTAGGGCCACGTCCCCGAGTAGTTGGCTCCGGTTGGGTGGCATATGGCTCCTGGGAATCCCAGGGGCTACACAGGGCTCAATGATAAGAGTTGCTCTGCGCTGGACCAATTATTTGGCTGTAATGTAAAAAAATTTGTGCCTTGAAAGAATAAAAGACTGAAGACCCAGAGAACGACATCATTGACAAAAAGGTTCTGAGCAGTTTAGTCGTGTGACTATTATGGCTGTTTAAAGTCGGACAAAAAAAAAGTACGTGCACTGCAAATTACGTCGAGCACATGTTCCGACAAAGGTGGGGTATACCAAAAATCTGTTTTATCGCCTGAACCAGTGCCACACTGGACCACGCAAAGTGTAAAACATTAGAATTCCAGACTGAAGAGACTTCTAAGCCCCCGCCTCGTTTCCTCTCCCTCTCTCCGAAAACGACGCCTGTACAACAACTGATCAGAGTTGGCTTTCTCATTCCTTGTGATTAAAAAATCGAAGCGACGGAGAAATCACCAATACAGACGTTTTTTGTATTGCAAAAGAAGAGTCAGTCAGGTCGGCGCTACAGAGTGCTGTCTGCTGAAGCCAGCCACCACAGAGACAGTTTCTTCTCCGGGACTGATGCTCTGATGAACACTTGCAAGTCAGTCCCTGAACAACACCATGCATACTTGGACTGATCTCACATTATGTTCTATTGTAAAGTCAATTGTGTATATATGAACATTTAAATAGGTATTTTATTTTCATTTATATTGACAAAAAAGAAAAAAAAATCTTCACTGAGAGCACAGTGTACCGAGTTAAATCCCTGGTTTGTGTCACAAACTTGGCAAAAAAGCTGATTCTAATTTTATTTATCCTAAACAGTTGAATAATGTTCAATGACATTTTCAGTTTTTAAAAATAAAATCTTTAAATAAAAAATAACCTCCTCCTGATATCTTAAAATCTCACTTAATAATACCAGGGAACATTAAAGATTGACAAAAATAGTGATTTGTTTTATAGCCGTCATACATTGGGTTTGACTTCCATGGCGGGACATGGTGGTCAGGAGGGCGTGATGCCCCATGGCTCACCCTTTGTCTCCTTTGCTGCTCTTGGGTGCTGTGTGATCCAGGCCTCCTGCCATTCTCACCACACCAAGTACTGTGCACCTCCAGGTGAAAAACTTGCTCACATACACCAATCAACACAAAAACTTATTTCTACACAAACCTTCAGTTTCAGGGTGCTGGCTATCTTCTCATAGCCTCAGACATCTTTAACTCTTTAGGGAGTTCTTTCGCATGAGGTGCCAAGTTGAATTGCCAGTGACTAGTATGAGAGAGTGTTAGAGTGATAACACCAAGTTTTACACATCTGCTCCTTATTCACACATGAGACGTAACATTAACGAGTCACATGAACCTGGGAAGTAAATGACAAATTAGGCACAAATTGGACATTTGCAGATGGGGTTGTACTCAATTTATTTGCCAATGGTTTAAAAATTAATGGGTGTGTTCAGTTCTTCTGAAGGGACAGCAAATATCCACTGTTATAAAAGCTGTACACTGACGACATTGCATCAAAGTGTCATATCTTCAGTGTTGTCCTATGAAAAGATATAAACTATTTACAAAAGGTTAAGGGGTGTATACTCACTTTTGTGAGATACTGTACATTTTAAAACTAATATTTGTCTTATGTTCCAAATTTTAAAATGACAGTTCTGTAAATTGTCTATACTATCAGCGTTAAAGGTTGTGTAACTACATGTTCATTTTAACCATTCGGGCAGCCGTTTAGCAGTGAAAGACAAAAAGCTAAATTGTTTTATTAGATTAACTTTTTAGTGGAGCTGTTTTAATAAGGTCCCTTGATTGTGCATTTGTGTAGGACCTGGAACAATATGCTGCTAGCTACACTGGGTTAATGCGCATTGAGAGACTGCAGTTCATCGCTGACCATTGTCCTCAGCTTCGCGTCGAGTCCTTGAAGATGGCACTAACATTTGTCCAGAGAACCTTCAATGTCGACACATACGAAGAGATCCACCGCAAGCTCACAGAGGCAACCAGGTACAGTCGCTGAAATGCATTTGCCTTTTCAGTATATTTTTCTTGTCAAGAAAATATTAACTGAAACACAAACTGTTAAAGTAATCTAACCATGAAGGTATTAAACCAATTGATAGTCTATAGTCCGTCAAATATTACAAATGTTCCTGCGTGGTTTGTAAAAATTTCAGACTGAGAAAGAGGTTTTTGTCAAAAAAACGTTCCCAGTAGCTAGAGACGACTATTGAAGAATGAAATGGGAGAGAGAATCATGGCAGCAGAATGGGTATATGAGCAATATATTGCGTGGTCTGAATTGAAATGAAACTGAATCAGTCTGTTTGGACCCAAAAGACAAGCTGTGGTAATTTTACTTGGTCAGTTCCGTACATAATGGCAGACTGCACAATGCAGGCAGTTTAAATGGACCAGGAAGGGCATACCTAAACAGCATAGTGAAGTAGTGTAAGATAACCTCTCTGACATAGGGATTTTCAACTCTTATTTGGCAAAGTGAAAGGCATTTCTAGAAGTAGTTACAGATGACAGGTAAGATCATATACAGTTTATTCACATACACACAGGTGACCAAATGAGCATTGTGGTGGTTGATGAAGTTGACAGGAGGACAATAGTGACAAATGCACTGATCCCAAAGTACAGTGAAAAGAATAATTGTGTGAAGCTCAAGAAATACTCTCTTGTCTTTTCTAACTTTAGGGATGTTCAGGGTGTACCAGACACTGTTCCTGATGGAGGAGTTCTACCTCCATTGGACTCGGCCTGGGCAGAATCCACTAGGAAAAAGGCTCTGCTCAAACTAGAGAAGCTTGATACAGATCTGAAGAACTATAAAGGCAATTCAATCAAAGAGAGTATCAGGTGATTATTGCTATTATGACCGACCTTGATAAATTGGCTTTAGCGCTGTTCCTGAAAAGTCACTCCTGATAAAGTAAACTTTTGCCTTGTGCTTATATCTAAAAGCTCACAAATGGTAGCCAAGACTTTGCTTCAGGTGGTGCTGATGGTGGGTGTTTAACCCACCATCAGCTTTTACTGTCTAAAATATATTGTATATACAAATACTAAGTAAATGGTTTTCATTACTGTTAATGACAGTTTATTGAATTTATGAAAAAGAACTGCAGACTTTGATCAGCAGACCCTCATAAATAGTTGATGAGAAGGGGGTGTCATTCATGTTGTCAGCTGGTTTTACAATGGAATTTACCTTAGTTCTACCTGAAAACGAGGGTTGAGCCGCTAAACAGTGACCGTGGTCATTGTTTAACTCATACTTGGATTTAATGCATTCCAGTTAAATAAAGACTTTAACTCTATGCAGAATGAGGACTGGCACTGTCCAGCTGAGATGGCTACCAACCATTTAATAAAAGAGATTCTTATATCACACATTTTCCAGTGTGAGTGCAAAAGACCAAACGTTAACTGTAAACCTCTAAAATATGTACACAACAGATCATCAAGAAGTATCTTGACCCTCTGTACATTATTGCTTTTTTTGTATTCCAGACTGGTTCATTTAATGTTCTTTCACAATTACACAATAGCTGCGTATAATTAGGTAAAACTGAATGGACACTGACTTTGTATTTTAACTTGGCTATACTATATCAACTATCTTTATAACTTATGTTACAAAAAAGGGGCTAACTACAGCACTGTACCATTATATCAGAAAAAAGAATTGGAACAGCCCCACGCAAAATGTGAAAGTACAGCCCAAAAAATTAGAATGTCAAAAAAAGAAACTCGGATACTGTAGTGATTTATTATAGATGGTGAAATGTTTTAAGCCTTTTTGTCTTATTTTAATTTTATTAATTTTGCATGAATAACTGCATTGATGCAATAATTCAATTCAATTCAGTTTATTTATATAGCGCCAATTCACAACACATGTCGTCTCAAGGCATTTCACAAAAGTCAGGTACATACATTCCAATTAATCTTAATCATTGAACAGTGCAGCCAGATTCTGTTATTTATTCAAATTGGATAAAAAAGTTTTTCTATCTAAGGAAACCCAGCAGATTGTATCCAGTCAGTGACTTGCAGAATTCACTCCTCCCGGATGAACATGTAGAGACAGTGGACAGTCACTGACGTTGACTTTGCAGCAATCCCTCATACTGAGCATGCATGTAGCAACAGTAGAGAGGAAAAACTCCCTTTTAACAGGAAGAAACCTCCAGCAGAACCAGGCTCAGTGTGAGCGGCCATCTGCCACGACTGACTGGGGGTTTTGAGAGAACAGAGCAGAGACACAAAGAGAACAAAGAAGCACTGATCTAGGAGTACTTTCTATGTGAAGGAAAAGTAAATGTTAATGGATGTAGCTCCTTCAGTTGTTTCACCTAGAAAGAAAGAACAGATAAACTCTGAGCCAGTTTTCAAGGTTAGAGTCTGAAAGAGAGCACATAGTTAGTTACAGTAAAAGCTCAGTCAGTAGCTATGTCTAGGAGAGAGAAAGGGTTAAACACTGAAAGACAGGGCCATGTGGATCATCGGTAGAGGGTGAGCATTAATTTGTTGCCAGCAGAAGCTTGGACGATGCCCCTCTCCAGAAAGGTGTCACAGGTAGACACAGAGTCAGGCCAGGTGTAGCTTCTAGGAAGAGAAAAGAGAGAGAACAAAGTTAAAAGCTGAAATAACAGCAAATAATGCAAAACTGAAGAGTAGTGTGAGAAAGTAGCGAAGAGGGTGAAAGTGGTCATTATGTCCTCCAGCAGCCTAAGCCTATAGCAGCATAACAACAGAGATAGCTCAGGATAACCTAAGCCACTCTAACTATAAGTTTTATCACAAAGGAAAGTTTTAAGCCTAGCCTTAAAAGTAGACAGTTTGTCCATCTAGAGCCCACTGATGGCCATTGTTATACTAAAAACCACAACGATTGGGATACCTCTCTCTGTCAGATTGACCATAACCATTGGAAAAGAGAGGGGGTCATACAGGTAGCAGAAATGGAGGGTGTGTTTGCACCTCAACCATAACTGAGACGGTTTAGGCTAAACCTGACTCCCCCTTACTCCATCCAACAAGGGGAGAAGAAGACGGAGGTAAAATAAGGAAGATAGCTCAGGATAACCTAAGCCACTCTAACTATAAGCTTTATCAAAAAGGAAAGTTTTAAGCCTAGCCTTAAAAGTAGACAGGGTGTCCGCCTCACGGACCAAATCTGGGAGCTGGTTCCACGGGAGAGGAGCCTGATAACTAAAGGATCAGCCTCCCATTCTACTAGAGACTCTAGGAACCACCAGTAAACCTGCAGTCTGAGAACGAAGTGCTCTGTTAGGAACGTATAGAACAATCAGATCAATGATGTATGATGGAGCTAAATCATTAAGGGCTTTATATGTGAGGAGGAGAATTTTAAATTCTATTCTGGATTTAACAGGGAGCCAATGAAGGGAAGCTAAAGTAGGGGAAATACAGGGGTTGGACAATGAAACTGAAACACCTGGTTTTACACCACAATAATTTATTAGTATGGTGCAGGGCCTCTTTTGCGGCCAATAACAGCGTCAGTTCGTCTTGGCAATGACATATACAAGTCGGCACAGTGGTAAAGAGGGATTTTAAGCCATTCTTCTTGCAGGATAGGGGGCCAGGTCACTACGTGATACTGGTGGAGGAAACGTTCCTGACTCGCTCCCCAAAAAACACCCAAAGTGGCTCAATAATATTTAGTATCTGGTGACTGTGCAGGCCATGGGGAATGTTCAACTTCACTTTCATGTTCATCAAAGAAATCTTTCACCAGTCTTGTTTGTTTGTATTGGTTCATTGTTCACTGATACACGGCCCGCCTTCAGGATACCATGTTTGAACCATTGGATGCACATGGTCCTCAAGATGGTTCGGTAGTCCTTGTCAGTGAAGCGCCCATCTAGCACAAGTATTGGGCCAAGGGAATGCCATGAAATGGCAGCCCAAACCATCACTGATCCACCCCATGCTTCACTCTGGGCATGCAACAGTCTGGGTGGTACGCTTCTTGGGCTTCTCCACACGTAACTCTCCTGGATGTGGGAAAACAGTAAAGGTGGGGACTCATCAGAGAAAAAACATGTTCACATGGTCCACAGCCCAAGATGGTGCTCCTAGCACCATGGAAACCGACGTTTGGCATGGCATGAGTGACCAAAAGGTTTGGCTATAGCAGCCTGGCCGGTGTATATTGACCCTGTGGAGCTCCCAACGGACAGTTGTGGAAAAACAGGAGAGTTGAGGTGCACATTTAATTCTGCGTGATTTAAGACAGCCGTGGTTTTATCGGGATACAAGCGGGTTAGCACCTGAACATCCTTTAGGACAGCTTCCTCTTGCGTCCACAGTTAATCCTGTGGGATGTGGTTCGTCCTTCTGGTGGTATGCTGACATTACCCTGGATACCGTGGCTCTTGATACATCACAAAGACTTACTGTTCTTGTCACAGATGCGCCAGCAAGACGTGCACCAACAATTTGTCCTCTTTTGAGCTCTGGTATGTCACCCATAATGTTGTGTGCATTTCAATATTTTGAGCAAAACTGTGCTCTTACCCTGCTAATTGAACCTTCACACTCTGCTCTTACTGGTGCAATGTGCAATCAATGAAGACTGGCTACCAGGCTGGTCCAATTTAGCCATGAAACCTCCCACACTAAAATGACAGGTGTACAGTTTCATTGTCCAACCCCTGTATGATCTCTCTTTTTAATTTTCATCAGAGCTCTTAACTGAACTCTAATTAATTCCAAAGGAGATCATACCAAATATTGATTGCATAGAAATGTACATACTGACATTTCTGTTTAAAATACTCTTTTTTTTTTTTTTATCTTATTTTTTTTATTTGTAACCATAATCTTTAAAGTTACAAGAAACGAAGGCTTGAGATATTTCACTCTGTGTAAGGAATCTATGAGTTTCACTTCCTGAAATGAGTCCCCAAAAATATTAAACTATTTTACAACATTCAAATTTTTTGAGCCTACTTGTATGTTCAAAATGGAACAATGTGTTTATTCTCAAGAAGAATGAATAATCACTGCTCAATTTACCTTTGAGTTACTTTTTCTCATGTAATTATCATTACTTATCCTTGTTATCCTTTTTCACTTCAGAAGAGGCCATGATGATTTGGGGGACCATTACCTGGACTGTGGTGACCTCAGCAATGCTCTAAAATGCTACTCCCGTGCCAGAGATTACTGTACCAGCGCAAAACATGTTATTAACATGTGTCTGAATGTCATTAAGGTATAGCAGAATTCAATTACAATTTACTGCTGATGTATTAACATTGTAGACAACTAACACTGACAAATCTTTGAGAATTCAAGAATATAGGGTGGGGGAAATAATGAATTTGAAAAACACAAATGTCTCTAAATTTACCTTTTCTCTTAATTGAATGGATTACCCAAAAAATATATTTAGAAGTAAGAAAATCCAACTCCTTAACACTTACATTTATCTCACTTTATTATAGTTCTACCATTTTGAATGAATTATTGAGGATTAAATATTTATATATAGCTATTATACAAATATCTCTAAAATTGGTTGTATTTAAAAAAAATACAGTTGCTAAAATAGAAGAGTAGATAATGTATAAATAGAAAATATAATGCAGATAGATAAAACTGTTTGTAAATGCAATCCACAACATTTATTAATAATGCTTTTAATTTAAATTGAAATTGATTTCCTAATTTAACAGCAGTTAAAGTTGACTGTGCTAAACATTTCTGACTCAGATTTTCACTTAAAGTAAGCCAAAATTGCTCCACTGGACATTTTCAAACTCTTTCATCTTTGGATCTGCCCTCGTACTATATATTTTTTTTGTCTTCTTTTCAAACGCGCTGTTATAATGTCACATTGTATGGTACACTGGGAACGCCACGCATTCACACGGCAAGTGTGAATGCGTGGGGTTCCCAGTTCCCCATTCTAGAAATCGGAGCGGATCATGGCTAATAAAATACATGGCTAATAAAAGAAAAATTCTTTGTCTTGTACCTGTCATTTCAATGTCATCGTATGTAGGACCAAAAAAAATCCAGCAAACTCAAAAGTAAACTTGGGCATACCCATTCATTAAACCTGGTAATATACAGCTAATACAGCTAAGGATTTCAAAGATGATTGTTGCTTTTGTTGAGGGGAATAGACTAAAAGAAATGACTTAGAACAACAAAATAGGAAAAAAAAAAACATTTTACCTAAAAGGTTAGGAAACTGAATACCTCCGTTACTTTTCTTCCCCTGCGCTGGGGTCTCTTAACCGTAGTACAGAGGCTAAACGGGCGTAGTGGATTGTTGGGAGCATAGTCCTACTGCAGCACAGCTGCAGACACACAGAGATAGAGGGAGAAAAGGGGGCAGAACCCCAAAATTCTCAACCATAGCAACCCAGACTCCCCACAATGCAGCCTCCTTAAAGGGCCAGGCTAAACTGACAACAATACCCCACTCTGGACGATGACTTGGCCCTAAACGTCAATCCAGCACGACATGTAGCATAACACAAACTACCAAAGGACCTTTCAATGGTCATATACTCCCACGTACAATCAATGCGTACTGCATAGGCAATTATTTAAAGGGAATACTCAGGTGAGCATACAATATCCAGCAAAACGTTCCCAAAAGAAATAGGGTAGTCTGATGAAATACACACAATGGAAGACAATGGAGTGGGGCGGCAGATTACAGAGAGCAGCAGGCAAGAGGAAATGATGTGCCCGAAAACAAAAGAGAGGAAAGTGGGTGGGCGTGCTGGCCCAGCTAAAGGCTTGCAAGCTGCCAATTCCCACTGTCTTTCTGGCCAACATCCACTCACTGGATAACAAAGCGAACGTGTTATGTCTGAGGCTGAGTGTTTCCACAAAGATGAGGAACTGTGCTGTTCTTTGCCTTACGGAAGCCAGGCTTAACAACAACATGGCGGATTCAGCTTTCCAGATCGACGGCTTACAGCTTTTCTAAGCTGACCGCGTACACTGGTCGGGAAAAACACGGGGAGGAGGTCTCTGTGTGTACGTGACTGAAGGTTGGTATACAAACTGTGTACTGATAAATCTACTGCTCTGGCGCAATAGAACTTATGACTGTGAAATGTCGGTCGTACCATCTGCCACGGGAGTTTACTGCAGTGTTTATCAGCATTGTTTACATCCCACCGGGGTGTTTTATGCGGTTGCTGGAGACTTTAATCATGTAAAACTAATACACACTTTGCCTAGTTTTTACCAGCCTGTCTCAATTTCTACAAGGGGGGATAGTATTCTGGACTGTGTGTACAGAGCTATTCCTCGCCCCCATCTTGGCCTCTCCGACCACATCTCCATCCTGCTGGCGCCAGCATACTGCCCCCTGCTTAGATGGATCAGGCCAACCAAGAAGACAGTCAGTAGCTATATTTACATGCACAAAATGTCACGATCGGATTTAAATGTATTCGGACTAAAAACTAAAAAAAAATTGGATTGCACCGTTTATATGGGCACACAATCCATCAATCCGATCTTGATGTGCGTTTACATGCACATAACTTTATTCAGAATAGAACCACTGAGATGCACAGTTATCAGATTTCCCTAAAAAAAACACAGAAGCACTTCTGTCTTTGCTGAATAACAAAAATAGCAAACAAAGCAGTAGTGCACCAGTTTGTTAGTTTTCTGAGCGCCCAGGATGGAATCGCACTAGGGTTCTAATCATGGTTGAAATGTTACTGAACTCTAATTAACCTACAAGCTCAGCAACACATGCTAGTGGTCTATCTGCGTTACAGGATGAGAGAGCGGAACAAGACAAGCATCTTTTAAAGTTCTGTGTTGCCTCGAACTTTAGTGCTGCTGGCCCTCCCTCCACCAGAGACCAGAAAACCAGTGGGAGGAATGTGGGGCGCACGCAGGTCGGCTTGCTTCCTTCAGAATAACTTGATCCTGTCAAGCGTTTACATGCATGTCGATAGGATTTTCAATTGGCATAAACCACCCCTCTCAGTCGCATTACAATTTCATTCCGATGCTGCCGAATCCAACCAGAATATTCCGACTGACATGTTTTCATGACACATTTTTCTGGGCGTATGTGGCTTTGGCCACATACGCCCAGAAAATTCAGGGTCACTTTACCACCAATGACCCCTGGCGCATGTGGAGATGCATCCAAGTGCATGACAGACCATAACACCAGGAATGCATAATGCCTAAAGGGACTCTTCCTTCCCAGATGCATTCAGCAGGTTCAAAGCCCACATTGAGGACTCCATCAACGTCACGGTGGACCCCCATCAATACACCTACAGGTAGAACCGCTTCACTGACGACGCCATCTCATTGGTGGTCCACACAGCCCTCACCCATCTGGGGAGCAGTCAATCCTACATCCGTCTACTCTTTCTGGATTTCTCCTCAGCCTTCAATACCATCATCCCACAGACCCTATTGCAAAAGCTCTCTTCTCTTGGCCTGAGTCCCACAATGGGGAACTGGGTCCTGGACTTCCTGACCAACAGACCTCAGTCTGTCAGGATTCACAACACTGTTCCTTCCCATCACCCTCAGGACCGGCTTGCCCCAGGGCTGCATGTTGAGCCCCCTCCTATTAACTCTGACTTATGACTGCTTGACGAGACATCCCAGATGTCATATAGTGAAATTTGCAGACGACACAGCAGTTGTGGGATGAATCACGAATAATTATGAGTCCAAATACAGAGAGGAGGTGGAACACCTGGTGCAGTGGTGCAGAGAAAACAACCTCTGCATCAATGTGAAGAAGACTAAGGCGATGGTGGTGGATTTCAGAAGGGACAAGCACCCTCTCCTTCTCCTGCACATAAGAGGAGCAGCTCTAAAATTGGTCCCCAGCTTCGGGTACCTTCAGGAAGGCTCACCACCGTCTCTACTTCCTCACTTTGGAGCTCAAGACCACCAGGCTCAGAAACTGCTTCTTACCTGAAGCTGTCAGACTGCTGAACTCAAACCACACTCAGTAGACTCTCACTACACACTGACCTGCACTAAACACTATACCCACCAAAGGTGCAATATTTCACTCACTTATAGGTGCAATATTAAGGACTACCTCATGCTTTACATGTGTTTTTAGTACTTAGCAAAGTTAATTTCAGCTTTACTATTTTTGTATATTTCTTTTTTTGCTCTTCACTGCATATATTTACTTACTGGTTACTTTACTGATTGCTATTTATTTTTAGATTTAGCCCTGTATGTTATACTTAGTTTTCTTTTTACTTATTAGGCTTCTTAACTTGAGTCCGAATTTCGTACCTTAACATGTAAATGTGAGGTGGTATGACAATAAAAATCCTCGAATCTTTGAATCCTTGCTTATTCAGAGGGTTTTTCCAGTGCATCCTGGGCAATCTGGTGAAAGAGCTTGAGTCTTTTTAAAGCAGTCTGGTTGTTAACTGGCACTGGTGTCATTTTTCAGGGTGACCAGCCCAGTGACTTCTCTACCTAACAGCATTATATTGTGGGTCAGTCCAGTGGAGCTATGCTTTGTGGTTTGGTAGACCATGACTGCATATAGGGGCACTAAATCTCAGTCCCAGTGGCACCTTTCAGTGGCGAGTCTTTTGTGATGTACCAATATTCTGATTGCATGTTAAAAGGAGTAGTGTGAGTCTTTTTTATTCCCAGCCGCTGGTCCACATTCTGGAAAACAGCTGCCTCAAACTTTGTACCCTGATTGCTGTGTAAGAGTTCCCTGGTGGAAACAGAGGCTGGGGACTCGGGGTTAGACTCTTTCATCACCCAGGCTGAAGTCACCGAGGTGGTTAAAAAGCTCCGCGATGGCAGGCTTCGGGAGTGGATGAGATCCGGCCTGAGTACCTCAAGCCTCTGGATGTTGTAGGGCTGTCATAGTTGACACGCCTCTTCAACATTGCATGGCGGTCGGGGACAGTGCCTGTGGACTGGCAGACTGGGGTGGTGGTCCCCCTTCACAAGAAGGGTTACCGGAGAGTGTGTTCCAACTACAGGGGGATCACACTCCTCAGCCTCCCTGGTAAGGCCTATGCCAGGGTTTTGGAGAGGAGAGTCCGGCCGTTAGTCGAACCTCGGCTTCAGGAGGAGCAGTGTGGTTTTCGTCCCGGCCGTGGAACACTGGACCAGCTCTATACCCTCTACAGGGTACTAGAGGGTTCATGGGAGTTTGCCCAACCGGTCCACATGTGTTTTGTGGACCTGGAGAAAGCATTCGACTGTATCCCTCGTGTTGCCCTGTGGGGGGTGCTTCAGGAGTATGGAATCGGGGGCTCTTTATTAGGGGCCATCTGGTCTCTGTACAAGCGGAGCAGGAGTTTGGTCTGCATTGCCGGCACTAAGTCGGACCTGTTCCTGGTGCATGTGGGACTGCGGCAGGGCTGCCCATTGTCACCGGTCGTGTTCACAACTTTTATGGACAGGATTTGTAGGCGCAGCCAAGGGCCAGAGGGGTTTGGCTTGGGGACCAGTGGATTTCGTCTCTTCGTTTTGCGGATGACGTGGTCCTGCTGGCACCCTCTAGTCAAGACCTACAGCATGCGCTGTGGCGGTTAGCAGAGTGTGAAGCAGTTGGGATAAAGATCAGCTCCTCCAAGTCTGAGGCCATGGTTCTCGACCGGAAAAGGGTGGCTTGTCCTCTTCATGTTGGAAGGGAGTTCCTGCCTCAAGTGGAGGAGGACTCCGGCAGGGCTGCCCTTTGTCACCGGTCCTGTTCATAACTTTTATGGACAGGATTTCTAGATGCAGCCAAGGGCCGGAGGGGGTCTGGTTTGGGGACCAGTGGATTTCGTCTCTCCTTTTTGCAGATGACGTGGTCCTGCTGGCCCCCTCTAGCCAAGACCTACAGCATGCGCTGGGGCGGTTCGCAGCCGAGTGTGAAGCGGCTGGGATGAAGATCAGCTCCTCCAAGTCAGAGGCCATGGTACTCGACCGGAAATTGGTGGCTTGTCCTCTTCAGGTTGGAGGGGAGTTCCTGCCTCAAGTGGAGGAGTTCAAGTATCCCGGGGTCTTGTTCACGAGTGAGGGAAGAATGGAGCGGGAGATCGACAGATGGATCGGTGCGGCTGTCGCAATAATGGGGACACTGTGCCGGTCCGTTGTGGTGAAGAGAGAGCTGAGCCGAAAAGCGAAGCTCTCGATTCTCAGGTCGGTCTACGTTCCTACCCTCACTTATGGCCATGAACTTTGGGTCATGACCGAAAGAACGAGATCCGGGATACAAGCAGCTAAAATGAGCTTCCTCCATAGGGGTTGCCGGGCACTCCCTTAGAGATAGGGTGAGGAGCTCGGCCATCCAGGAGCGGCTCAGAGTAGAGCCGCTGCTCCTCTACATCGAGAGGAGCCAGTTGAGGTGGCACGGGCATCTATATCGGATGCGTCCTGGATGCCCTCCTCGGGAGTTCCAGAGCATGCTTTTTTGTCATTTATGTTTTTTTTTTTTTTGAAGACCTGATCCACACCCATGGCTCATTGGATAAAGTTGTTCTCATGCAGTCCGAAAGTTGTGGGTTTCTTTTATGACTTCCTTCTGCCACATGTTGAAGTTCCCCATGGCAAAGCACTTAAATCCAAGTTGCCTACTTATCTGTGTATTGGTGTTTGAATGTGTGCGTGTTTTTTTTTTGTGTGCAATAGGGTGAATTTAGCTATGCTGTAAAGTGGTTTGAGGATTCTAATAGTGTCTGTACTGTTCATTTTAGTATTCATGTTTGCAAAATTGTTCATTCATCAGCCTAAAAAAATAAGATGTTACTGTATGTGTTTTGAGTTGTACTTGAGTTGTTTAAGTCTGGAAAATCAATGGAAAGCAATGAAAGGGAAACTTGTTTGTATAGGCTGGACACTAAATATTGTTATTGATACCTTTTCAGTTTATACTGAAAGGCATAGAGATTTTAGAAAAGATATTCTAGTTTATATAAACATTTTTGCATGATTCACCTAACAATTCATTATCTCAAAGCAAAGTCTTCTGTTTTGTTTTTGGTAGGTAAGTGTTTATCTTCAAAACTGGTCCCATGTGCTGAGCTATGTGAACAAGGCAGAATCCACACCAGAAATTGCAGAGGTAAACTCTAGCTCACAGTGGAGAAAAGCAATTAGGCGTTTCTCAATAGACCCGTGTGTACTGTGTTACTATGTTACTGTGATGTGTTTTATTAGAATTTTTTAAAAGAAATTAAAATGCTGAGATCTTGTAAGATGAATGTATTACCTTGTACACGGTTTGTTAACAGAAGCTAAACCTGTGCAAAACATGTTTTTCCTATGTTTTATTAACTCACCTTGAAGACTCCTGCCAATGTCAGATGTCCTTTTTTCATTGTCTATTTTCTTTTTTGTAGCAAAGAGGAGAGCGAGACAGCCAGAATCAAGCAGTCCTTACCAAATTAAAGTGCTCTGCAGGTATTGCACTGTTTAGTTCCAATATTTTACATCTAAACTATTTAAATCATTGTTGCCAAATATTTGCCAATTATATATGCTTAATGCATTTGTACATAGAACTAAAATCTTATTTTGAGTTTTTAAAAAAAAGTTAATTTTTGCTTCTATTCATACATTTTGTTTCCTAAAAAGTACTCTAGTGGGATCGTCCTCATCAATAGATTTTTCTGATTTTTTTTTTTTTTTTTTTTTTTT
>JAHHUM010001742.1:436973-459800 GCA_036173005.1 Crenichthys baileyi
AGGAGGTCCAGTCTGTTTTTTAAATGATGTGGCTGATCTGTGCATTTACGGGGCATTTGGTAGCAAAAAAGTTCTGCCAACAATTACATTGTGTTTTTATCATATCATCATGTATTTATTTATCACAAGTGTTCGTGGATAGTCATCTCCTTACCGAGAGTGCTTATCCTCGTCATCTTTGCAGCCTTTTTGACAGTACTGCTTCCCCGAGCACTGTAACCCACCAATGTGGGTCAATACTGGTTATATGTAAATAAGGGGTTGGACAATGAAATGAAACCCCTGGTTTTAGACCACAAAAATTTTATTAGTATGGGGGTGTAGGGGCCCCTTTTGCGGCCAATACAGCGTCAATTCGTCTTGGGAATGACATATACAAGTCCTGCACAGTGGTCAGAGGGATTTTAAGCCATTCTTCTTGCAGGATAGCGGCCAGGTCACTACATGATACTTGGGGGGAAAATGTTTCCTGACTCGCTCCTCCAAAACACCCAAAGTGGCTCAATAATATTTAGATTGGTGACGGGTGCGGGCCATGGGAGATGTTCAACTTCACTTTCATGTTCATAAAAACCAATCTTTCACCATTTTTTGCTGTGTGTATTGGTGCATTGTCATCCTGATACACGGCCCCCCCCCTTCAGGATACAATGTTTTAAAACCATTGGAGCCACATGGTCCCAAAATGGTTCGGTAGCCCTTGGCAATGATGCCCCCATCTAGCACAAGTATTGGGCCAAGGGAAATGCCATGATATGGCAGCCCAAACCATCACTGATCCACCCCCATGCTTCACTCTGGGCATGCAACAGCCTGGGTGGTACGCTTCTTTGGGGCTTCTCCACCCCGTAACTCTCCCGGATGGGGGAAAACAGTAAAGGGGACTCATCAGAGAACAATACATGTTTCACATTGTCCACAGCCCAAGATTTGCGCTCTTGCACCATTGAAACCGACGTTTGGCATTGGCATGAGTGACCAAAGGTTTTGGTATAGCAGCCCCGGCCATGTATATTGACCCTGTGGACCTCCGACGGCAGTTTTGGTGGAAACAGGAGAGTTGAGGTGCACATTTTAATTCTGCCGTGATTTTGGGCAGCCGGGGGTTTTATGTTTTTTTGGATACAATTTTTTCCCCCCAACACCGAACATCCCTTTTCAGACAGCTTCCTCTTGCCTCCACAGTTAATCTGTTTGATGTGGTTCGTCCTTCTTGGGGTATGCTGACATTACCCTGGATACCGTGGCTCTTGATACATCACAAAAGACTTGCTGTCTTGGTCACAGATGCGCCAGCAAGACGTGCACCAAAAATTTGTCCTCTTTTGAACTCTGGTATGTCACCCCATAAAGTTGTGTGCATTTCAATATTTTGAGCAAAACTGTGCTCTTACCCTGCTAATTGAACCTTCACACTCTGCTCTTACTGGTGCAATGTGCAATCAATGAAGACTGGCTACCAGCCTGGTCCAATTTAGCCATGAAACCTCCCACACTAAAATGACAGGTGTTTCAGTTTCATCTGTACAATCTTTTTAAAAAACTTAAGGAGTATGTGAATGTAAAAATACACACAAGTTTCTACGCTAAAAATGTTTTAGCAATAATAATCACTTAGAGGTTTAAGGCTAATAAATACTGCAGTTATGCGTTGTTGGTAATATGAAGGCTAATATTTTCCGAATCAAATGACATTTTACTTATGTCTTTCAATTTATAATTTATACATATAATTTAAGACAAAGCGTCAGCATGAATTAGTCCACTGGTAGGTTAAAATGTGGTTTAAGTTTGAACATAACAGAATTTGATTGTTTTATAAAAACTGTGTAACACACCATACAGGTACCTTTCAGCACGCACCTCCTCCTGTCCTATAATTGATCTAAATAAATGTGCATCTCCATATAGCAGCAGAGGTATCATCAAAAGTTGAAGTGAAACTTTTCTATAGATTCATTAAACACAGAGTGATATATTTAAAGCATTCTCAGAAAATTGCAATATTGCATAAAACAAATTTAAAAATGATTTTTTAAACAGAAATATTATGGCCATAGGATAGGTTATACCATCAGGGGGAAGATTTCTGACTCGACTGTTGTCCAGTAGGCAGTCAGACCACACTCCAAAGGAAGGTAAGCCCCACATACGGTCATTGCTAGGAAAGCTGGCTGTTCTAAGTGCTGTAAACATAAAAAAAACAATGGAAAGTTGAGTGGAAGAAAAAAGTCTTAACGACAGTCTTGCCCATTCAAGAAAATTGTTTGAGATTTGATGAGAGGCATGAACTACACAGATGTCTCCAGGAAATGGGTTACAACTGCAGCATTCCATGTGTTAAGCACTCTTGACCAAAAGATATCATCAGAAGAGTCTAATGTGTCTAGTCGAAAAATGACAGGACTTCTCAGTGGTCCAAGCATTTTTTAATGAAAGAAAAATTTTGCATTTATAAAATCAAGTCCCCAAGTCTGGAGGAAGAGTGGAGAGATCAGAATCCGAGCTGCTAAGGTCCAGTGTGACGTTTTCACAATCAGTGAATTTTGGGAACCATGTTCATCTGCTGGTATTAGTCCAATAAAGTCCAGGTACCAAGGTCCAAAGTTTGTGAGGTCCAAATCATGACATTTTAGATCTCTTCTGTATACGCATCAACTGACGAGCTTTATAGAAAAGCTGATTTAATTTTCCTGCAAGACCTGGCAGAATGACCTGTTTTTATTGGACACATAAACATTATCAAAATTACAAAATATAAATACTCTGACTTCTTAAGATGCGTCTATGTATTTGTAGAGACATCTTAGGAAAAGCTCATGGGATGGGCACTGACTTTCAAGAGTAGTACTACAGTTAAATCTAGAATAGAGTAATTTTGTATCGCCTTATTTCGACCTTTGCTGGTTGTAATCCTTGCTGCCAAACGGTAGCGCTAACATGCTACATTGGTTTGTCAGTTATCAAAAGGAAACTTAAAACTGTTCTGGCTGTTTCAGAGTCTTCAAGCACCTTAGCATAGCATAAAATGTCAGGAAACGGTGTTAAGACTAAAGCTGCATTTCCAGATACGCAGTTACTGGTTTTATTTGTTTTGATGGCAGAAGCTATAAGCCAATGATGGAAATCATCTCTAGTGGCAGCGCTGGCCAAACCTTCTGATCATCTGAAGCTGCACCATGTGAATCAATGTGGGGGAAGTAGGTGGAGGGAAACTTTCGAATACTATCAGTACATTTTAATATATTTTCCTCTTGAAATGCCATTTCCCTATTTCAAAAGTGCAAAAAACCTTAACATGCAACAGAGAGAAAGCTCAGACAGAAGAGCCAAAAGGCACATATTCCACACGGTTAATGGCCGCGCTGAGGACAGAAAAAAAAGACAGACAAGGAAACCCATAATACAAAAAAAAGCTATGTCAAGAGTTAGTTGCCATAGACAAAACAAATTTACATTTCTTTCGGGTAGATGAAGACGCGATGATGATGACGACGAAAATTATGATAACTATTTTGATGAGAAAAACATTGAGATGTTTGAGGATGATAATGTTTGGGTATGAGTTTCAAACGTTATAACAATATCCTGATATTAAATTCCCCCCCTGTCACTCGGGGGGAAAATTTTTTCCAAGAACGTTTAAAAAGAAAGCTCTACTTGAAAATTTTAAAATAAATTCCAAACTCTGACGGGTTAAAAAAAAATGGTCTTGATCAATCAAAAAAACCAAAAACTTGACATGATCTCTAAAAAGATTGAAGTGAAATGGGACTGAATAAAAAAAATGTTTCAGAAAAATAGAAAAATTGGGTCAAAGCTGAAAGCTTTATTGCTGTGATCATGATCAAACTCAGCTGCAATTATCTCAGAAAGACATGACAATGTGTGTTCAAGTCTGAGCTGTTTTGGAGAGGTCCTAAAACAGAACAACTTATTCCCATGAAAAGAATAAATATCATTACAGCATTTGGTCAAAAGGTTTAGAGTACCACCAATTTAGTTATATTTACTCCTAAATAGTGTCTGATAATAGGTGTTTGGGGATGGATGTACAGCTGCTGTGTAAAACAAAACAAAGCAAAGAAAATCCACACTTAAAGAGTTAGGAGATTAAAATGTTAAGACTCAGTGTTAAATGAGTTCAACAACAATACTGATCATAAACACTATTTTATCTGATTGGGACATGCATAATCAAAAAAACAAACACATCTCAGTAACAGGGCTCGTTCAATATTTATAGGTTCTTCTGTTTGAGCCTTACCGAAAATTTCAATTATCTGTCTTTTATTGTCACAATTGTTCTTCTGAGGTTCACACCTATTTGATTAGACTTCATGTCATCTCTTTTACTGTAAACACAATGATCAAGGATGAGGCTAACTTACCAATCAGAAACAATAATCCCTGGGTGAACAGCCCATTCCCGCTGTCTATGAAAGGCAAGACATAAGAACAGAGACAAGAGAGAAAAGAGCAATCACTCAGTTTAGCTTTTTTCACTTTTTGATCTTAGGTATAGTTATAGTTAGTACTATATTTAAATGTGTGTACTCAAAGAATATGTGCGACCAAAGTCAAATTCCTTTGCTTATGTGCAGAAACCTGGCCAAAAGGAAGCTGATTCTGATTGTCAAAGCATCTCTAGTTCTGGAGATGTTCTTAACCCAGTCATCGCCCAATATGAACCTTGTCATAACTGGCTTAAATCCTCAAGCCCATTTTTTCAGCTTCTAGCATGTCAACTTTAAGGACAACATTCACTTGTTGCCCTATTACTGTTTAACCCAACCCACTAACAGGCCATGATGATGAGATAGAGTCATTTACTTCACCTGTCAGTGGTCATAATGGTGCCACCTGATGCATCAGTGATCATTGTTTTTTTTTCCTTCAATTAGAGCAGCTACATTGCAGCTCCACATTCACATCTCTCCCGTCTATATCAAAGCTCAAAATAAGAGGTTGGGTTTTTTCTCAAGGAACTTTTAAAAGTTAAGCCCTGTACCTGGGGTAGGAGTAGCAGGAGTAGTAGTAGTAGTAGTTGTAGTAGTAGTAGTAGTTGTAGTAGTAGTAGTCGTAGTAGGAGTAGTAGTAGTAGTAGTTGTAGTGGTAGTAGGCATAGTTGGCCCAATGACTTCTACAAAAACAAGGACATCAATGTCAGTGTACACATAATTGCTGGCATTTCAAAGAATAAAACAATCTAGGTTTAATAGCCTGGAGTTCAAAACATTTGAAGCACCCGGACTAACCTAGCTTAAAACACAAAAACAACTCACAAAAGGTCTGCAATTCATCTTACTAAGTTCTTCCAAATAGGGAAAAAGCACTTCATGCAACAATCATACAATTCAGTAAAATTATCAAGCCGAGTCATCTTTGCCTAAAGCAAACTGCAAATAAAGCTGCATGTCAGAAATTGTAAGTCAAAACTCATCTGTTCTGCTCTCCTGTTGACAGCAAATTTTAATCTATAAATATAAATTACCCAAGAAATATTAGTTTTATATTTTCTACTGATATATGATGTTGAGCAGTTTTTCTTTAAACAACTGGCTCACCCAAAGCTCTAAAAATATCTGTACTTAAATATTTGTTGTTACTAGTAATAATTAACAAAGTTTAAAAACAAAATTCTGCTATATTTCTGTAATTCTTTTCTTTCAGTTTTATATCAATGAACCTGAATTTCTATATACAATTATCACCAAAAATATTTTAAATTTAAGGAATGACTTTAAGAATCTCTATTCAGATTCCAATAAGCATTATTTTATTAACCTTTTTATATACCCAAGATTTTAATTGCTTCACTTACTTGTGCATTTTGGTTAAAACAGGGCGATGACCACTGACTGTTTAACAAGCACGTCAGAGTAGAAGTTCCTTCAATCACGTATCCAGGTTTACAGGAATATTTCACTGAAGCCCCGTGTCTGTGTGGAGGCCGAGAGCCTTCAACAAATTCAGCATGTTCAATCACAGGATCTTTACATTCAACCCCTAAAGCAAATAGAAAGGAAAATATTATGGTAACTACAGTAATCGGTCATAATTATGGTATCAAATGTGAGAGTAAAAACAGGACAGCACTAACAGACACAGGTTGGAGGGGCAGGGTGGAATGTCCCATCTTCAGAGCAGGTTAATTCTCCTGATCCATTAAGTACCAAGTCTTTGTTGCAGGAGTACCGCACAACTTCTCTGTAACTATAGAACTCCATTTCTGGACTAAATGTGCCGTTTACAATTCTTGCTGGTGTAACACACTGAACCGCTGCAAAAACAAAGATACCTTTTTTTTTTAGACTCGAAACATACAGGGGTTGGACAATGAAACTGAAACACCTGGTTTTAGACCACAATAATTTATTAGTATGGTGTAGGGCCTCCTTTTGCGGCCAATACAGCGTCAATTCGTCTTGGGAATGACAAATAAAAGTCCTGCACAGTGATCAGAGGATTTTAAAGCCATCCTTCTTGCAGGATAGTGGCCAGGTCACTATGTGATACTGGTGGAGGAAAAAGCTTTCCTGAATCGCTCCTCAAAACTTCCCCAAAATGGCTCAATAATATTTAGATCTGGTGACTGTGCAGGCCATGGGAGATGTTCAACTTCACTTTCCATGTTCATCAAACCAATCTTTCACACCAGTCTTGCTGTGTGTATTGGTGCATTGTCATCCTGATACATGGCACCGCCTTCAGGATACAATGTTTGAACCACTGGACTGCACACTGTCCCTCAAGAATGGTTCGGTAGTCCTTGGCAGTGACGCGCCCATCTAGCACAAGTATTGGGCCAAGGGAATGCCATGATATGGCAGCCTCAAACCATCACTGATCCAACCCCCATGCTTCACTCTGGGCATGCAACAGTCTGGGTGGTACGCTTCTTTGGGGCCTTCTCCACCACAACCCGTAACTCTCCCGGATGTGGGGAAAATAAGCAAAGGTGGACTCATCAGAGACCAATACATGTTTCACATTGTCCACAGCCCAAGATGTGCGCTCCTTCCCCCATGAAATCGACGTTTGGCATTGGACATGAGTGAACAAAGGTTTGGCTATAGCAGCCCGGCCGTGAATATTGACCCTGTGGAGCTCCCGACGGACAGTTCTGGTGGAAACAGGAGAGTTGAGTTGCAACATTATAATTCTGCCGTGATTTGGGCAGCCGTGGTTTTATGTTATTTTTGGATACAATCCGGGTTAGCACCCGAACATCCCTTTCAGACAGCTTTCCTCTTGCGTCCACAGTTAATCCTGTTGGATGTGGTTCGTCCTTCTTGGTGGTATTGTGACATTAACTGGATACCGTGGCTCTTGATACATCACAAAGACTTGCTGTCTTGGTCACAGATGCGCCAGCAAGATCGGCACCAACAATTTGTCCTCTTTGAAACTCTGGTATGGCACCCATAATGTTGTGTGCATTTCAATATTTTGAGCAAAAACTGTGCTCTTACCCGCTAATTGAACCTTCACATTCTGCTCTTACTGGTGCAATGTGCAATCGATTGAAGACTGGCTAGGTCAATTTAGCCATGAAACCTCCCACACTAAAAATTGACAGGTGTTTCAATTTCATTGTCCAACCCCTGTATTTCAGCTCATTTTAATTTCTAATAAGATGAGATGAACACAAAGATCACCGACCTTCACAAACTGGCAACCTGCCTATCCATCCATTGACGTCGCATCTGATTACTCCTGACTGTCCAACTGAGATGTAACTAATTAGTCAGGGGAAAAGGAAAAGCAAATGAATAAATTTCCTAAATTAAACTTACCAACACTCACAGACAAGCACATAGAATGAACAGTCACTTTGATCTCAACAACAAACCATTCTTTAACTTCTCAGGTTTTTAAAAAAGCATACATGTACATTGTCAAAATTTTCAGAGAAAAAAGACATGTTTTACAGAGTCTGTATTTAACAAAAACAGCAAATCCTGCCAATTACCTACAACCATCAAGCGGATGAGCATCAGCTCAGTCGCTACACTTAATTCATGAACATTAGATGTTTTGACTGGAGACTTTTCTGTAGCATTTAGGTGCATATTAGCACAACTGACAAGGAAGGAAAGATTTAAGCTATCATCTTTGTGGAGTTTGAAATCCATCATTGCGCAGTAAAACAGATTATCAGCAAATGGAAAACAACTAAAACATGTCAAGGTCAGACTGTACAAGCCTCAGAGCTCCTTCTCCACTCTCCGATTCTTTGATGGTATAGTTTATAAAGAAAAACCTCTCAGGCAAAGTATTTTTGTATTGATAAGACTTAAGAGCAATGGATGGATTATAATCCTTTGTGCCATGATTGTTTAAAGAATACACAAATATCCAGACAAACAGAGCACATGAAATAAACAAGGCCAGCAGTAGGAGCCTGATAGTTTCGAGCTTGTTTTACAGTCACCAATCTTTTACAGGTTTACAGTCATTGAATTAAAGTCAAACTTGTATACTAAGATAGTAAAAGATGAAATGTAGGGCTCTCTGTCTGACAGCTCAAGCTTAGAGGTATTCACTTAGAGCAACAGTGTCTGATGTTGGCCAAGAACTGACCTCTGACAAAGCACAAAACTCCACAAGAAAGCAGCAGAAAAGTTAAAGAATCAAAGTGCTGCAATGACAAAGTCCAGACCACAACCAGACTACCATACTAGTGGCAAGACTATAAGAGATCTGAGCAAAAGCAATTACATTCTAATGTAAAATGAAAATTGCAAACTGAAAAGCAACCTTGTAGGACAGAAGTAAGTAGAAAGTAACTTGCTACACAATCACTTAAGACTGAAACGAATCATCAATACAAACGACGCAAGGGTGTAAGATAGATTATTTACAGAATGGTGAACATGGATGTTGTTGATTTTTTCAAGACTGTTTGTTTTACATTCGTTTAAAATATATGATAGTGAAATTTAATGGCTTACATATAAAAACAGGTACATTTTCATAGTGACTTTCAGACAAAAAACAAGTTAAACTTTGCTACTAACCCTTGGTTACAAATGACCACAGCTGTATCACCAAACTCAGTCCCGTCCCTATAGCAAATATAACCATTATCCACTTCTTCAAGAGGGCCACAGTTTCTTCCCTGGAACAAAGAAGACATCAGGAAATGTACACTCTTAAAATGCAACATTGACGAAAAAAATATTTAAAATTGAATAAAGTAGTATAGTAGAACAAATCACACTTTTATGTGGTCAAATATAATTTCTCAAGGTTTGACTTTCTGAGAATACGTCAATTAAAAATGGTAGGTGACATAATTGTGATACTGCATGCTGCCGTAGAATTGCAAGGCTGTAATATAGGACAATATTCACTCTAGCATTCGAACTGAACAGGACTCCACACGCCAGACTGCATGTGATCCTAGAAGATCCTCAGCAGATGTGTAGCCGGGATTGCAGGCAAAAGAAACAAACGGCTTCCATCTTACAAATGGGTCCTGGTTAATGAATCGTCCTCAAATTCATGTTGGCTCCCTCGACGGCGTTAGAACACGATGCGGCTGGAAAAACATTTTTATAAATGCGTGAAATTAGTTAGAGAAAATGACGTCAGAATTGAAAGCACCGAAAGGTTGCGCATGCTCCGTGTCCCCGTTTGAACTCACCTTAGCAGTGATGGCAAAGCCAAGAAAGCTCAGTAGGAAAAAGGGCAGTAATAACCCATGGCAGGATCTGTTACCAGGAACCACGATGACAAACAGGCTCTTCTGGAAAAAGAGGCAAGCAAAGTAAACTGGAAAGAGGGTCTAACTAAAAACGATCAGACAGGAAGGTCTAAATGTCGTTATCACCGAACAATGACAGGCAAGTGTACAGTCCGTGTTAAACTGAAAAACTCAGTGTAGAAACTAAAACCCGGTCGGTTATTAACACATAAGGACGTTAAATTGATATAATGTTCATTGTTAAAAAGAACCAGCGTCGTATTGACACAGCACTACTCTAAAAAAAATATGTAAATTAATTGTTTATATCAGCAAGTCAACGTCTATCGAAGCTAACAAAGCATTCATAAATTAAAATGTCACCATAATGTTCTGATGAATCGTAAACAAACTCGACAAACAGAGGCATGCAAAAAAAAGACAACAATAAACACTGAAGTCTTAGCAGAATAAGTCTACTGTCTTTATCATTAGGAAAACATGGTGTGGGCGTTCATGCGTCACGTTAATCCTATATGAGCTTCACTCGTTTTAAAACGCAAGCCGAAGTTGCCAAGAGGTGAATTAGGTGTGAAAAATACACGAAATAAGGTAATTACAAAGTCTAAATCAGCTGTAAATAAATAAACATTTATATTGAACAAAGCTAGACGGACATCATCAAACATTTCTGAAACAGACCGAAAATAATGATATGTATCCTTATTTACTTTTTTACAGATTAAATCAAACAGATAAGTTTAATTACAATAGATTCGGGCTTACCAGAATTAAACACCTCTCTGTCAAACACGAGAATCAATATTCTGGTGGCAACTTCCTGTTGGTGTCAGTATCCCACTGCTCCTCGGAAGTGGGCGCTGTCAGAACTGACACTTTGAACCTTTGCAAATTATCGCAGCAGTTTCCTTCTTCGTCTGGTGTTTTATGGCGGCTGGCAGATTGACTATGAAGGAAGATTACCACCAGTTAAAGGTCTGGAGTGTGGACAGGAAATTAACAGAAAAAAAAGATTCTTTCGTATAAGTTTTTTATTTTTCAAAAATCACATAATGTGTGCTTTAATTTTAATTATATTAAATCCAAAATTATTTTCATTTTTAAAGTTGATATTTAGTTTATTCAGTGCTGTCTCCTTACTGGTTCATGTTGCATTTTATGAAAACATCACAATCAGAATCAGCTTTATTGCCAAGTTTTTCCAGACAAACCAGATGTGTCTTGGTCCAACACACCTGAAAAAAATGGCTGGATTACCTCCTCAGTATCCATTCAAGTTTGCACAGGCCTGATCATGAGCCATACATTTAATTCAGGTGTGTTGAAGAAGAGACACATCAAAAACTTGCAGGACACTAACCATTTGAGGTCAAAGGTTGTCAACCCCTGTTTTATAAGATGTTCTCCTGGTTCAACACAGCTGAATCAAATATATGGCTTAAAACTAGGCATGTGCAGAACGTGACTACATACTGATACTCATTGGAAATAAAGCTTAAGGCAGGACAGGTACATTTATTTTCGTAGCACCATTCAAACACAAGGCAAAGAAAAATGTTTTATAGAGTAATAAAGGAACAGAGATAAAGAAAAATACATAGAAATTTATTCATCATTTAAAACAAATTAACATGCTAATATAGAGTATACAGTCCCACTAGCATCTCAAAAAAGTAAAATTATGTGAAGAGTATTTCTTTAGATGTTTCTACATCTGAAGTCATAATCATAAACATTGCATAAAATTGCCTTATTTTACAAATATGTATACCAGAATTCTGCCTATAGAACACTTTGAAATGTTGATATTGGTTAAAGTAAGCAGCAGATTTTAATAGGGTAGGTTTCACAAGATTTTTAGCAAGTGTCAGTTAGGACAGGTTAAGATTACTGAAGCTCTGAGTAATCAGCAGTGGAGGCAATATCTGATCATAGGACTATGACGCTGGCAGGCAGTAACAAACAAACTCGACCTCAGATGTTGAACTTCAGTCAAGCATGTTATGAGGCATCAGTGTGTCATACAGGAAGTCATAATTTCAGAACAGAGGGAGCAGCTTTATGGCCTCCTTCTGTAAAATATTAAGAGATGTTTTCTGACCTATATAAATACTTAGTTTGCAGAACGTAGAAACAATCAGAAGAATCAGAATCAGCTGTATTCACCAAGTTTGTACGCATGAAAAGGAATTTGACTTTGGATCCACTTTGCTCTCAATGAAGACACTGTGCTCCCATCAATGTCCTCTTGCCACTGCTTTCAAGAAAAGTAACAAGGAAAAAGAATGCAGAATGATCCTTAGAACAGCCCAGTCAACCTATCCATCCATCCATCCATCCATCCATCCATCCATCCATCCATCTCTGATGAACAATGAAGTGAGGCCTCCAGTCACTGATGATGTCAAGATCCACTAGTGTTGTTGCTTCTAGTTTTCTTTGATTGTATTTCTGGGTCTGTTTTTGCCATTACTGTTTTGCCATATTTTTCTGTGTTCATTGTTGTTTGGATCTCACTATAAAAATTAATTTCTTATTGTTTAGTTTCCTACTCATTTCTTATGCTCTTCCCTTTGTGCATTTTTGCTTATCCTCTTATGTTTTTTTTCCCTTTCTGATTTGCAGATACCTTTGTATCTAAGTTCAGCTCCCTGTGTGATATTTGTGTTTAGTGCAGTTCGGCACGGCTTTACTTGCTTTTTAGGCTTTTCCTTTTCCAAAGGTTACATGTCTGTTCATTATGTTACCTTCAGGTGAGGGCTACAGAGCGCTGTCTGCTAAAACCAGCCACCACAGAGACAGTTTCCTCTCACCATGCACACTTGGACTGATCTCACATTATATTCCATTGTAAAGTCAATTGTGTATATATGTACATTTAAAAAGATATTCTTAATCATTGAGAACAAAGTGTACTGGAATAAAATTCCGTGTTTGTCTGTAAAAACGTGTCAATAAAGCTGATTCTGATTCTGATTAATTAACCTTTTCATTCAATTGCTGCTTCTGGTCTGCCTGTGCTTGGGTCAAACCTACACACCTACCATGATAGATGAGTCCACAAAAATCAACAATAACAAAACTTTTTTTTTCTTTTCTGTTTAAATGTTGTCAACTTAAAGCATTGAACATCAATTCCATATTCATCATATATACAGTAGATACTCACAGAAAAACAAGTCAGCTTCCAAACCAAATTTCATTCAGACATTTAATACAACATTTTTGTTTTATAGACACTTAGCAAACACACTTTATTTAAACATAGTTGGATCCTTTTTTTTTTTTCTTTCGGGGCTAAATTCCACCAAACAAAATTGAATAGAACAAAGGAAAGTTATTTTTCATTAATTGTAATTTTAAATTTTTTATAATCATCCTACAGCTCAATCCCTTGAGCTGTAGGATTGGACATTTGGGCAAGCTAAGGAAAATTTCAAGGGAAGTTGTAAAGATTACATCTGTACATTAAAACCTTTCCAGAAGCCTTATCCTGTATATCAAATATTTCCTAATCTCTGAGCCTAACAATGCAGCTGAGCAAACATTCCCTGAGACCGTTACACTGTGGCCAGATCAACATGAGCACGTATTCTGCCAATGAACTACACATGGTTGAACCATATAAGAAATTATTTTTCTATCTATCTAGGTCAAACAATATTTACTTTCAAACAATATTTACTTTCCTAAGGTTCGCTTAAATTGAAACACAGTGGGGTAAACTATTTCAGGACTAAAAAAACATTTCAGTGGGATTTAATGATCATTTAAATGTAATGTTTTATCAATCTGGCTTTGGATCAGACAAATCCACAATATCTAGAGAAAAACAGAAAAAGCTTTACTGCCTGCTTTGGCATGATTTTCAGATTATTTAATCTAAATCTGGTTCAAAAACAGTCAGTCAGTCAGTCATTTTCTACCGCTTATTCCCTAACCCTTCAGAAACACTATTTAATTAAATGTGCTTATTATTGTAGAAGAAAAGACTTCAGCACTGCCTAAATGAGAGTGGTTTACATATATGCAGGTGACTTAAAAATCCTTGCCTTACTTGGGCAAATTGTCTTACAATTGTTTAGTTCTCCTTAATTGGTCATCACTGTGTCAATTTAAATGAGGAACATAAAAAAATACACTATTGTTAAAGAAAATCTGTTGAGAACTTTTTAGCTCTTACAATAAAATGTAATATAAACGTAACAGTGTAATTTTGAATTAATCCTGCATAATATCAAAACATCTTGGTAAACAGTAAAACCATATAACTTGCATTCCAGAGACTTACAACTTCCAAAGAACTACAGTGATAACGTACAAGTGACTGAGCCAAAACTAGACTTTACCTCACTATAAACTTCTTCCTCCTTCTCCCATGTTTCTGTTGTCTTGTTTTTGTACATCTGATGACTATGCAGAGACCTATGAGTAAGGCTGCAAAAGAAATCCAACGCAGCAGCAAATACCAGAGGGGCATCCCGGGCCATGACCTGCAAAACAAGAAAGAGGCAGATTTTTCAGAGAACTCCCATTTGAATTATTTACCCCCAGCCTGCTATATATCTTCTACAAAAGAGAGAGAAAATATGCAGTCCAACCTGCTGTAAAATGCATGTTGATTAGTTTGATTAATTGGTGAAACCTGGTCTGACATGTTAGGATCTATTTCTTTGGTTTCTGTCCATGTTGTTGTTTGTTTGATTTCAGATGTGGTTGTCCTCATTCTGTTTCCACAGTCATAGAAAGCCACTGAAAAATACATATTCATCATCTTCTTTTGCAGAGTTTTACTATGGCAAAGGTCACCAAAATCTAAATGCATCGCTCAAAAATGCATGTCTTTATTTGCTATTAGGTAGTAGATACTTGTTTGTATCAGTACTTCAAAAATACAAATAGTTTTCTCATTTGACATTAGGAAAAAATGCCGTTCTTGCATCTGAAACAGGAAATGCACCACAATGTTAATTGACTTCAGTCTATTGTATTCTATAGCATTTTTACAATAAAGTATACAAAAAACATTGATTTAATGGCATACAGTATGTATAATATATCTATTTTTGCCATGAAGATGAGTGAAATCTCTTCTTGAAGCTGTCACGGGAGTATAATTCACAAGTGACTGAATACAGGATAACACTGAGAAAAAACGGTGACAGTTTACTAATGTCAGAATATGTAGTTCAAAGGGGCGTTTCATATAATAAAAAAAAGAGCTGTGTCCATTTAATAAGAAAATAGCAGACGTGTCCAACATTTAAACGTCATAGAATGTTTGAATGAAGGTAACCATGGTTTGTAAAGGACGGACTCTCATGGTTACTTTCTATTTACTTCCTTTGTTTATTATTAAGGCGTAACTCCATCACTAATCCTGAAAGTTTTATGTTTATTTGACCATAAACACTTGCCTTATCAACACAATGGAAACCAATAACTAATAAAATAAAGACATATCCATTTTATTTTTGTTAATTATTGTCCATGTTTTATTAAATATTTTGAAGACTTTCTGAGCTTCAACCACTTGGTTTATGAAAACATAATTTTTGTTCTTACCCTGAATATTAACAACATAGATGCAGCTGCTGGACCAGAACAGAGAGGGTATCACTCTGCTCGCTGCTGATGCTGTTACTGGCAGAGCAGTAATACTCGCTGTCCTCAATTACCGTACCGCAGTGTAAGCTTAAATTGGAAGAGCTGAGGAGCAGCAAACATTTGTGGTGAATGTGCTGATACCAGCCATAAAACACGTCAGTGCCCTGTGTACAACCACAGCAGGTGGTTACTGGTTTCCCCCAGCATGTTGGACCGTCCACCAGAGGGGTCAGGGGCCAAAGCCTGGGCTTAGACACTGGAACTGACACAAAGAAGAGAGTAGTCTGTCTGAATCAGTTTAGCTAATTGTACAAATGCGGCTCAGAAATTTTGACAGACTCAATTCGTAGATTTGTTACCTTCACAATGAGCCCAAATATCCTTGTTTGTTTCTCTTCTTCAAACCAATTATTAAAAAAACATTTCATTGAAATAAAGATAAAAATACCAATTTGTTCGTCACTTACCATGAAAAAGCAAAAGCACACAAACTGTCCTCATGTTAATGTTGGAAGTTAGCATCGAGACCTGAACTCTCGGAAAGTTTTGGTTTTGGAGGTGGATTGTGGTGCTTTCAAAGCTTCCTGTTCACACACGTTGGTAAACATACATACATTTAAATAAACCATTTACCCTGAACTTTCTTTAAAATTAATACCGCCCACAGTGCCTTCCAAAGTATTTAAACTATCTATATACACTATATATCTAACCTTTTTAAGTATTTCACGATACAACCAAAATTTTCAATCACTTTTATTGAGATTGTATGTAATAAAGCAACACAAAAATCCCTGATTTTAGATTAAAAGGAAAATGATACATTGTTTTTATATTTCAAGTAAAAATCTGTTTTGAGAACTTTGGCCATGTTTTCTTCCAGGCTCACGAGGCCCACCCTGTCTTGTTTTGTTGTTTTGTATTCTGGAGCAGTAGAGAGCATCGCTGGGACCACTAAAACCTTAAGAGGAGCAGAGGAGAGCGTGTATATATATACAGGGGTTGGACAATGAAACTGAAACATCTGGTTTTAGATCACAATAATTTATTACTATGGTGTAGGGCCTCCTTTTGTGGCCAATACAGCGACAATTCTTCTTGGGAATGACATATACAAGTCCTGCACAGTGGTCAGAGGGATTTTAAGCCATTCTTCTTGCAGGATAGTGGCCAGGTCACTACGTGATACTGGTGGAGGAAAACGTTTCCTGACTCGCTCCTCCAAAAACACCCCAAAAAGTGACTCAATAATATTTAGATCTGTGACTGTGCAGCCATGGGAGATGTTCAACTTCACTTCATGTTCATCAACCAATCACTTTCACCAGTCTTGCTGTGTGTATTGGGGCATTGTCATCTGATACACGCACCGTCTTCAGGATACAATGTTTGAACAATTGATGCACATGGTCCTCAAGAATGGTTCGATAGTCCTTGGCAGTGACGCGCCAATCTAGCACAAGGTATTGGGCAGGAATGCCATGATATGGCAGCCCCCAAAACCACACTGATCCACCCCATGCTTCACTCTGGGCAGGCAACAGTCTGGGTGGTACGCTTCTTTGGGGCTTCTCCACCACCGTAACTTCTCCGATGTGGGGAAATAAGCAAAGGTGGACTCATCAGAGAACAATACATGTTTCACATTGTCCACAGCCCAAGATTGCGCTCCTTGCACCATTGAAAAACCGACGTTTGGCACTGGCATGAGTGACAAAGTTTGGCTATAGCACGCACGCCGTGTCAAATACAAATCGACCCGTGGAGCTCCCGACGGACAGTCGTTGTCATTCTGGTGGAAAACAGGAGAGTTAGGTGCACATTTAATTCTGCCGTGATTTGGGCAGCCGGCGTTTTATGTTTTTTGGATACAATCTAGGTTAGCACCGAAAACATCCCTTCAGACAGCTTCCTCTTGCGGTCCACAGTTAATCCTATTGGATGTGGTTCGCCTTCTTGGTGGTATGCTGACATTACCTGGATACCGTGGCTCTTGATACATCACAAAGACTTGCTGTCTTGGTCACAGATGCGCAGCAAGACGTGCACCAACAATTTGTCCTCCTTTTGAACTCTGGTATGTCACCCATAATGTTGTGTGCAATTTCAATATTTGAGCCAAAACTGTGCCTCTTACCCTGCTAATTGAACCTTCACACTCTGCTCTTACTGGTGCAATGTGCAATCAATGAAGACTGGCTACCAGGCTGGTCCAATTTAGCCATGAAACCTCCCACACTAAAATGAAAGGTGTTTCAGTTTCATTGTCTAACCCCTGTATATATATATACAGGGGTTAGACAACCCCTAAGCCGTTTGTCATCTGTGCAGCTGTTCCAAAATGCACATCTTTCTCAAGGCGATTAACAACTTTTGCGAGCAAACGCAAAGGTATTGCGTGGAGACGCAAAAGAAAAAAATCCCCCATGTCCCCTCGCGGCCTCCGTACTTTCCCCTCTACTGTGGCAAAGGCTCTTAAATCTTTAGTGCAAATGCAGCAATTCTGTTGGTCAGATGAGACTTGACACGTGATGGTACTTTTTGTTTGACGAATGAAGAGATGCAGCTGATTCAATCCAGAATTTGCCTTACAAGTGTGCCTTAGTCACTGGTGTACTTGATTACGACTAAACATGTTTTACAAGCAGCATACTGCGTGTTAACACCGCTGCATTCAACTCTCCTGATGTTCGGTAATATTTGTGACTTTCCTGTCAGCTCTATGAGTTTAATAGATAAGTCCTTACTTCTGACTTTACGTTGCAAATCCAATTTTACCACGTCCAGGTAGCCACCTGCGTTTGCTCCCTCCATTCTGAACGCAGGTGGAAAACGTCTATCAGAAGCAGTGTTGGCTTGTGGGTCATGTAGTTCGTTTGACTCGCATTATAGTATATGCTTCTTGGAAAAAAAATTACACAATGGCGGCGTCGAGCCAAGTTTTTTTTCTTAAAGTTTATAACAAAGTCTCAGTTTTAAATTTCCAAAGACAATTGATCCTAGTTTATTTTCCCACCTGTTGGTTAGCTCCCGCTCCCGTCTGCTCCCGTTCATTTTTTATCCTGTACCGTCCCAATCGCATGATCTTTACTAATGCTGTCTCCCGTCCCGTGGGATTCCCATGGGAATCCCATGACCCGTGGGATTCCCGAAAAAATGTCAACCTCTACTATCTACCACTTGTGTTTTGCTTTATTGTGGGAGCTGGGAGATAATCAAGGGGTTTCACTCGGAACGAATGCCAAGCCCAAACTTCCCGTTCAAAAACAAGCCCACAAAACCACAATTTGCAAGCGATTGCAAGCGATTTTAGAGAAAAACAAGCCTAAAGTCGTTTATAATAAGCGGACTTGGCAACATCGGCAATGTACAAAGTGGAAACATTAGCTCCACATTACCGCCCCCACCGCTTCACAACTGTGTTCTCCACAGGGACCGGCTGTCTATAGTGACGTCGGTCATCAATGGACCAGAGAGCAAACACTGTATGCAGGCAGTGCTCATGGGAGTTGTAGTGTCGTAGTGTCGCATTTCACTTGCTTATCATTTCGGATCCCATTTGAGAAAACTACAATTAAAAACTGTATATATAATTCAACCCGCCAAACTGGGTAGTAGAAGTGGCTGTGTTACCCACCACTGCTAAAATTCACCAGCATTTGGCGGGTATTAATGTCAAGCCCTGTATATAGATATATATATATATACACACTCCGTTTCAAATGTGCTCTTGGAAACACCTAAAACAACCGTGACAAAACAAATGTGTACCTTTACAGACATTCGACACAAGATTTTGTATCACAGTCTGTTCAATGCAAACATTTATTAACCGGTTAAGGCTTTTAGAAGCAAGTTCCGCCTGGAATTACATACCTGGAATAAATCAAGTATAGCTCCACAGTTATAAGGTCTACATGCAAACCTTTGGTACCTGTGTAAAGTTAAGACATAAAATAATATTTTTCAAGCGGAATCACTAATGCAACTGTTACTATTAATTATTTATTTGTGATCAAACAAAAGGAAAATCAAACACACCACACAGAGCTCAACCCGCCAGCAGGTTGGTTGGGCTTACCAAATTCTGTATTTTTGTGCATTCACTTTTCACATTATTCATGGCTTGGCCCTTAATAATAATTTGCATGCTATAACATTTCAAGAAAAATATATTTGACACAAAAGAAGAAAATCAAGAAAAGTCTATTTATTACATGTCATATTAACAAAATATAAGCTGTACTTTTGTAAATCTACATTTTCCAATCTTTGAGCTCAGCAAACAGGACACTCCTAGAGCATGATAAGGTGTACCCAGCCCAGTCTGGGTCAACATGAGCAAGTACATTTACCAGTCAGCTAGAGATCGTTGATCTATATTAGATAATAATATATTGATAAAATACAGTACAGACCAAAAGTTTGGACACACCTTCTCATTCAAAGAGTTGTCTTTATTTTCATGACTATGAATATTGTAGCTTCACACTGAAGGTATCAAAACTATGAATTAACACATGTGGAATTATACACTGAACAAAAAAGTTTGAAACAACTGAAAATATGTCTTATATTCTAGGTTCTTCAAAGTAGCCACCTTTTGCTTTGATTACTGCTCCGCAAACTCTTGGCATTCTGTTGATGAGCTTCAAGAGGTAGTCACCTAAAATGGTTTTCACTTCACATGTGTGCCCTGTCAGGTTTAAGTGGGATTTCAAGCCTTAAAAATGGGGTTGGGACCATCAGTTGTGTTGTGCAGGAGGTGGATACAGTACACAGCTGATAGTCCTACTGAATAGACTGTTAGAATTTGTATTATGGCAAGAAAAAAGCAGCTAAGTAAAGAAAAACGAGTGGCCATCATTACTTTAAGAAATGAAGGTCAGTCAGTCCGAACAATTGAGAAAACATTGAAAGTGTCCCCAAGTGCAGTCGCAAAAACCATCAAGCGGTACAAAGAAACTGGCTCACATGAGGACCACCCCAGGAAAGGAAGACCAAGAGTCAGCTCTGCTGCGGACGATAAGTTCATCAGAGTCACCAGCCTCAGAAATCGCAGGTTAACAGCAGCTCAGATTAGAGAACAGGTCAATGCCACACAGAGTTCTAGTAGCAAACACATCTCTAGAACAACTGTTAAGAGAAGACTGTGTGAATCAGGCCTTCATGGTAAAATAGCTGCTAGGAAACCACTGCTGAGGACAGGCAACAAGCAGAAGAGACTTGTTTGGGCTAAAGAACACAAGGAATGGACATTAGAGCAGTGGAAATCTGTGCTTTGGTCTGATGAGTCCAAGTTTAAGATCTTTTGTTCCAACCACCGTGTCTTTGAGCGGCGCAGAAGAGGTGAACGGATGGACTCTACATGCCTGGTTCCCACCGTGAAGCATGGAGGAGGTGTGATGGTGTGGGGGTGCTTTGCTGGTGACACTGTTGGGGATTTATTCAAAATTGAAGGCATACTGAACCAGCATGGCTAACAAAGCATCTTGCAGCGGCATGCTATTCCATCCGGTTTGCGTTTAGTTGGACCATCATTTATTTTTCAACAGGACAATGACCCCAAACACACCTCCAGGCTGTGTAAGGGCTATTTGACCAAGAAGGAGAGTGATGGGGTGCTGCTGTTGTAAATATAGATTATTGATTAATTAAATATTTATCAAGAATTATAATTAAAATCATAATCCGATAAATTTAACTCCTTAACCAAAGTCCTCATTTATGAATTGAAACCAGAGCTGTCCTCTGGTGTTGTAATTATGGCTCAAGGCCTCTGATAATTACAATTATTAAATGTCACTGTTTAATCAACCGTTTCTGCCGAAACGTGGGGAACTTTGCCTTATTTTGACTGACGAATCACTCTTGCACAAAATAAACACAAAATGCCTTCTCTTTATCTACGTGAAAATTTATTAAATCAATCAGCCTGATACAATCAACTCTCCGATTCAATAATCTTCGCCTACTCAAACATGCAAAGTTCTACACAAAAGGGTAAAATATCTAACTAACAAAATAAAGGGTTCAATACAATGTTGCATGCAAATACAATTTCATAACATCAGACTATAAGTTGCTTTTTGGGATCGCACCCTAAAAATCCCTATCTCTCTTTTTACCCTGCCCCAAGGAACTACTTCCCAAAAAAAGAAATCAAAGAAAATAAAAAAAAGATGGGTAATACTTTTGTGGAGCCAATTCTTCCAGGGCTGCCTGCGTGAGGGGAGAGGAGGACGGGAAGTTGGAAAGTTAATGTGCGCCCAAACGGTTAATTCGGGAAGAGCGGTCTATCTTCGTCCTTTGGCCTCCTTGATGAAAAGGAAAAATATGATCTGACGTCAGCAGTCGGGCTAGAACAAAAAAACAAGGTGGCGATCCGTCTCCTTGAAACTCCGTGGGTTTTTTTGGTTTTCGTGTTAAACTAACACCTTCGAATCGGTAAAGTTGAAAATCTGAGCTTCTTATTCAGGTTTTTCGTCATGAACGTTCTTTTTGTTGGGCCAAGAGAGAATGTGAGTCCACGCGGGAACTGTCTCCGAATTGCGCTTCAGTTGCGTGGTAACACGGGATCTCCAGCTGAAAAGCAAGCTTTAAAGCGCCGCTTTCCATATAAAAACCTCGTGGGACGTCAGACCTCTTGTGACGTCAGGGCTTGGACAGCCCGTCCTACCAGCCGCAGTGCCCACTGGGATTTGTAGTGGGCGGACAATACTGGATACAAAATGGCCGATGATGTCGGAAGGCCTGGTGGTGTCCAAGCAATGTGTAAATGGTCTAATATTCAGCAAACAAGTGGTCCAAAACATTCCCCCCTAGGTTCAAAAGGGTGAGGGTGAATCGCAGTCTTTGAAGCTACTGGGAAACCCCTCCTGTTTCTTTGCCCGAACAAAACCATTTATCAGGGGGAAGCAGAACAAAAAAACAGTCTCTGTGTTCCCCAAAACCTAGACTGGGCAGAGTAGAGGTTAGCCTGGCAGGACTAAACTCTGATTAACTCATACCCTTTCTACGTTGTTCAATGAGAAATACAAAAACAATACATCATATCATCATTTCATTCTTTGGTCATCAGCTTTGGTAAACCCTGAGACAAAAGAAACAAAAGAATAGAAGATAAGTTACACATATATGTATATATATGAAAGGAAAAAAGAAAATAATAAAAAATAATAAAACAAGCAGGGTTCATAGCTCATGCGTCCAACTTCCATTAGGCACTGGAACCTGCTGTGGTGGTGCTATGAAAAAGTGGGGGATGAAGTGGGGGGGAATCAATCCTGACTTGTAAACGGTTAACCTGCCTGTATGCGGTGTGTTATCTTTTAAAAAAACCAATGTTTAAAAAAAGGTTTTGGCTTAAACCATTAGCTCTTCCAAATGGTGATGGGGTTATAAACTCCTGTCTCTAAACTATATAGATGCGAAAAGAGGGAGGAAAAGAATAATTTAATTGAGTACTAGGCTATAAGCCAGGGTGTTTTTGGAGGGTTGGGGGCGGG